>CM035837.1:229199507-229527007 GCA_020510985.1 Pholidichthys leucotaenia | reverse complement strand
CACGAGGGTCCAATGCCAGCGCACTGCACCCACGAAGACTCAGCCTGCAGAGGGACCCATATGACAGCCTCAGGCAGCAAGGGAGCTGGACCCACGACATTGTCAGGCGGCGAGACCGGTTCCATGGAGACCCACGGTCACAATGCCTCCTCTCCGGTGACCCTAGAAGAAAACTCAGGAGCAGGAGAAGAAACCAGGTTATTAGGGTCGCCGGCAGTGGCAGAGCCTGGCGAGAGAAGTTCAGATGCAGCTGCGCGCTGCACCTGACTCTCCTCACCTAGAGCCAGACAAGATCTCTCTAAAACTGATATTAGAAAAACAAGAGAGAGGACTTGCCTGAGTTCGAGCTCCACCGCCGTCCAGGACTCCGTCGATCCCGACGATGAAGGCCCGGGCCCGGCCTCACGGAGGTCCAGCTCAGGCTCCCAATCGGCTGCGGTCGCCTCCGCAGCTGGCAAGATGGTGTAAGCAGTCCCATAATCTTCCTGCAGCAGCTCCAATGCTGGGGATTCCTCCAGCGTGGTTGCAGGGGAACATCTCCATGCTGACTCCGGGGCGGAATCCTCCGAGGCCACTGGCTACTCCATCATCTGATTGCTCTGGCCTTGGGACAGCGGGTGCTCAGGAAACATAGAAGGAGACACAGAAAGATCAGGAATACAGTCTAGATTTGCAGCTGGAGGGGAGGACCCAGCGGACTGCTGAATCTAGGACTCCCCCTCAGGAGACAGAGAAGGTTTGTCATAATTTAACTGGGTGGAATGAGAAAACACTTGCCTGTCCTCCTGGAGGTTGTTGTTCACAGCTGCAGTAGGCAAATGGTCATCCTTCTCCGTGTCAGTGGTGATCTGACCCCTCTCAACGGATTGTGGAGGAGCTGTCTCCATGGCAATGGAGGCGGGCATTCCCGGGGTGTCCCTAGCAGACCTCACAGTGGCTGGAGGGATGCTGGCTGCCGAGAACGAAGAGGGCTTCTCCCGTCGTTTCCCCGCAGGAAGATGCTGTTCTTGGATGGCTGGTGACATGGCTGACGAGGAAGACCCAAGGGCTGCAACTGCTGATTCTCCTTCTGCCATGGCATCCTCACCCGCTAATTCTCCTCCATCCATCTTGGGACAGCCGTGTCACAGGGAGGAGCTGGGTCCTGTGCCGGGAGGCGTCGTCTTAGAGCAGAAGACGAGCCGATCGCCAAATCCGGAAAACGCTGCTGAAGACCGGTGACTGTAGACAGCAGCTCGGTGAATTCGGGATAATTACCAAGTCTGGGATAAGCCTCGACCAGCCTGACGGCTGCCACCACGCTCTTCAGAAGCTTCTTCAGGCAGCAGGACAAGAGAGCCTCAGCAATGTGACCCCGGGGAAATTGAGCGGCCCATTGCTCCTCTGGCTGCCCTCCTTCTCCAACATGCTGAGAACATACTGCTTGGTGCTCAGTCCAGCCCAAAGGTGAGTGAAAACACAGTTAAAAAAAAAGAAAAACAGATGTGTGTGTGAGCCCGCTAAATCCTTTTTTGGGGCTGGACCATTCTGTCATGAACCTCCTTGTGCGCTTTTACGCCGCGCACGGAGGAGGAGAAGGAAGAATGGATTTACCAGCAGGAATTAACCACCACACATTTATTGAACACAAAAGCTGACAGTTCCAAAATAAAGACTGACAAAAAGATACAGTGTACACAAAATGGCTGACACAACGAGGATGCAGCAGGCAGACCATTGTGCACTGTGGCCACAAACAAATAATACAAATAACATATAAGCTCGGGAGAACTGTGTGTCCTCTAGGAGGCTCGACTGACTAATGAGGGACAAACTGGGCAACAGCCTAAGCGTAGCAGCAATACTGCATGGAGAAATGCTAACAGTTTTACACATGAAGCAGGAACAGTCCAAGATGTCCAATTCTCCAGCGAGCACACACAACCCCTCAAAGACATAACCATCCATATGGCGAATGACATCCGGATGACAGGCTCACAATGGTCCAGCAGTGCTTTACTGGCAAAGGCCGCCTAAGTACAAGCACTGCTGTCACCACAAATTGGGCACACTTGGGCGAGGCATGGGAAAGACAATTACCGAGGGAGAATCAGCTGGCTGTCAAGAGAGAGGGGGCGTGGTCGGACCGGTGAGTGCTAGACAACGCCCACACGAATGTAGGTCAAAGAGGCTGCCAAACAGCCAACGGCCAGAGCAGTGGCTACAGGCATGGAAAAGAAAAAGAACAGAGATATAAAAACAACAAGAACTCAAAAGATAACACAATACACAATAGACCCGATACCTGAGCAACAGAGAACGGTCAGAACCGAGCCTACAGGAAAACACCAGCTCAGCTAGTGACAGGCGGTAACATTTGTGCAGAACAGAATGAGGTACAAAGTAGTCAATAAAGGGAAAGAAGATGAGTCAGTAACAGTTAAGATCTGGACAGGACAGGAGGAGATATCAATCATTAATTATTATAACCCATGTTAAAGGTTGACCAAAGACAGACTGAATAATATCACTTGTGGACAGCTGCAGAGTAAAGTAACATGGTGTGGTGGTGTGGTGTGTGGTGGTGTGGTGTGGTCTTCAATGCGCATAGTACACTGGGGGTAGTAGGACTAGACATGCTAATGGTTCAGTTTTAGATTTTATCAGTGAGAATCAACTAGTGTGTTGACAATGGTAAAGGTACAAGATACAACTGTATACAAAGCACAAAAAGTACAATCGGTCTTACATTAACATCAGAGGAATCAGCAGGTATCACAACATGAGAAGTGGTTAATAAAACAACTATTGGTAGGGATCATTATCCTATAATGATCAAAGCTGGTACAAAAGTAGGTCAGGAAACATTTATGGGGATATGAAGGTGGAAATTCCAAAAAGCCACTTGGGATAATTTTAAAATGCCAAGTAAAATAAGATGAGAAGCAATAGTTAAGGGGGATATTACTGGTGTAGATGAGCTTAACAAGTTGGTGACAGTGATCCTACAGACGGCAGAAGAAACTAGAACAGCACTCGGAGAGCGCAGACCTCCACCAAGCGCCACAGTTCCCCCCATGCAGTGTTTGTGTGTGTAGAAGCATGCTCAAATAACGAGGCTGAGTTTCAGTCATAAAACCAGCTTTATTTGACAGAACGCAGCTTCTAGCATTCTCAAAGCAGGAAAGAGAAAGAATCATACTTCAACACCCTTTTATACATTTCCAGCATCAGAATTCAAGTCACATGGTGTCTTCAGTCAACGTACAGTTACAAAGCATCCCGTTGAAGCTTCACCATTGTCTCTTATTTCCTGATGAACCGGAATACCCTCCGGGGCGTCTTCTGTGGGACAAAGAGACAAATCTCACACTTCCTTGTTACCTCCTGTAGCTCGAGTCCTTAGTCCTTACAGACGTGACACCCCACAATACACATTCAGTCCTGTCTCTGTGGCAGCGTGAGCCCACAATGTGTGTCGGCCACAGTGTGTACGTTTTCAGATTCCTTGACCATGAAAACATGACTAGCAATTGGATTCACAATGATAGGATTAGTGGTTCAGTAGTTATTCACGAAAATCACATTTTCCGTAATGGCGGTTTTCACCACAGTTCCCCCCATACAGTGTTTGTGTGTACGTTTTCAAATTCCTTGTCCATGAAAGCATATGACGAGCAGTTTTTTTTTTTTTAAATTTATTTGTTTATTTGTCAGGGACAGTGCAATAAACATAGACAAAAAAGAAAATCTGATGTGTTGCACAGAGAGTGTATAGCATTAAGCTAGTTTGCAACTCTTGTCCCTGGATGGGCTTTAGAGGAAAGAAACAGATAAAAAGAGAAAAAGATTTAGGAAAAACAAAATGAAAACAGTATAAACATTATCCTCATACATCAGTGCAAACAAAATTATAAATACACAATATAAAAACCTGATTCACATTTGCCTGTTACAGTAAAATGCCTGTTACACATTTGCCTTCCCTTCTTCACTCACACCCTGCAGACAATCATTTCATACATGGGTACATTCTTGTTTACTTTTCAGCCAGTTTTTAACCTTTGTAGCAAATGTTTTAAAACCCATTATTATTTTGATTTCATTTGGCATTGTGTTCCAGATATGACTGCCCTTTATAGAAAAAGTTGTTTGTCCAAATGTGGTTCTGCGGTGGGATATTTTACAGTTATTGTTAACAGAACTCCTGGTGGCTCTGCTGCTGTCCTGTCTTTGGATGAATCCAACAAGTGGCTCTGGCGCTGATTTATGGAAACATTTAAAAATTAATTTCAGAAAACAAAGGTCAATGAAACTCTCAAAACTCAGTAGATTATATTTTTTTAGAATATAACAATGATGCCACCTAATGGGCTTTTTATCCAGAATTTTTAGAGTTTGATTATATAATGAACCTACAGTATATGTTTTATTGTAGAAGGAGCTGCTTGAGCCCAAACTGTCAGACAGTATGATATATGTGAAAAAACCATAGAATGCATATACAGTACGGCTGCTTGGTGTGGTATGTAATGTCTAATTAATTTAAAGCAATTCATTTTTTTTTTTTACTGTTTTAGAAATCTTCTTTATGTGAAGATTAAATTTGAGTTGAGGATCTAGTACAATGCCGAGGTATTTGAATTCTGTAACTGAACTAATATCTTGATCATGTATATTAACTTTAAAATGTTGCAAATTACATTTTTTGATTGAAAAGCACATTGAAACTGTTTTCTGAAGGTTCAGCAGTAGATGGTTCTGAATGAGCCACTCTTGGACATCAACCATGCTTGAAGACAAGACGTCTGCAGCCTGAGCTGGAGTCTTAGCAGCTGTGTAAATAACTGCATCATCTGCGTAAAATTGACATGTTGCAGCTGAGCAGTGTAATGGCAGGTCATTAATAAAAATGCTGAAAAGTAAAGGACCAAGAATGGACCCTTGTGGGATACCCATACAATTATTTAAAAGGAAGGATTTATCCTGGTGAACTTTTACACTGTTCTCTGTTCTGAAGATAAGATGCAAACCATTTTATTGTATTGGGAGAAAAGTTAAAAGATACCATTTTGGATAAAAGCAAGCTGTGGTTTACAGTGCCAAAAGCCTTTTTGAGATCCAGAAAAACAGCTCCAACCACATTACCCCTGTCCAAGGACTGTTTGACATTTTCAATAAGGCAGCAGTTTGCTGTTTCTGTTGAGTATCCTGGTCTAAAACCAAATTGGTGTGGATGAAGAAGTTGACCGTCTTGTAGATAGTCTATCAGCTGTGTAGCTACAACTTTTTCAAGAACCTTAGACAGGACTGGTAAAACAGAGATTGGGCGGTAATTACATATATCATCTTTACTACCCGATTTAAAAACTGGTATGACGACAGCTTTTTTCCAGCCAGATGGAAATGTACAGAACCTAATGGAGAGATTAATGAGATGAGTCAGTGGTTTGATTAATATTTTGCTGTGCGTTTTGAGAAAGGAAGTGCTCATAATGTAGATATCATTAGTTTTTGAGTTTGACAGTGTTTTAACAGTGCCAGCAATTAAATCTTCATTTACCTCAATTTATTGTCAGTTGGATTCACAATGATAGGATTAGTGGTTCAGTAGTTATTCACGAAAATCGCATTTTCCGTAATGGCGGTTTTCTTCTGGACGGTGATCCGGATCACCACCAAAATCTAATCATCTGTAGGATACCCCATTTCTGAAAATCTGTGAAAATTTCATGAAAATCCGTCCATAACTTTTGGAGTTATCTTGCTAACAAACAAACAGACAGACAAACAGACAGACAGACAAACCAACACCGATGAAAACATAACCTCCTTGGCGGCGGTAACTATTCCAGAGGCAGTAGGAAGCAGAAAGAAAAAGATGCTTCCCTGATGGGATGAAAATTGTAAAAAAGTTGTAAAAAAAGAAATGGAGCTTTCAGACAATTAAAGAAACATCATTCATTGGAAACACTAATCAATATACATAAATAAAAGTGATTCTGCGGCGTGGGTATGTATGTGGCAGAAACGTTGTCCCCCTACTAACTCAGAAGCCACTTCACCGAGCCCTCTCATCTTTTGCATGGTGATGCTACAATACCTGAAGAGTACACCTGACAAGGTTTCACTGACCGCTTCACTGAAAATTGAAAATTGAAACCAAGCATTGATTCCAAGGTTGTCATAGCCAGGAGCGGCACTGGGGTTAAGCTCCCAGTGCTCATAAAATGCTCCTTACGGCGTGCGTCTCAAAAAGCCTCTGACAACTAAGTTCAACTCCTAGCCTGCCCGTGTGGTTTAGTATCTAAGCCCGGCGGAACTGCTTTTACTAATAGGAGAAGGGGCGAGGGCGAATCTCTGGCGCCTCAAAACCAGATGCTTCGGGTAGATGGTGGCTCGTCAACCTGGGAAGGTAGCCCATCTAGGCGAAGGTAAACCCTGATTTCAAACCTCCGCTGCCTTGCGGCACACCCGGTCACGGGAAAGGCTTCGGGAGTCAACCCTGAGGAAAAATCCAGAGTCGGAGCCCCTAAGGCAGTTCTCTGTTGTGCTCAACATTGTTCTGGCAGCTCCTGCGACGGCGCTGGTGCCAAACTATAGCAGCCCTGCTGTTCCTTTGGATTCATCAGTGACGTGGAGAGGGGGGGCATGCTGCATTGATAACATCTTGTCCTCCATATCTTCCTGGCCAGGCTTGAATCCTACCAACGCCCAACGCTGGAAGGTAGAACACCGGTGCGCATCGGCCTGTTCAGCCACAGGCAGTGCTGTTCCAGCAGAGTAGACGTTTAGAATTCTCTTCCATGGTCATCATAGACCGACGGAGGCCGACGACGACACCTGACAAGGTTTCACTGACCGCTTCACTGAAAATTGATAATTTTCCACTGAAAAATACAATAATCTGGAGATTTTGCCAGAAACATCCACTGCACCATGTCTGCACCTGGAGACTCTTCTCTGCAACTGCACACAAATACTTCCATTTCCCCAAATTGCAAGATACACTCTTATTAAAAGCACCATACAAGCAGAAGGAATTCACCTGTTTATTAGGAGATGTCTTTCTTTCCAGGGTTCAGGACAAGGGAGCCTCTTGGCAATATGCCCTCTGAAGAGTTGCTTTCCGCTGCCATCCAGTCAGTGTCAGTTCGTGTTGTTGGTCCCCTCACTCAATCCCTCGGTGTTAAGGTGTCTCCGTCGGGATTGCTGTCTCTGTCACCACCCTCTGATCTGATCTTTCAAAGGCCAGTTCCACTCAGAATCAGTGCCTTGCTGCTCTTCTGTACCCTGAGAACAAACCTTCTCCATCCCAGCCTCTCTAGTACCATCGGCTCAGCTGCTCCTTGGATGCTCACAGCAGTTGTGGGCCAACATGGACTAAAACTGGTGGACCAGAACTAACGGGAGTCTTTCATAGTGGCCACGTTCACACCCTATCAGTGCACATCATTGTGTTTTCACAGTCTTTCTTCCTTAGCTAAACAGAGCTGTTGCAACTGGTTCAAACTCCCACAAACGAAGTAATTCATACTTGTCTGAAAGCTCATACTCAAGCTTTCAGACAATTAAAGAAACATCATTCATCAGAAACACAAATCTATATACACTATCTCACAAAAGTGAGTACACCCCTCACATTTTTGAAAATATTTTATTATATTTTTTCATGGGACAACACTGAAGATAAAACAGTGTACAGCTTGTATAACAGTGTAAATTTGCTGTCCCCTTAAAATAACTCACAGCACAAATAACACACAGCCATTAATGTCAAAACAACTGGCAACAAAATTGAGCATGCCCCTAAGTGAAAATGTACAAATTGTGCCCAAAGTGTCAATATTTTGTGTGACCGCCATTATTTTCCTGCACTGCCTTAGCTCTCTTGGGCATAGAGTTCACTAGAGCTTCACAGGTTGCCACTGGAATCCTCTTCCACTCCTCCATGATGACATCACGGAGCTGGTGGATGATAGAGACCTTGCGCTCCTCCACCTTCTGTTTGAGGATGCCCCACAAATGCTCAATAGGGTTTAGGTCTGGAGACATGCTTGGCCAGTCCATCATATTTACCCTCAGTTCTTTAGCAAGGCAGTGGTTGTCTTGGAGGTGTGTTGGGGTGGTTATCATGGTGGAATACTGCCCTGTGGCCCAGTTTCCAAAGGGAGGGGATCATGCTCTGCTTCAGTATGTCACAGTACATGCTGGCATTCATGGTTTCCTCAATGAACTGTAGCTCCCCAGTACTGGCAGCACTCATGTAGCCCCAAACGATGACACTCCCACCACCATGCTTGACTGTAGGCAAGACACATTTGTCTTTGTACTCTTCACCTGGCTGCCACCACACACGCTTAACACCATCCATCCATCCATCCATCCATCCATCCATCCATCCATCCATCTTCTTCTGCTTAATCCTTTTCGGGTCGTCGGGGGGGGGGGGCTGGAGCCTATCCCAGCATCTTTGGGCAAGAGGCAGGGTACACCCTGGACAGATTGCCAGTCCATCGCAGGGCCAACACACCATCTGAACCAAATAAGTTTATCTTGGTCTCATCAGACCACAGGGCGTGGTTCCAGTAATCCATATCCTTAGTCTGCTTGTCTTCAACAAACTGTTTGTGGGTTTTCTTGATCATCATTTTTTAAAAGGGCTTCCTTCTGGGATGACAGACATGCAGACCAATTTGATGCAGTGTGCAGCGTATGGTCTGAGCACTGAAAGGCTGACCCCCACTCCTTCAGCCTCTGCAGCAATGCTGGCAGCACTCATACGTCTATTTTCAAAAGACAATCTCTGGATATGGCGCTGAGCATGTGCACTCAACTTTTTTGGTCAACCATGGCAAGGCTTGTTCTGAGTTGAACCTGTGCTGTTAAATTCAATTCAGTTCAATTCAGCTTTATTTATATAGCGCCATCTCACAACAACAGTCATCTCATAGCACTTTCAACTGTAGGGGAAACCCCCATAATTGCAGAAAGACCCCAACAATGAGGCGATCCCCTGTGGGCAAGCACTTGGCAACGGTGGAGAGGAAAAACTCCCTTTTAACAGGAAGAAACCTCCAGCAGAACCAGGCTCAGGGAGGGGCAGTCATCTGTTGCTACTGGCTGGGGGGTGAAGGGATAGAGAAGATGAAAAGAACAGATATGTAGAGAGCAAACAGCACGATGGAGACTCAGTCTTTGGGAGAGAACAAACAGATGTTAATGACCAGCAAAAATATTTCATTGAAAGTGAAGAAAGGAGTGAAGCCCAGTGCATTGTTGGAGGTCCCTGGCTATCTAAACCTATTATCAGCATAACTAAGGGAGAGTTCAGAGACACATGATCCCTCCCTAATTTTAGGCTATATCAAAAACGAAGGTTTTAACCCTATTTTTAAAAACAGAGATCGGGTCTGACTCCTGAATCCAGATTGGCAGCTGGTTCCACAGGAGAGGAGCTTGAAAACTGAAAGCTCTCCCTCCCATTGTACTTTTAGAGATTCTAGGTATTACAAGTGATCCTGCATTTTTGGGAGCATAGTGCTCTGTTAGGATAATAGGGTAGTATCAGAAATTTTAAATAAAAAGGGGCCTGATTATTTAGAGCTTTGTAAGTGAGAAGAAGGATTTTAAACTTAATTCTAAACTCTATGGGAAGCCCATGAAGGGAGGCCAGAACCGGAGAGATATGATCTCTCTTTCTAGTACCTGTTAAAACTCTTGCTGCAGCATTTTGGATCAGCTGAAGACTTTTTAAAGATGTTTTAGGACAACCTGATAATAAAGAGTTACAATAATCTAATCTAGATCTAACAAAAGCGTGGATCAGTTTCTCAGCATCACTCTGAGACAAGATGCTCCTAATCTTGATCTCAGTATTACGCAAATGATAGAAGGCAGTCTTAGAAACAAGTTTAATATGTGAATTGAAAAACAGATCTTGATCAAAAATAACTCCAAGTTTCCTCACAGAACTATTACAAGAAAGAGTAACCACACCCAAACTAAGGGTTTGATTTGGAAAGGTATTTCTAAAGTTTTTTGGACCAACTGGAATGACTTCAGTCTTATCTGAATTTAATAAAAGGAAATTACAAGTCATCCAAACTTTGATTTCCTGAAGACAGGCCTCTAACTTGGCTAATTGATTACAATCATCTGGCTTCACTGACAGGTATAGCTGTGTGTCATCTGCATAACAATGAAAATGTATACAGTGTTTTCTAATAATATTGCCTAGAGGAAGCATATATAAATTAAAAAGAGTAGTGCATAGCACATATTCCTGTGGAACTCCACGAATGAGCTTTGAGTTGAAAGAAAACTCATTATTTACATGATCAAACTGGAGCCTATCAGATAAATAAGATCTAAACCACTACAACGAAGTTCCATTAAGTCCAATATGGTGTTCTAATCTATCAAGTAGAATATTATGATTAATAGTATCAAAAGCTGCACTAAGGTCTAAAAGGACAAGTACAGAAAGAAGTCCATGATCAGATGTGATAAGGAGGTCATTAGTGACCTTCAGTAAGGCTGTTTCAATACTATGATGGATTCTAAACCCAGATTGAAACTCTTCAAATAAACCATTTGCCTGCAGGTGGTCAAATAATTGCGTAGCAACAACATCTTTCTAAGATTTTTGAAATGAAAGGCAGATTAGAATTTTGTCTATAGTTAGTAAAACTCCTTGATCCATCATTGGCTTTTTGGGTAAGGGTTTAATTACAGCAGTTTTTAAGGGGCCACCATGTCTAGAGTCTGATGCAGAGAAGCTGTAACACTATCTACTATGCTATTAATAACAGAAGGAGCAAGCTCTCCATAGCTTATTTCCGTTGTGTTGACACATGGCATAGAGGAGACAATCTGCATAAATTTGGAAACAACATCGTCTGAAAGACATCTGCTGTAGTAATATTTTTGTTTAGGAATCAAGTAGTCAGGAATAGTAAAATCAAAGGTTAACAGACAATGGTCTGCCAGTACAAGGTTATGAGGAGACACTACTAGATTTTCTATTTCTATGCCATATATCAGAACAAGGTCCAATGTGTGGTGGAGATAATGGGTAGAATTTCCTACTTTCTGAGAAAACCCCATCAAGTCTAATGTTGAATTAAATGCCATATTAAGGCAATCACTATCTACATCTACGCCTCCCAAAGAGAGCAGACACTTTTTCCTTCTCTCCAGCTCTGACTTTTCATCTTCTTCCTCCTCTAACTAACTGGATCCCAGCTTGCTATCGTCTGTCTGCATGTCTCTACTGCTGATTATCGAACGAAATTATGGATTTAATAAGCTGGGCTTTGAATGCAATTGATACTATTTTTTCAATGAGGAAAAGTGCCCCGGGGGAGGTTGTTTGCCCCGCAGGAACGGCTGCTGCGGGCTATTTGAGGGACACAAGTAATTGGAAACTCTTGTGCCTGTCTGATCTTTCCATCAAAGATGTCGAAGATTTGTACGTCTTCGTAGTAATGGTCATCGGGATCGTTCTGATTGGATCTGGGATTGTCCTGGTGTACCGTAAATTGATGAAGATGGATATAGCCTATCAAAATGCTGGCCAGGCGAGGCTTAACCATCAAATTGAAAAAATGGAGAGGACTCTGACAGCGGCAAATGGAGAACTGTCTAGGAAAATGGATTACATCATGATCACGCTGAGAGCCGTCCATGAAGGATTCAACGTCCAGCACTGAAGGATTAAGTACTGAATCTGTAAGAGGATATAAAGTTTCTTTCTCTGGGATCAGTACTATTCGACTAATCTGACCCCCTCGCACAAGTCCTCCAGATTATCTGCAGTTTTTTGTTTTCAAAACATTTGAGCTGCATTGACTCCACGGACAGTCAGCTGCATGGCTCAAGGACAAATGCCAGCAGCTAAGACAAAACATCTCCTGCCAAAGAGACTTTGTTGTTCTTAACTGATACAAACACCTACACTCAACACTACACCCACACTGACTCAAAAACTGATGAAAAAGATCACTCACTCACTGCTCTCTTTGTGTCCTTGTGTACATTCTTGTCTGCTAACTGTGCATTGAGGGCTTTTTTTCTTGTAATCATAATATTGATCATATATGACCGGTATTCTGACAATCAATGGTTTTTTGCTCTTTCCTATTGTGTTATCCTTTTCCTCCCTATGCATCCTGTACCCATCTGATGACAGTCGCGTTTTTCAGACGCTGCCGCGTCACCGGAAATGCAGGTCGTTTTCTGTGTCAAGTCAAATCCCTCGTATGTTATCAGTTGTTTACTGTTAATGTACTTGGCAATAAATCTTTTCTGAGTAAATCTTTTCTGAGTACATGTATATTCTATCTGATTTCAGCACTAAATCAGCTAAGAATTTGGCAAATTTGGATAAAAACTCTGAGTAGGCTGAGGGAGGATGATAAACTATGGCAAATAAAATTGGGTTTAACCTAAAATTGCTAACATGTCCAATACTGAGGACCAGGCCCTCAATGGAATTATAACATTTTTTTGCTTTACATTAACTAGTAATTTGGAATGGTAAATTGTCACTACTCCTCCTCCACGACCAGAACTTCTGGGATTTTGACAGTTTAAATAACCAGATGGAGTTGATTCATTTAAACCAACACAATCCTCTTGCCCTAACCAACTCTCTGTAAGGGATATTAAATCAATCTGACGATCAATTAACAGATCATGGACAAGCAGAGACTTGGGAGTTAGAGACCTAATATTTAACAAACCACATTTATTTTTTAAATTATGAGGAGGAACAGAGGCCAAGTCATTAAATTTAGAGGCTCCATGTTTAATTTGAGTTTTACCAGCTTTTTGTTTAATCACTTTGGGATGCTTATACATTATATTTTTATTCATTTTAGAGGGAGCAGACAATGATTCTCTGATGGGGAAGACAGGGGCTAAGTTGAGGGGCGGCGGATGAAGAGGAGCTGCAGAGAGGCGTGTAAGACTGCGACTCTGCTTCCTGGTCCCAACTCTGAGTTGTCAAGGTTTTGGAAATTTGGATAAAAATGATGCTAGATTGTTAGATAAAAGAGACACACCATCCAAAGTGGGATGGACGCCGTCTTGTCCAATAAGACCAGGTTTTCCCCCAAATTAGCTCCAATTGTCTATGTAGCCCACATCGTTTGCAGAACACCACACAGACAGCCAGCCATTGAAAGATGACGTGTCTAAACATGTCATCACTGGTCAGATTGGGGAGGGGCTCAGAGAATATTACAAAGGCAGACATCGTTTTTGCAAAGTCACACATCAATTCCACACTAATTTTTGTGACTTCCGACTGCCAGAGTTGGACGTCGTTAATGCCAGTGTGGATAACAGTTGTGGAGTATTTACCGTTACTTTTAGCCAGCATTTTCAAATTTGACTGGATGTCGCCTGCTCTGGCCCCGGGAATGCATTTGACTATGGCCGCTGGAGTTTCTTTGTTCACATTTCTGACTATAGAGTCACCAATGATCAGAGTTTTTTCCTCAGTGGGTGTGCCACTGAGCGGGAAAAAGCAATTAGAAACATGAACAGGTTGGTGTTGAACCAGGGGTTTGCGACTATGATTCCTTCTCATCGTCACCCACCCATTCTCTCCTGGCTACTCAGGAGAGGTGGAAGCCGGGGGACGGCTAGCAGACCCTATGCTAGGGTGCTCCGCTGCAGCTAAAGGGAGTCCATCATTATTAACTGACACTGACGGTGTTTCAATGCAGTGGAGAAGGGATTCCAAATCTCACAGCCTCGCCTCGAGCACCTCAAAAAGACAACATTTATTACATTCACCATTAAAACTAAAAGAGGCAGAGATGTAGCTAAACATCTGACACCAATGAAAGTTGAACAGAAGGCTAAACAGGGTGATTAGGCGACACTTAGTGCGCACACAGGTGCAAGAGGCTTGTTAAACGAAATGAGAGGTGATGGCAGATGGAAAAAAGTGATTAAAATACAATTCAAGGCAATAATCCTCAGGAGACTGAGGAGAGCTAACCACAGAGCAAACCATATGGACAGCCAGTAATACAGGAAGTGACGATACGTTACCACAGGAAGCGTCACCACCACTCTCTGCTGTATGGTCTTGGCCACAGTGCTTCAGGATGTTGGCAATCTTCTTATAGCCTAGGCCATCTTTATGTAGAGAAACAATTCTTTTTTTCAGATCCTTAGTGAGTTCTTTGCCATGGGGTGCCATTTTCAACTTCCAGTGACCAGTATGAGAGAGTATGAGAGCGATAACACCAAATTTAACACACCTGCTCCCCTTTCACACCTGAGACCTTGTAACACTAATGAGTCACCTGACACCGGGGAGGGAAAATGTCTAATTGGGCACAATTTGGACATTATTACTTAAGGGTGTACTCACTTTTGTTGCCAGCAGTTTAAATATTAATGACTGTGTGTTATTTTGAGGGAACAGAAAATTTACACTGTTATACAAGCTGTACACTGACTACATTGTATCAAAATGTCATATCTTCAGTGTTGTCCCATGAAAAGATACAGACGTGGACAAAATTGTTGGTACCCCTCTGTTAATGAAAGAAAAACCCACAATGGTCACAGAAATAACTTGAATCTGACAGAAGTTGTAATAAATAAAAAGTCTATGAAAATTAACCAGTGAAAATCAGACAATGCTTTTGAATTGTGGTTCAACAGAATTATTTTAAAAAACAAACTCATGAAAGAGGTCTGGACAAAAATGATGGTACCCCTAGAAAAGATTGAAAATAATGTGACCATAGGGACATGTTCAACCAAGATGTGTCCTCTAATTAACATCACAAGTGTCTACAAACTAGTAATCAGTCAGTCGGCCTATTTAAAGGGTGAAAAGTAGTTACTGTGCTGTTTGTTAACATGGTGTGTACCACACTAAACATGGACCAGAGGAAGCAAAGGAGAGAGTTGTCTCAAGAGATTAGAAAGAAAATTATAGACAAGCATGTTAAAGGTACTGGGCTGCACGGGCTGCACGGGCTGCACGGGCTGCACGGTGGCGCAGTGGTTAGCACTGCGGCAGCACAGTTTACCCTTGGCCGGGGGATTGTGGGGATCATGGGATCGTGGGTTCGATCCCAGCCCCCGACCAACAGTGATCTGTGTGGAGTTTGCATGTTCTCCCCGTGTTGCGTGGGTTTACTCCGGGATTTCTCCGGTTTCCTCCCACATGCCAAAAACATGCATGTTAGGTTAATTGGCTGTTCTAAATTGTCCCTAGATATCTGTTTCCTATAGGCCCTTAGAATAGAGGGTTAGTATTAAAGAAAGCGCTTTGAGTGGTCTTTGTGACTAGAAAAGCGCTATATAAGTGCAGGTTAGTTAGTTAGTTAGTTAGTTAGGTAAAGGCTATAAGACCATCTCCAAGCAGCTTGATGTTCCTGTGACTACAGTTGCACATCTTATTCAGAAATTTAAGATCCACGGGACTCTAGCCAACCTCCCTGGACGTGGCCGCAGGAGGAGACGGATGATAAGAATGGTAACAAAAGAGCCCAGAACAACCTTTAAACACATTCATGGTGAACTCCAAGGTCAAGGTACATCAGTGTCAGATCGCACCATCCGTCATTGTTTGAGCCAAAGTGAACTTCATGGGAGACGACCAAGGAGGATACCACTGTTGAAAACAAATCATAAAAAAGCCAGACTGGAATAAGCTTCTGGGTGAATGTCCTATGGACAGACGAGACAAAACTGGGACTTTTTGGCAAGGCACATCAGCTCTATGTTCACAGACGCAAAAATTAAGCATACCAAGAAAAGAACACTGTCCCTACTGTGAAACATGGAGGAGGTTCTGTTATGTTCTGGGGCTGCTTTGCTGCATCTGGCACAGGGTGTCTTGAATCTGTGCAGGGTACAATGAAACCTCAAGACTATCAAGGTATTCTAGAGAGAAATGTGCTGCCCAGTGTCAGACAACTTGGTCTCAGTCGCAGGTCATGGGTCTTGCAACAGGATAATGACCCAAAAGACACAGCTAAAAACACCCAAGAATGGCTAAGAGCGAAACATTGGACTATTCTAAAGTGGCCTTCTATGTGCCCTGATCTGAATCCTATTGAACATCTGGAAGGAGCTGAAACATGCCGTCTGGAGAAGGCACCCTTCAAACCTGAGACAACTGGAGCAATTTGCTCATGAGGAGTGGGCCAAAATACCTGCTGAGAGGTGCAGAAGCCTCATTGACAGTTACAGAAATCGTTTGCAGTGATTGTCTCAAAAGGTTGTGCAACAAAATATTATTTTAAGGGTACCATCAGTTTTGTCCAGGCCTGTTTCATGAGTTTGTTTTTTAAAATAATTCTGTTGAACCACAATTCAAAAGCATTGTCGGATTTCCATTGGTTAATTTTCATAGAATCTTTATTTATTACCACTTTTGTCAGATTCAAGTTATTTCTGTGACCATTGTGGGTTTTTCTTTCATTAACAGAGGGGTACCAACAATTCTGTTCACTTTTGTATAATAAAATACTTACAAAAATGTGAGGGGTGTACTCACTTTTGTGAGATACTGTACGTATATAAAAGTTATTCTGTGGTGTGGGTATGTATGTGGCCGAAACTTTGTCCACCTACTAACTCAGAAGCTACTTCACCGCGGGTTCTCATCTTTTGCATGGTGATGCTACAATACCTGAAGAGCACGCCTGACAAGGTTTCACTTGATGCTTCACCAAAATTTGATAATTTTCCACTGAAAAACACAATAATCTGGAGATTTTTCCATGAACCTCCACTGCAATATGTCTGCCCCTGGAGATTCTTCTCTTCACCTGCACCCAAAGACTTCCAATTCCCCAAACTGCAAGATACACTCTTATTAAAAGCACCATGCAAATGAGCAGAAGAAATTTACTTGTTTATTAGGAGCTGTCTTTCTTTGTAGAGTTCAGGACAAGGTAGCCTCTTGGCAATATGTCCTCTGAAAGTTTGCTTTCCACAGCCATTCATTCAGTGCGCAGTTGGTGCTGCTGGGCCCCTCTGTCCCTCGGTGTTAAGGTGTCTTTGTTGGGATTGCCTTCTCTGTCACCACCCTTTGATCTGGTCTTTCAAAGTCGATTACCACTCAGATCAATCGCCTCGCCTCTCTTCTGTATCCCGAGAACAAACCTTCTCCATCCCAGCCTCTCTAGTACCATTTGCTCAGCTGCTCCCTGGATGCTCACGGCAGTCATTGGCCAAGATGGACTAAAACCAGTGGACCAGAACTAACAGGAGTCTTTCATAGCGGCCACGCTAACACTTCTATTGTCAGAAATGGTCAGACTTAGACCCAAGAGCAACAGGGATGAAGCCGGTAAGTGTGACAATAATCTTTATTACAATAATTTTGCACTTGAAGTGAAGAACATGTGAGATGAGAATCTGGAAACTGTGTGAGGGGAGACCAGAGATGAGAATGAATGGCACTGTTTGGAAAACAGGGAGAATGTAATTCTGGTTATGCTTACAGGGTCATCCGGAGAATCTGTCGGAACAGAGGGAGGAGTCTCCAGGCTGAGAAGCTTGTTGCCACAGTGCTGAGGAGCAGCATTGAGGTGTTGGTGATAGGCTGACCAGGCCTGGCACTGAAAGGACGATGCAGGGAGAAGTGATGCATGGTGGTAAGTTTACTTACTTGTAGGGGAAAGTAACGATGTGCACAAATCCAGGAAAGTCCAAATCAAAGTTCAAGATCCAAATCCACAGTCCAGAGACAGGTGAGAGGTCAATACACAGCAGCAGGATAACTCTCGAGCAGAGGCAGAGAGGCAGCAGGCTGGAGGAAGGGTCTTGGGCAAACAGAGGTCAGAACATGACAGCAAGACTGCATGCAGCAACAATTGGCAGAGCATGGATACAAACGGTTGTAGAGTCAAATGCGACCAGGCAGAGTGGTGGGAGAGTCTCCCTTATAAAGGCCTCCTCTAATTAGCAACAAGTGAGGCTCAGGGTTTCAAAGGAGATGCTAATCAGCAGTGACAAAAAACACCCACACAACAGAGCAGGCAGGAATCCTTACACCTATCAGCTCACCTCACTGTGTTTTCACAATCTTTCTTCCTTAGCTGAACAGAACTGTTGAAACCGGTTCAATCTCCTACAAACAAAGTAATTTGTACTTGTCTTTGTACTTGGTTCTGGCTACTTAATGAATGTTATTTGATTTAAAAAAAAAAAACATTTTCAAAAGGAGAAAATGATAGAAAATTACTATCAAACATCAGGTAACAACAAATTAAGGGTGCATTCACACTGCCACTGTTTGGTCCGAACCAAAGGAACTCTGGTCCGCTTCCGCGAATAGTACAAGGTCAAGGTCAAGGAAAACTTTATTATCCCCATGGGGCAATTTGCTCTACAGCAGCAAAAGTTTAAAAAAGAAAATAAAAACACACATACAAGATCCACATACTGCAAAGACAGGGGTTGCATGGGAGTTACATATTGCTATTCAGGAGGCCAATGGTAGCAGGGACAAATGAATTTTTAAATCTATTTGTTCTGCATTTGGGCAGAACATATCGTCTACCTGACGGCAGCTTCTTTTACTCCACTCTTAAAGGGTGACTGCTGTCAACCAAAATAGCCTGAGCTTTCTTCATGGCTCAATCACTGATTAAGGGCCCAAGTCTGAATTAATTTGTGCCAATTTTGTTGCACGGTTTCACAATATGTTCAAACCTCTTCTTGTTCTTTAATGTAAGTACGCCAAACCATTTAATAAAAGAGAAGGTTAAAACAGATTCAATAAAACAAGAATAGAACATTTTCAAAAAAAGTGTCAACATTAAAACTCCTAAGTTTATGATAAAAATACATGTGCTGGTTGGCCTTTGCACAAAAAACATTGACATTGTGGTCAAAAGAAAGTTTGTTGTCAATTAATGTTCCCAGACATTTGTACTAATTCACCACTTCAACAGTCTGACCATGGACACTGACAGGGTGGACAGGTGAAGGGTTTCTTCGAAAATCAATAATCATTTCATTAGTTTTCAGCACATTAATGTCCAAAAAGGAAAGTTTACACCACTCAATAAAATCATCCACCACTGGACCAGGGACAAGATCTTTATCATTAAGCAAGGACACTATTACAGAATCATCTGCAAACTTAACAATGGCTCTGCCCTCATGTTGACTTCAGAACTTATTTGTTTATAAACAAGGCCACCTTAATGAACAGGCCAGGCTGGGCTGAAGCCCGGGGGGCCTACGAAGATCAGGGACCTATCATGAGCCAATAAAAAAAGATCACAATTGTTGTTAATTGGTCAAATTCTATGCCCATCACTTGGTATTCGTGTGGGGCTGGCTGCTGATTTTTCCAATTTACATGTGGCCCTCATGGGTACCCCATAACAATAGCCTATAAGAGGAAATGTTTTGACATGTGACTATGCAAGCACCAATGAAAGGTAAGAAGTAATCAGCTTGGTCAAAATGTCTGGAAAAAAGTTTGAGTGGCGCTTAAAAAATTATTGAGAGGAAAAGAGGAAAAGAGCTTAGGGAAAATGAATTGCTCAATAAAATCCCAAAGAGTAAAGGATTTTTCTAAGCTGGAGCAACGAGTGGAGGCGGGGCTGCTAATTACTGCACCGAGGAGACAGGTGGGCCACTCACCTGGAGGAGAAGACCAACAGATCCTGCTGAAAGAGAGCAGGCCAGTGGAGAAGGCAAGCTGAGAGATGGAGACCAGTGTAAAAAAAAAGCCAGGTCTGATGTAAGGCCATAACTGCTTACATCAGACAGCTGTGCATAGGACAGTAGACTGGGAGCTTGGTAAAAAGTAGACTAGATCAAGCCTGCTGCTTAAACAGACTGTAACCTGACGTTGATGTCCATAAGTATGATGTTATTCGTGATCTGGACGTAAAGGACATGATGAAGGACTTTTCATTAAAGAAGGCCAGAAGAAAGCACCTCTGAAAAAAGGTAATACATGTGTGTTTATATACTCATATATTTATTCCATCCAGCTACAATGCTCTGCACTGTGTGTCTATATATATATATATATATATATATATATATATATTATAGTAATATGTACATATGTATACTAGCTGCTCTTGTTTTTTCTTGCCTTCTGATTGTTGCTCTGAGTGTTGCTATCCCTGTGCTGTTGCAATCCTGGAATTTCCCCATTGTGGGACTAATAAAGGCTTATCTTATCTTATCTTATCTGTATCTTTCCAGTCACCTGTGCAGGTTTTTAATTACCTCCACCAAGGAGGGAATGTGATCGGGGTGGTCTGTTTGGTTGTTTGTTTTTCTGATAATTAGCAGGATTACGCAAAAACTACTGGATGGATTTTGAAGAGATTTTCACCAGAGGTAGCCCTTGGGCTTGAACCCATTAAATTTTGGTGATGATTTGAGAGTACATACTTCCACCAAGGACCTTGTTTGTATTTGTGCAACAAGATTACACAAAAACTGCTGGATGGAATTGGATGACATTTTCACCAGAGGTGGTCCTTGGGCTAGAGAGGAACCAGTTACATTTTGGTGATGACTGGAGAACGCATACCTCCGTCAAGGCTCTTCTCACATGTTTGCAAGAATCCTTCAAAACTACTGGATAGACTGATACAATTTTCACCAGAACTGGCTTGTGGCCTACACACAAATCCATTACATTCTAGAGGTCATCCATGAGGGATGGAAGGAGCCTTGGCAGAGGTATGCACTTTCTATGTGCTTTGCTAGTTGCTGCTATTGTGCATTGTTTGAATCAGGAATACTTGACTGATATAATTTTGTGTTCTGCTGTCAGCGTTCGACTGTAATTGTTGATCAGTGTCTTCCTCTGATACCTGGTGTTGTTTAGGCCATGGTGCTGTGTGTGTCTGTGTCTGAGAGAGAGAGATTAGACTATTTTGTGTTTATGCCGAAGGCAGTAGTATCTGTCACTATAAAAATGAATATCTTAGTAAGATAAAATGTCCTACATCAAGGCTATATGTTTGTTTTTCTCTCACAAGATAATTTTGACAAGACAAGAATTTCTTTTTGTTGTGCAGTTTTTCTGTAAGATTTTACTTGCATTAAGATATTTTTTACTTGTTTTAAGCAATTTAATCTTACTTTGTTGGCAGATATTTTTTTTTTCAATTTTAACTAAAATTATCTATTGCCTGAATTTTTTGCTTATAGTATTTTAAGTAAAATCATCTGCCAACAGAGCAAGATGATTTGACTTTCAAATTGCTTAAAACAAGTTAAAACTATCTGAAAGCATCTAAAATTTTCTCACACAAAAACTGCACAGCAAGAATATATATCTTCGCAGACAAAAAAAAAACAAGCATAAACAGCCTTAATCTTTCGAGTGTGAAAGTTTGTGTGCCCCTAGTGGCAGAGTGTGGCACTGCGCCTGTCATCTTATTCTGACATGATCGGCTCCGTAAAGGATTTGTACTGATTTGTACTGATCTGCCAGTTTCAGAAGGTGTCAGACAGTCTGTTGGAGGACTCAATGGATGACACGTAATGCACCAAAGAAGAAAAGCTCATTTCCTTTTCCTGTTTTTAGCATTTTAGCCCAGAAAGCTAATATGGCTGCTATCCGTCATCGTGCACTGTCCCTTAGTCGGCTCTGTACGTGGAAAATAGCCACTGGATACAAGCAAAATTTATGTGGGATAATCATAAGACTTTGTAGATGTGGTAGAGAGCATAAATGACCGACAGAATGCAAGTAACGACCATGATGGGTGAAAACACAGCAACCACACCAGTCAGCCAGCCCCCCTTTGTCAACAGTAAGTGAGAAATTTCTGTTTTTTTTTTAATATTGTACTGATTTCTTGTTCATATACTTTGAAGATTAGATGATGAGGTACCTCTGTACAAAAAATGGTCTCAAAAGACTGAACCATTCTTTGTGTAAATGCGTCCAAAGTCCAGTTTTGACTGAGTTATGGAATTTAAAGAGGTGCCGTGACATTATGCAAACTAGATGCGTAAATTTATTCCTATTTGAAACTTTGAATCATGTTTTACATCTTTCTATTTGACAGTAAGCCATTATCTGTTACCACTTTCAAGTTACAGCCTTGGAAATCTGAACTATTTTATTGACAAAAAATATTTACCACTCTTGACCACTAGGGGTTATGTCGCAATTCGACGCCAGACACACTCAAATTAATTTATTTCATTTTACTTATATTTGACTTTTTGCAGTGTAGTTTTGTTTTCTAGCTCACAGCTGCATTATTTCTCAAAGAGAAACAACAATGAGGCCGTAGTGGCTCAGGAGGTAGAGCAGGTCACCTAATAACCGGAAGGATGGCAGTTTGAATCCCACTCCCCCCCACCTTGCTGTTGTGCCCCTGGGCAAGGCACTTTACCTACCTTGCCTCATTGTGTTCATGGTTCATGACACTGATGTATGAATGTAAGTAAACGTTCAGTTGGCGTGGATTGACGGCCACATTTTTGTGAGTCTGCCTCAGGGCAGCTGTGGCTACAAAAGTAGTTTACCACTATCATTGTCTGTGGAGTGAATGAATAATAGATTCATTGTAAGTTGTTGGGTGTCATAAAAAGTGCTATATAAATTAGGGATGGGCATAATTAACCGATTAACCGATAATTGATCATTAAGAATTTCACCGAGGAAGTTCATTTTCGTCGACAAACCGTTTTTTTTTTTTTTTAAACAATCCGAATGTAGGTTATTAGGCCTAGTGCACGGCCGTCCTCAAACAATGCAATGCATTTAACTGTGCCACTGGCAAAATTTGGGCACCAGGGGGCAACATTACACCATCGCCGTACCCTGGCGTGCCTCAGTTGATACATGCGAGCTTCCGTAGGGCAATCGCCAAATCATGAAGAGGTTGCGGCGAAGTGTTGCGTGGGACCATTTTAATTTAAAAAATGACCAGGTGTACTGCAATCACTGCAATGCAGCATACAAAAGAAAAAAGTAAAAGAAAGAAATATATGTTCCGTTATGTGGCCTGTATGTGTCTCCCGTTATTGTCTGGCTCGCAACTTGAAGCCTCCCTCGTTTGCGCAATGTGCATGTGTTCACGTTTTACTGCAAACTTGTCTTGTTAATAAATTCATCCTCGAAGAAAAACACTCTGTATTTTTTTTTATTATTCTTCTCAATACATAAGAGTACAGTGATCCCTCACTTATCGCGTCACCCATAAATAATACGTACGTTCATTCTCTCACGCTCTCTCTCATATGATACGTGTGTGTGTGTGTGTAAGTGTACATACATACGTAGATGTAAATAAAGTGTACATAAATATGTTTTTAGAATTCTTTTATTCTTATAACAAGATACGTAACTCAAGATAAAGATGATTTACTGCACAGGTTAATGAGAGCTTTACTGCTCCTCAGGTGCTAGAGGCGCAGGATCGTCGAGGGAAGCTGCAGGAGGCGGCGTAGTGGCTCAACGGGAAGACTATTTCGCACAAAATGGCACAAGAGAACAGCAAAAAGTTCCACGCGGCTAGACTAAGCAACTCGAGCGATAAACGGCAATGAATGCGGTCTTCGTTTGCTGGGTGGCCGCTCGGCAGGGAGAGAAGCTGGGTAAAACGTCTCGGCCAATCAGCTTGCGGGGTGAAACGTCTCGGCCAATCAGCTTGCGAGATTCCCGAGCCAAGCCAACACGAGAACAGCGAACAGAGAGGTGGATTTGAGTTGTGCGGCTCTCCGTGTTGATACCTGATGTTCTAATGTAGTCTACCTGCCTTGTTACCTACCTAAAAATGTTAATGATTAACCGATTATTAATCATTAATTCTCCCGACGATTGGTGAAGAAAATTTCACCGAATGCCCATCCCTAATATAAATGGAATCCATTATTAAAAACATAGCTATTACATATTTTTAAACTGAGATTCTGTTGGGGGGGGGGCTACAAAACCTCTCAGCTGAAGGGCCTAATGGCAAGTTAAAGTGGCCCTGTGTATAAAACAAATAAAAGCGGTGAAACAACACATCCTTGGGGGAGCCAGTGGAAGGTAAAAGAACATTGGATAAAACTCCATTGACTCTCACCTTCTGGGACCTAACAGTTAAACAATCAATGAGCCAACAAACTAAACCAGGAATAATGTTTTTATCTAGTCCTTATCCCTTAGTTTATAGTGCAGTAGCCTGGTGGAGCACCCACAATTTTGTTGTACTGTACTACTCTACAGTGACAATAAAGCCTGTTCTATTCGATTCTATTCAATTCTACAAAAAAACAAGTCGATCTGCTAAAATATGAGGTTAAGTATAATTAAAAGCAGAAGAAATGTCAATTAAAAGCAGTTGTACAAAGGATTTCCCAACATCAACATGCCCCAGGACTCGGTGGAGTAGGGTTCCTACAGCATCCTCCACACCTTCGGTTCATTTGGTGCAGTATGAATGTGCAGTCAAACTCTGGTGCACACCAAACAAGCGAACTCTGGTACACTTGAAAACAGGGTACACTTGAATTGTGTATCTTCAACCTGAGCCTGAAGCTGGGGAGGGTACCACAGTTGTGGAAAACATCTTGTGTGGTACCTGTACCAAAGACTTCCCACCCCAAAGATCTGAACAGCTACAGACCAATGGCCCTGACATCTCACATGATGAAGACTCTGGAGAGACTACTCCTTGCTCACCTCCGCCCCCTGGTGGGACCAGAGATGGATCCACTCCAGTTTGCCTACCAGCATGGCATTGGGGTGGAGGATGCAGTGATCTTCCTCCTTCACTGTTCTCTGTCCCACCTGGAGAAGCCCGGGAATGAGATGAGATGAGATGAGATTCAACTTTATTGTCATTACACATGTATATACAAGGTAACGAAACGTGACTTGGCATTTGGGCACGCTCTGCAGAACGCATCCAAGGCTGGGGCAGCCACTAGGCGCCAGTCATAGGGAATGCGGTGAGGATCATGTTCTTTGACTTCTCCAGTGCTTTCAACACCATTCAACCAATGATCCTGAAGGACAAGCTGCTGTGCGCAGGGGTGGACCAGCACCTGTCATCATGGACCCTGGACTACCTCACTAACCGGCCACAGTTTGTGAGAACCCAAGATTGTGTGTCTGACACACGATGACACGATGACACGTGATGTCACGATGACACGTGACACGATGACACGATGACACGATGTGTGTCTGACACGATCATCGGTAGCACGGGGGCCCCCCAGGGAATGGTTTTGGCTCCCTTCCTGTTCACCCTTTTATACTGCGGACTTCTCACACAACACAACACACTGCCATCTACAGAAGTTCTCTGACGACTCTGCGATTGTCGGCCTCATCTCCAACGGAGATGAAGCTGAGTACAGAGGACTTATCCAGGACTTTGTGGACTGGTGCCATCGGAACTGCCTCCAGATCAACGCGAGGAAAACTAAGGAGCTGGTGGTGGACTGCCACAGGCAAGGACAACCTCTCACAGGACCAGTAAATATACAGGGAACAGACATTGAGGTGGTGACATCCTACAAGTACCTTGGTGTTCATCTGAACAATAAACTAGACTGGTCACACAATACCGACGCACTCTACAAGAAGGGACAGTGCAGGCTGTTCCTACTGAGGAGGCTCAGGTCTTTTGGTGTACAAGGGGCGCTGCTGAAGACATTCTACGACACGGTGGTGGCATCAGCCATCACTTTTGGAGTGGTCTGCTGGGGCAACGGCAGCAGCCGATAGGAAGAGACTAAACAAACAGATCAAGAAAGCTAGCTCTGTCCTGGGGCAACGCCTTGACCCAGTAGAGGAGATAGGAGAGAGAAGGATGGTGGCTAAACTGTCATCTCTGCTGGAGTCCGAGTCCCACCCTATGCAGGACATATTGAACGCACTGAGGAGCTCATTTGGCAGTAGACTACATCATCCTAGGTGCGCAACCGAGAGGTTTCGCAGGTCCTTCCTACCTACGGCTGTCAGACTGTATAACCTAAGCAGGGCTGCTCGCAGAGATGGCAAAAAAAACGTGACGACCTAGTAGTATTGAATGCAAAAGACGCAATAGACTTACACAAATGGTCCCCTCCAGTATACAACTAGGACAATATCGGTCGCTACGGAGGGTGACAATATGTATGGGTACATATTCATCATTGGCTCCATCGATCTGGAAAGATCATGGGGGGGGTTTGTGCCTTGGGTCATCATTCAGGGAGCTGCACCATCGGGCGTGGCTGTAGAGGCCGATACGGGATCTGCAGGTCCTGCCGCAGCCGTTGCAGATGAATTCTTCACAGTGTAGTGGGGGTCTCGACAGTCTCCTCTGTCTGCGGAGTCTCTTCTCCCCCCAGCGAGTGTCTCTTCTTTCCTCTGCTGTTCGGATGACATCCTGGGTGATGGTCCGCCAGTTGGAGCGGACGGAGGCGGCTGACTCCAGGTCGGAGGGGTTAAAGCCTCCAGCCTTGAGGTCACGCTTGCAAACATCCTTGAATCTGAGAGTTGGGCGTCCCTTTGATCTAGTTCCAGTAGCCAGCTCCCCATACAGTAAGTCTTTGGGGATGCGGCCATCCTCCATTCGGTTGACGTGGCCAAGCCATCGCAAGCGTCTCTTTGTCAGGATGGCAAACATACTGGGCACATCTGCTCTGGCCAGGACGTCGATGTTGGAGACACGGTCCTGCCAAGTGATGTGCAGTAGTCTGCGAAGGCAGCGCTGGTGGAAGGCGTTCAGTCGGCGTTCCTGGCAGGAGTAGAGGGTCCAAGCTTCACTGCCGTATAGGAGAGTACTCAGTACACAGGCCATGTAGACTGTTATCTTGGTGTTGATGGTTAGCATAGAGTTGTCCCAGACTCGCTTCGCCAGACGGGCCATCACCGTCGATGCCTTGCCGATACGGGCGTTCAGTTCGGCGTCTAGGGAGAGATTGCTGGAGATGATCGACCTGAGGTAGGTGAACTTGTCCACCACCGCAAGTGTGTGGTCGCCGATATTGATATTGGGAGCACTGCTGACATCCTGGCCCATGACCTCGGTCTTTTTAAGGCTGATGGTGAGGCCAAACTCAGAGCAGGCACGAGCAAAGCAGTTGATGAGACGCTGGAGCGCTTCCACGGTGTGGGCAACAAGACCAGCATCATCAGCAAAGAGCAGCTCCCTGATTAGAACACTTCGCACCTTGGTCTTTGATCTGAGGCGTGCCATGTTGAAGAGGCCTCCGTCGCTCCTGGTGTGGAGAAAGACACCGTCTTCAGAGCCCCGGAAGGCGTAGCACAGAAGCAGGGAGAAAAAGATGCCAAATAGGGTAGGAGCCAGAACACAACCCTGCTTCACACCGTTCTTGATCGGGAAAGGGTCTGAGGATAATCTATCAAACTGGACAATGCCATTCATGTCCTGGTGGAATGACTTGATCATGCTCAAAAGCTTGGGGGGACATCCAATTCGTTGGAGGAGGGCAAACAGTCCATCCCTGCTGACCAAGTCAAAAGCCTTGGTCAGATCAATAAAGGCCAAAAAGAGGGGTTGTCTCTGCTCCCGACACTTTTCTTGCAGCTGCCTCATAGAGAAGACCATATCTATGGTTGACCTGGTTGCTCTGAATCCACACCGCGCCTCTGGATACACACGTTCGGCAAGTAGTTGTAGTCTGTTGAGGACGACACGGGCAAAGGCTTTGCCAACTATGCTTAGGAGTGAGATACCGCGATAGTTGTTACAATCGCTCCGCTCCCCCTTGTTCTTGTAAAGAGTGATGATTTTGACATCACGCATATCTTGGGGCACAGCCCCTTCCTCCCAGCACTGCAACAGGAGCTCATGGAGGTGTTTCAAGAGCGAGCTCTCCTTTGCGGTTTTGACGATTTCAGGGGGGATGTTGTCACTGCCCGGAGCCTTGCCGTTTGAGATAGAGTCTATCGCCTTGCTGAGCTCCTCGATGGTGGGTGGAGCGTCAAGCTCATCCATGACTGACAGTAGAGGGGTGTTCTCAAGGGCCGTGTTCGAGACGGTGGTTACTCTCGAGTAGAGCTCTTGGTAGTGCTCAGCCCATCTCTCCATTTGTTTACCGCGATCCTTGATGACATCTCCTGCAGCTGATTTAAGTGGGGCGGTCTTGATGACACTGGGACCGAAAGCCTTCTTCATGCCTTCGTACATTTTGCGCATGTTTCCGTGATCTGCAGAAAGCTGAATGTCCTGGCAGAGGTTAAGCCAGTAGTCGTTGGCACATCGCCTTGCAATCTTTTGTGCATTGTTCCTCGCAGCGCGCAGTGTAGCAAGCGTCTGCACAGAGGGCTCCTTCTTGTGGGCAATTAGGGCTGCACGCTTGGCAGCGATTGCAGGTTCCATCTCAGCGGCTCCAGCTTCAAACCAATCTGCACTCTTCCCCACCTTTTTCCCAAAGGTACCTATGGCGGTCTCAAACACAGCCTCACGGATATGGTTCCACCTTGCAGAAGCACAGTCAGTGGGACAGTCCACCAGGGCTTCATTTACGACTTTAGCATAGCGTTCCCGCAGTTTAGGTACTGTAATATGTATGGGTACATATTCATACTATGTAGGATAACTTAGTAGACGGTTATGCTGTTTATTCCATCTTGCTACAATGCTCCGCACTTTGTATATATATTTATATATTTATGTGTACATATGTATATTCACTGCTCTTATTTATATTTTTCGTATCTTCTTAATTATTGCTCTGAGTGTTGCTATCCCTGTGCTGTTGCAATCCTGGAATTTCCCCATTGTGGGACTAATAAAGGCTTATCTTATCTTATCTTATCTTAAGTGAACCCTGGTGCGGTTTGCTTGCAGTGTGAATGCAACAGGACTATCCAACAGACCAAAGGGTGGAAGTGCCCCTTGGCATTTGTGTAACCACAGCAACACATAGTCTCAGAAGAGGAAACCTTTTAACCAAGTCCTTTGGAAAGATGCACAACTCTTGCCAGACCGGTTTTAGGTAAAAATGTAGTTCTGATTTCTGAGGAACATGATTAATTTACTCCTATGTATGGTTTATGGCCATATGTGTGACCTTAAAACTTTTAACTGTGTAATACCTTTCTCTGCGTCTGTGTAGCTGTGTAGCCACAGCAGCAAATCGCCATCATCTCTCGCTCTCCTTCGCCTCCTTCTTCGGCTCTCATGCATTCGTTTCATTTACAGAGCAACTTGCTGGATAGTTTGCTGTCTTGCCTGCTGATCATACTGGGCAGCATGTTGTGAAGACAATAATAAGTGTCTACACCAAAGTAAAAACAGAAACCCCAAGATTACATAAATTTGGTCCTGCTCCATTGATTGTTTGTGGCGGACAAACAACCCAGCTGAAGGGAACAGATTTCCGTTTTCGGTCCTGGCCAATTGATGAGGTGGATTTTTTTTCTTCACCGAGATTTTTTTCTGCCCTGTCAGTGGTGGTTTTGGCTACAGCACCCTAAATAAGCAGTTGTTGTAACTGCATGACGTTGTCCAGGCAGTTCGGTCTGAGTAAAGTGCAGTGTGAATGCGAACCAAACCAAACGAAGGTGCGAAAATTCTCAGCATTCCCCGCCCAATCTAACCGAGACCCCCGGACTATCCTGGTGTGAAGGCAGCCTAAAATTGATCTACTGCTGTCAGGGGAAAGGAGGGGTAACCACCAGCATGAGGCAGCATTCACTTACAGTCAGAAATCTGACTTACACTCATAAATATACATTATCAGTTAATAAAGAACGTTTGATGACATAGGCTTAGTCTGGGACTTTGGAGGGGCACAGTAACTCATCTGGGAGACACAGACCCTGAATGACCCTCCATGGTGCCGACTCTGTATCGAATTACACTGAATGTTGAAAATTTAAATGGCCACTCAAAAGAGCACTTTGGACATGGCGGAGGGGGAAGGGGTTTGAGCCCCTAAAACACCCACTCTGCATGTGCATGAGGTGTGGGACACACTAGGTATTGTAGTTTGCTGATCAAGACAATAAATAGACATGAAATATCTTGCAGATGTTTACAAGTGTGGAATTTCCAGCTTATGGAGGTATATTTGTTTTCAAACAGCACCTCCAAGACTGCTTTAATGAATGGGCCAGGCTGGGCTGAAGCCCAGGGGCCTATGAAAATCAGAGACCTATCATGAGCCAGTGAGAAAGATCACATTGTTGTTCATTCTATGTCCATCACTTAATATTCGTGTGTGGCTGCTGATTGGTCTATTTTACAAGTGTGTCATGTGGGTACCTTGAAACAATAGCCTACCTTGAATTTCCCCATTGTGGAACTGATAAAGGCTTATCTTATCTTATCACAGGAATTGTTTTTACATTGACTATGGAATCACCAGTGAGAAATAAGAAGTAATTACATCAGTCAAAATGTCCGGAAAAAGTTTGAAAGTGGTGCTCATAAAATTATTGAGAAGAAAAGAGCTTAGGGAAAGTGAATTGCTCAAAAAAGCCAGAAGCGTAACAGATTTTTCTAAGTTGGAGCATCGAGCGGAGGAGGCTACTATTTACTACACCCAGGAGACAGGTGGGCCATTAAAGCACTCACCTGTTGGAGAAGGGCAAAGGGAGAAGAAAGGCCATGATTGCTTACCTCAGACAGCTGTGCGTGGGACAGTGGACTCCAAACTTGGTAAAAAGTAAACTAGATCAAGGATACATCCATGGAGTATGATGATATTATGAGCTTGACTTAAAGGACATAATGAAGGATTTTTCTTTAAAGACGGCCAGAAGAAAACACTGCTAAAAAGGTAAGACATGCTATTTGCAGTGTAGTTTCCAGCCACCTCTGGAGGTTTTTTATTGCTGTTGTTGTGAATTGCTTGAATCAGAACTACTTCACTGATGTAACCTTATGCTGAAGGCACTAGTATCTGTCACACTGTAAAAATGGAAATCTCAGTAAGATAAAATATCCTAAATCAAGACTCTGTTTTTCTCACACAAGATAATTTTGACAAGAAGTTTTTTGTTGTGCAGTTTTCTGTAAGATTTTACTTGCTTTACAAAAATATTTATTTGTTTTAAACAATTTAATCTTACTTTGTTGACAGATATTTTTCTTTTTTACTTATTTTAAGTAAAATTATCTGACTTGACTTTTTGCACTGTAGTTGTGTTTTCTAGCTCACAGTTGCATTATTCCGAGACAAATTCCTAGTTTGTGTACTAAATAAACAATGGCAATAAATCTGATTCTGATTCCTCCAAGAGAAACAAAAATGAGGCCATAGTGGCTCAGAAGTTAGAGCAGGTTGCTCAGTAACTTGAGGGTTAACAGTTCAAATAATGGCAAGTTAAGGTGGCCTTGAGCATCTCATTGTGAAAATTAAGCTATCCAACACCTTATTACAATTCTTGCATATAAGAAGCAACTGACGGAGTTGACAGTAATTAACAGTTAGTAATTAAGGGTCACTAGAATGTCTGTGAAGTGGAGTGATTTATGTTCAGTGAAGTGTCAGAGTGCAATTATTGGAGATTTTAGTAACTCCTGGAATCTCTATTGCTCAATCAAATTGCTCGGTCGGAGCAAGTTGTTGTATAATCATTAGTCATTGTCAACTTACAGGTGTTACAGATAAAGTAACCTAGGCTTGATTTTCAATTGCACATATTTTGATGACTGAGCTCAAGTGAGTTTTGACTGTTTGGTCTGTTAAAATGTAGCATATATGTACTGTAAAGATTTATACATAGGTAGTGCTGTTTTCCTTTGAAGTCTTTTCATCATTAGATGGGATGAAGACCAGTATTTTTTATTCTGGAACAAATTTATGTTTGCACTATACATGGCTGGAAGGACATCTTTGTTGTTGTTATAAAGAAATTCACACATTTTTGAAGTCTTTTGTTCTACTAAAGAGCATATTGTGTATGTCTTTATATCTACTGTATATGAGGCTTAACTTTATACTGCTAACTGCCAATTAATAAAACTGGGATTGTAGCTAGTTAGTTTCAACAGTGAGTACTTAAAGGTCTGATGACAAGTTTTTGACTTCATCTAATTTTTCAACACACAATACAATATGACGAAATAGGGTCGTCTGTGCAGTTCTAAGTCAAACAGGCTTTTTTTTCATGCTAATATCCGATGTTTTCATGAGCACCATGTCACCAATTGCATCAGTGGCTGGAAAACCCCCCGGCCATGTTGTAACGTCATCGACAGAACACAGCGCTTGGCTGCCCATTGTACACACAGGATGGAAGTGGTAGAAAACATCGATGATGGTTCCAGCACATGTAGTCTGGAATTGGTTTGTGTTGTCCAATCTTCAGATGATTATAGCTCCAAAGAATTGGATGACAATGAAGAATCTGGGGGCATCAGACCGTATAGGTTTAAGCCGTGCCAAGCGGGCATCATGCCTAACCAGTCAGACTCAGAGAGTGACAGTGGAGAGGCACACATGCCCGGCGCAGCAGCAGCGACAAACACATGGCAGGGGAACATGGAGTGGTATGCTTTTGTTTCAGATATTGCAACAAATTATTTGTTCATAAATATAATTTATTTAAACCCAATTTTTCAATAAAATCATAGCAGTGTATTCTCTGTGGCTCAGGCATTGGGTTTATTATGTATTATCTTTGTATTATGTATTATCTGGTGAATCCTGCACGTAAATCCATTCATCATGACCTTCTTTGCACTCTTATGCAGGGCACGGAGAGGGAGGATGAAATAACGAGGATTTACGTGCAGGGTTCACCACAGCACATTTAATACAGAAAGACAGACAATTCCCAAAAAGGTGAAGACGTACAAAAAACACAAACACACTTACTGATGGCGTCCGGGGGCCGGCATCACCCAAAGAACGAATGAGAGGAGATGTGTTAGCCACAGATGCGCCCCAGAGCCGACATCACTTCAAGGACACACGACAACCATGGCGAACATGGAGTGACTAACATGTTGTGAGAGTGCTGAAAATACTGGCAGACTAACAGCACAGATGACAATACTATGGGCCAGCAGTGCATGACTGGCAAACGGCTGCACTGCTGCACGCACGCACGCACTGCTGGTGATGGTGTGATGAGAAGCACCTGGGCAAGGACCGGGAAAGATGATCAGTGGGATTTTTAATCAGCTGTTGATAATGAGAGAGGGGACGTGGCCGGACCGGCGAGCGTCAGCATGCAATCACAGAAAGTAGGTCAAACCTGCATGTAAATCCATTAATCCTTCCCCTCTTCGTGCGCTCCTCCTGCGTAAAAGTGCACGAGGAGCACACCAGGAGGCTTATGACAGTTGGAGCTGAAGCGTGTGATGTGGTCTTTCACGGCCTGCTGTTTAGCTAAGCCTGCGACACGATGCCAAGGCATAGCCGTAAAATTAAAACAAGAAACCAGAGAAACTGTGAGCTACAAAGCTGCTGTCATTCCAGTCAACAACACTGGAGTCCATTCTGTCGCTTACGTCATGGGGGTGCCGCCCTTCATTCGGTGGGCGGCACCACAGTCCAGTCAGCGGCAGCGTTTTTTTGACTGTAACTAGTTTATGCAGGCGTGTGTCATGTGGTGATCCTCGCGGATCACCAAGAGACGCCACAGAGTTCACTGAAGAGTTTGGCAAGATGTTATTTATTTCCAGACGCGACAAAACACAACTATGAACCCCTTAGGGCTAAACACACACATGACTGAGACTTGGGCTCGTAGGGCTAACCCAGCCGCTACGAGCTAACTGTGACAAAACTATGATGACGAACCTGACATGAAGGTCTACGGCACTCTCAAGTATGACGAGGCGCAGACCCAGGGCTTGGCAGGACGAAGCCACTCAGACGTAACGTTGACCAATATCGACTAATACTCCTGCGTCTTACCGTTGTCAGTGCCGGGCTTAAAAGGGTGAAGCACTAACGACGGTAATGACAATCAGCTGACCGGCCATTGACAGGCGGAAGCCCCACTGAGCACTTTCACAATAAGAGCCCGGTGAGGCCAGAATACAGCCCGCAGCTGTCAAGGCCGGCAGCGAGAAATAACTTAGCCCGAGCGCGATCAGAACCGGCGCTCAGGTCATAACAGTACCCTCCCTCCACGGGTGGACTCCGAACGCCCCAAGGAACCACCCTGCCCCCCCCCCAGGGTGGGAGGTTGGGGGACAGGTGCGGAGGGAGAGAAACCAACCCATGAACAAGACAAAAAAAAACAAAACATACAAGACAATGACGAGACAAAAAAAAACCATACAAGACAAAAAAAAAACATACAAGACAATGACAAGACATAAAAAACCATACAAGACAATGACAAGACTAACAAGAAAAAATGTACAAGGGAAAACAAAAAAAACAGAACTACAGGTTCAGAAAATTAAATGCAAAAACAGAGCATTACCCGCTCATACCAGACTATGAAACAAAAACAGAGCATTACTCGCTCAAACCAAACTATGCATGAAACAAAAAAAAAAAACAAAAAAAAAAAACAGAGCACTACACGCTCTACCCAGACTATACATAAGCCAGCAGGGCTACTGCAAACACACATGAAGCAATCTAAAATTGCTTTACATAACTTTACTATGGCTAGACTGTGGCTTTCAAAAGCACAAGAGAAACTAAAATTGCTTTGACATAACATGACTATGACTTGACTGTGGCTTTTAAAACAAAGGCATGAGCACTAGATACAAAATAACCAGGACGAGGAAAAAAAAGCACAAATACAGAGACAAACCCAGGGACCACTACCACCCCCCGACAGTTTATGTCGACCGATGGTCAAAGGAGGCGGACCAGGCGGCTCACCAGAGTCCAAAGTCCCGCACGTCCGCTTCTCCGGTGGTCGAACTAGGTAGCCCCATGGCACACATAACGGGTCGGGTGGCCGAACCGAGGCGCCGAACTGGCGAAACAGTCCCTCCGGCGGCCGACCCGTGTCCCTCAGCCACCAGTCCAGGGCGTCAACAACCCGCAGCGGCCTCCCTGACGAGAACAAAACTCGGGAGAACCGGGGCGAGCAAACGGGGACCCCCATGGCCCCCGGCGATGATGAAAAGGGGCGGTGATTCTGAGGGGATTGATGAGCAGGACGAGCCAAGAATCCGCTCCGCGAAGAAGGGTCTGCAGCTCCTCCTCCGCCAATGGACCATGCTCGCGCTGCATCACCGCTCCCAGCTGCACCCACGTTGGGCCCCGATCGGGCCAGAACCGCACCCGCGGTGGACCCCGATTGGGCCTCCGACGAACCCACGTCAGACCCCGATTGGGCCGAAACCGCCCCTGCGGTGGGACCCGATTGGGCCTCCGGTGCAGCTCCGCTGACGGACTCCACCCCCGAACCTGGGACCTCCACCTCGGTGACTCCGACCCGTTCCCCGCCGGCGACACTAAAACAAAGCTCGGGGACAGGAAAACCGGGCTCAGTATCACCGGTAGCAACGGAACCCAGCGAGACGAGCTCGGGCGCAGCAGACGGCTGCTCCTCACTCGTCTCCCCGAGAGGCAGGCAAAAATGCTCAACAAAAGAGGACAGAGACATAAGAGGGAGCACTTGCCTGCACACGGGTTCCATTGCCACCCAGGACTCCGACGATCCGGGTTCAGGGCGACTCTCGTCAGCTGACTCGGACTCAGCTGCGTCGGGCTCCGCAGCTGGCACGATGTCATCAGCAGCCTCAGGTTCCTCCCACGCTGTCGTCCACGCCGACGACCCGTATGGCGTGGAGGCAGGGAACCCTTGACCCACTGGCTTGGACCGCTCCGGCGACGAGACCCGGGGACGCTTCTTCGTCGGCTCAGGCTCCGGGCCGCAGTCCGCTCCTCTCCTCCGTCCAAGAGGTGACTGCAGGGCCGGATGCAGGCTATCCAGCACTGCAGGGGCCCTCTTCGTCCGGCGACGCTGGCCTGGCGTCGCGGACCGCTCAACGGGGGAGAACACAGAGGCAGTAGGTTTAATAATTTTATCCACAGCAGGTGGAGGGAGCTCAGGGGGCTACGAACCCCGAACTCCGTCCCCAGGAGTCAGACAAGGCAGATCATTATTAAGATGTGACAAACAAACGATCACTTGCCTTCCTCCTGGGGCAGAGAGAGTTCCTGCTGTGGGGGACGTCGTTCCTCCTTCTCCCCGCTGGATGGCGACAGAGGACCCCCTAGGAAAACGAGGTGGGGCCGCTCTCGAAGATTCGCTGACGGGATACGCCGGCAGCGAGTCCAGCCAGGGATTCTGCTGAGGGTTGCCCACGCCGTTACGCCGACGTCCTCGTCGGCCCCCAGACGGCGCGTACTCCTGGACCTGCTCCAGGACGGGAACGGGACACCAACGCGGGGAGCGAGGATGCCTCCTCCTCTGCTTCCCGCTCTCTTCCTCCTCCAGCCCACGAAGAACCTTGCGCTGAGCGGCGAGTTCCTCCCACCTCGATATCACCTCCGGATGATCGTCGTAGTCGAGGGGAAGGCTGTCCAGAAACTCCTCAGCGACGCCCAGATGCCAACGCATGTAACTGGAGGTGTCGTCAAATGTAGCGGCGAGGAGCGCCCCATCGGCGTATTCCAACGCGCTCGCTAGCTCCTGGTCCAGACGCTGACCGTGGCCCCTGGAAGACGGCATTCTCCAGACGCTGACACCCAAACGAGAAGAAACAACAGTCCAATAAAGGCACAAACTCCCGGTGAAACGGCGTCTCAATGCGGCGCCCCCGTTTGGGCGACCTGGCAGGAGTATACTGTCATGTGGTGATCCTCGCGGATCACCAAGAGACACCACAGAGTTCACCAAAGAGTTTGGCAAGATGTTATTTATTTCCAGACGTGACAAAACACAACTATGAACCCCTTAGGGCTAAACACACACATGACTGAGACTTGGGCTCGTAGGGCTAACCCAGTCGCGGAAGCCCCACCAAGCACTTTCACAATAAGAGCCCGGTGAGGCCAGAATACAGCCCGCAGCTGTCAAGGCCGGCAGCGAGAAATAACTTAGCTAGAGCGCGATCAGAACCGGCACTCGGGTCATAACAGCGTGGTTGTAAATATTATATTGATCATCGACAATGACTTTTGGGTTTACACAACATGCTAAAAAATGTCAAAATTGTGTCATCAGACCTTTAAATATGGCATTTATGTTTGTAAAAGTACCTAATAAAGGACTGCTTTTGGGTAACTACCACAACACCGAGTACATTTGATATGACTTTTGGTCCTGTCTTTTCAGGTCAGCTACTTCACTTTGCTCTCATCCCTCATCAAGGCTATTTTCATGCTCTCTGCTTCAGAGCAAAAACTGACCAATGATTCATAGAGCAGAGCAGCAGTGTTTGCCAGGAATCAGTCCATCACAGAGTCACAAGTCCTCAGCATTTTTTTAGATGAACCAAAAAAGGAACAACAAACAGCACGTTTACATAACTTAAATGCATTTATTACACTCAGCAACACTGATATGTATGACCATCTTTATGACTAGAATTCTTTTTTGCGAGCTTCTTTAGAGGGCTTGGCCGGATTGATTTTACATGATTGTCTTTTCTGTTGCATTTACTTCATGTTTGCTTTTTATGTTCAATAATTTATAAAAGTCATTTTATCTTCTTGTTTCCATAAATAAAAGAGCCGGACCATTCTGTCATATGTCCTCTCTATGCTGTATAAGGTGACTCCTTCAGCACCATTCTTGAGGCAGTGATGTGAGAGAAATGGAGAGACCCATAAAGGGGATGGGAGATATTTTGGTGCAGCTAACATCATAAAGATTGCCCAGTGTGTGCCCTACACTGAGTGAGCCAAGGGCTTGGACATGGTATATTTATGGGCAGGAAAAAGTGGCATGAAAGATAGAAAATGAAAATGGTTCCTCAGTAAGTGCATCCATTCTTGAGTCTATCTGACTGTGCTTCTTATTCATGCACAGAACTAGCTTAACCTCCATATATGAACCTTGAAATAAATTGCTCCTCCAAGTATAACCAATGTACTCTTGACTTTCACGATGGTTATGACTGTTCTAAAGAAAGGTACAGCTGAAGAGCCATAGCTCATCCATCTCTGCAGACGAGTGTCTTTGCTTTAAAATAAAAGCCGAAGAGGTAATATTTTCTCCAAGGATTATGTGAAGTCATATGCAGAGAGGGCCAGGCTTCAACATGAGTTACTGACCCTTTGGAATATGTTCAACAGTTTTATAGCATGCGACACCAGGTTTGACACTGTCAATAGTTTTTTATCAAGAGCTGCCAGACTTGACCAAACATCACACTGTATAATGTGGTTTTCCCCCTTGTCCTGTCAAGCAGCTAGGTAAACAGAATGGAAATCTGCTTCCCTTATTGTGCCAAACAGATTTACTTTGCCAAAAGGAGCTTTATCCAGCACATGTCTATGTACTGTAAATTATTTATACACTCGTCTTGTAATAACTTTTAATACTTTATTTAAATTGTTTCACCCATGATAGACCTGGCCAGGGGGGGGGGGGGAGCCAAACAGAAAAACAAAACAAACTGACACAAATGAAACAAACAGAAGACAAACTGTTTCTTCTTCTAAAAAGTTCTCATTATGAGTCTGGTATCTGCACCCTTAAAAGAACGTGTGTGTGTGTGTGTGTGTGTGTGTGTGTGTGCGCGCGCATGTGTGTGTATGCACTCAAAGTGACTGTATGCGTATGAGTGGTGTGCCAGGAAACATACAAAGAGGGCAGGAGGTCACAGCAGCACCCTTCCCCGGGAAACGGCGAGCAAGCAACACAGCGCCACCATCCCCCACAGAGCATAAATACCCCAAAGCCAGCAAGCCCCAGGACCGCCATGCAACTGCCCCAGGAGGGACGACTGAGGGAGGCCAGCGTGCCTCTTCCCCCAGACCAGCCCGTCCCCACCCCAATCGGGCCGGAATCTGGCACGCGCCCTCAGCACGCGCCGCCCGGACACCCCCCCCTTCCTCAGTGGGCCCACACCTGCCCCAGCGCCTCCGACCATACCCCGGGAGCCCCAAGGCCCAGGGAAGGCAGCAAAAAGGTGCAGGGAGCCCCACAGGGGGTCAGCTCCCCAGTTCAAGGGTGCCCACGTGGCCAGAAGGTACCAGAAGGTGTCATCCCCTCAGTCCAGCACCCCCACCAACACATACACTCATAATACATTCTCTGGTTCAGTGATCCTGTATTTGGAAGACCACCCGACCCGCCTTGATCTCTGGTTTGGTGACCCTGGGACTTCAGCAGGCCACCCAACATTCCTTGTTTTTTGGTTTGGGACCATGGACTTTGGTTATGCCCCACAAATTGTCTTGTCTGGTTTTCGCTTCTGTGGGGGGGAGAGGAGGATTTGTTTTGGCCCACCTGGCCTTGTACCCCCACCATCCACCCTGGGAGGTTTTTTTTCCTGGTTTTTTGGTTTTGCTGTTACCTTTGGGTCATCTGGAAGCCGCCCTTGAGAAGGGGGGTACTGTTAGGACATGTATTGGGCCCCTTGCCCTCATTTTGAGTTATTACTTTGTTACTTGTTTTCAGGGCATGGTCCCCAGTTCTTGTCCTCACTTTGAGCTGTATTTTGGGTTTATCTGTATTTATTATTATCAATCATTTTGTCTGCATCTGTGTTCCATTTGGATTTTTCTCCTGCTCGTTTCTCAGTTTGGTCATTATTTGTATTATTATTGTCATAGTCTTGTCTCCCCTCTGATGCTCTGTTCATGTTTTGTGCATCCTCCGACTATGGTTGTGTGTGTAGCGCCGCCCGTCCTGTCACTTCTGTTTTCCTCATGTGTTAGCTGTCAGTCATGATTGCTCTCCCCACCTTTGCCCTGTTGTCTTGATTACTACCCCTGTTTATATATGTGTGTATCAGTTATCGGTCTGTGTTCTGTCTGGTTTCCTTATTTGTCAGTTGGTGTCTAACGCATGCTTCTGCCTGTTTTTACCCTGTTGGATTATTATTTCATGTTCAGTTTTGCCTGCCTGTGGAATTATTATTTTGGCCCTCGAGCTGGCCGGAGCTTCATCAGCTCTTAAATAAATTCATTTGAACTTTAAAATCTCACATTTGGGTGCACATCTTTACACAACCTTGTGACAGATCCCAAACACACAGCCAAGGAAACGCTCAACTGGCTCCAGAGAAGGAAAATAAAGCTGCTAGAATGGCCCAGTCAGTCACCTGACCTGAATCCAATTGAAAATCTGTGGAACGAACTGAAGATCAGAGTTCATAGACGACACCCATGGAACCTTCAAGATTTGAAGACAGTTTGTGTGAAAGAATGGGATAAAATCACTCCTGAGCAATGCTTGCACCTAGTTTCTCCATAAAGGAGGTGTCTGGAAGCTGTTATTACCAACAAAGGCTTTTCTACTAAATATTAAATAAATTTCACCAAGCATGTTCAATACTTATTCCTTGTGTCATTCCACTTTATCAAATACATCTTGTTTTGTGAAGACCAGTTGCTTTGATTTCTTTGTATGTATGGTATACTTGGTTTGCTGCTGATACCTGGTGAAAATCTCAGGTCAATGGCTCCATCAGAAATATGTTTAATGAGAAAAATGTTGACGTGTTCAATACTTGTTTTCCCCGCTGTACTAAGTAGATATGGATAGCATGCTCTGTCATATTAAATGTTAAATGTAAACAGTTTAATAATGAGCAACAATTTCCAGTTTTGTCTGACCACACAGATTTCATAATTCCTTGTGTGTCTTCTGACACTCCTTTAAAAACAATAAGTTGCTCCTCTGTCTTTGTGTTTCTATTTTCAGGCTTTTTTTCACACCGTGATGATCACTCAGTTATTCTTCCAATCATCCCCACCCCCTCCTCTCCACTCTCTTTCCCTCTCTTCACTAAGCTGCTAGAATGAGGGGGTGAGAAATCTCAAAGCATGAATCATTAAAAGATGTGAAGGGAAAATGGATCAGTGCAGATGCACCTGCAAAAAATAACCGTGCTCACAGAAAGGAGAGGGAGATGGGGACAGAAAAAGAAAGGGGATAGCCTTTAGGCAAGGCAAGTTTATTTGTATAGCACATTTCGTGTAGAAGACAATTCAAAGTGCTTTACATAAAAATATTAACGCATTACAGCAAGGTGCAAAAAGGAATCTACACATTAGAACGACCAGTGCAGAGTATCTGATGATGGAGGAGAAGGAATTGTAGAGATGTTACTGCTCGTGTTATTAACTGGAATTAACCAAACTACCTGTAACCCAGATCATTTCGCCTTGGACTGCAAGCTCTGCCTCAGCATGGGATGGCATCCCCCAGGGCTCCATGCTGGGAACCCCTTGGTTTTAGCTGCAGGGAAGTCCCAGAACAGACTTTGGAAATTTGATTTTGGAAATAGGAAGTGACGGGAATGATAAAGATGGCAGCGGGGGGGGGGGGGGGGCAGTTGCATGTGCAATTACTGTAGGTGTAGTGTGAGTACTGTATTACTGCACTATATGAAGGATAGCTATTTATTGTGTCCAGAAGGAGTTTTTATTCTTGTTTGTATTTTTTAATGGCTCACTTACTCGTATCAGGTATTAGAGTCTAAAAACATTCCAGTACTGAACAGTATTTAAAGGACCAATGGCTTGCCGTCGTAAACTGCTCCTGTTTTTGTTTTTTTTGTTTTTTTAATTTAAGTGCGGGGATCTCAGCGATGTCAGGAAGTGTTGGTCTTCAGGGAGCGAAAAGGGACAAGGTGGAGTCGAGCTAGCTATAATCAGGAGTTTGGATGGCGGAAGCTAAAATCAAACTATAAGATAAATTATTAATATATTAATGCTAGTGGAGAGTTTTTAGCACATTTTTTAAAATTGACTTTTGTGTTGTTTGTTGAAAGAAGTGCACCGATTGGTCCATTCAGTGTTAGCAGAAGAAAAGTGTACTGTAACAAAAAGAGACTGTAGCATCAGTTTACTCTATTTTTTTTGTGTACATACAGATGTTAACGGCGTCAACAGATGGGAGATGAGATTCATTTTACATTATTGCTATAAATTAAGTCTTATTTTTTATGGGAATAATATAGATTATAAAGTGGGGTTTTTGCAATTGTGCATTTGAAGAGAAGCTGTGTAACCTCACTGACGACACGTTGACAACTGTTAAAGATGGCTGACATTGAGGAAGCGTGGTCTGGTTTGAACTGAGCGGCGTCGCTCTGCTGTAGCATGACTAGCTTACGACAGACGTCCAGTTTAATTATCGTTTCAGTGTAAATTCACTAGGCCTCTAAGGATAATTAATATATCAACTTATCATATGAAAATTATTTTTTACACTTGTACAAAATGAGGAGGAAGAATATGAAGGCAGCTCATTTCAGTGTAAACAGCATTATATCATAAGTTCATTTTTTAAAATTATACTTAACACACTGATTTATCGAGGTAATTTTTATAACGTTTGTATACCACTGTTAATAGTCTCTCGGCGCCACACCAGTCGGCTGCCTTTTGCAACAGCGGCTCGATTCCGAGTTTTTTTTCCCCTTCCTCTCTCTTTTGATGCTCTGAGTGTTGCTATCCCTGTGCTGTTGCAATCCTGGAATTTCCCCGTTGTGGGACTAATAAAGGCTTATCTTATCTTATCTTAGAAGGCCTCGAACCTCCTTCACTTTTATTTTTTATATGTGGAAAAAAAAACACGGACAATGTTTTAACTAATCCAAATAGCCTTAGGTTTTTTCAATCCCTTTAAAGAGCCTCAAACTCCTTTTATCGGGGGGCCTCTAACCCACTCCTTTTCTTCTAAGAGGTGGGCCTCAAACTCTCAAACTGAAAAGTAAATTAAAGAGAAACAGAAACAGGCTAAAATAGAATATGACAAATAAAAGTTATAGTACATTGTAGGCTACTGAAAGGCCATGGCAAATGGGAGCATTTTAAAGTAGCTGAGAGTTTCAGCAGCCCTGATGCTTTTTGGGAGTTTGTTCCATATGTGAGGGGCATACAAACTAAGTATGTCCTCGCCATGTTTGGTTCTAACTCTGGGCACAGACAGTAGGCCTGATCCTGATAATCTGACAGCTCTGGGTGGTTCATCATGGACCAGCAGATCTGAAATGTATTTTGGCCCTAAACCATTCAGAGCTTTATAAACCAACAGCAGTATTTTGAAATCTGTTCTTTGACAGACAAGAAGCCAGTGTAAAGATCTAAGAACTATTATCCACTTTCTTGGTCTTAGTGAGGACTTGAGCTGCAGCGTTCTGAACCAACTGCAACTGTCTGATGGACTTTTTAGGGAGACCTGTGAGGACAGCATTGCAGTAGTCCAGTTTACTCAAGATAATTGCATGGACAAGTTTTTTCTAGAGCCTACTGAGATAACAGACCTTTAATCCTTGCTGTGTTCTTTAAGTTATACTAGACTGACTTCACTACTGTCCTAATGTGGCTGTTAAAATTCAGGTATGAGTCCAGAACCAAGCACAGATTTCTGGCTTGGCTGTTTGTTTTTAACATAATTGATTGAAGTTTAGGACTTACTTTGTCTTTCTTCTTTGGTCCAAAAACTATTATTTCAGTTTTGTCTTCATTTAACTAAAGAAAGTTCTGGAACATCTACTCTTTAATTTGAGCTATGCATTTAATAAGGGTTTTAATTGGGCCATAGTTTCCTGGGGCCTCATGTACAAAGGGTACTTATGCACAAAAACATGGCATATATCCTTTTCCACAGAAAATTTCAGAAGTTTCAAGAATGAAATGACCGTGGAAATATTCACAGCCCAACACCAACTTCATGGCTGGCATAAGTATTTTTCTACTGTTATTGGTCTGTCGGCGACACTTAAAGGTGATGTTGTGAGGCTGATAATGACGTGAAAATTTACTGTACACACCAGAGCCACATGATGAACAAACATCCAAGTGTGTGCAATTAGATGAGTGGATATAAAAGCAGGTGCAAAGAAGTGTAGAAAATTCCTCTCACAACAATGGCTTTAGCATTATTAGAGAATATTACAAACCACACAGTGAAAAGAGAAAGGTTACATATAGAGAGAAGATTTTATGGTTCAGGATGATGACTTGCTTTTCAGCCGGTTTACTTTCCACAGGCAATCCTTGTGGAACTGTGCTCAGAGCTACGGACGCTCTTGGAGTGCAACACGGCAAGAAGCCGTGCACTGCCCATCCCAGTGCAGGTGCTGGCAACTCTGGAGTTCCTGGAAACAGGAGCATGCCAGAGGGAGCTTGCAGACTGTTAGAATAAAATTGAATTCAATGAGACTGAGTCAAAAATTCAATAGGCGGATTCTGAGTTATGAGCCATTAATTTCTGGCCAGGAAAGCATGTACATCAGACTGCCCCAGAGCCGTTCATGCACACCTCTGACCATTCATTCTGAGCTTGGTATTTATATAGTCCTTCAGGATAGATAAACAAAGAAGGAGACGTCCTTGGGCATCTCTGGAGACAGTCAAAGTGTCTATAAATCTAATCTTCATGAACTGGGAGTTTTAGCACATTCCTCGTTCACAGAAACTTAGCAGAACAAGTCAATAAAAAAATATTATCAGTAAAGCCTGTGTCATCATTTATGTCTCTGCTGATCTGCATTCTCAGCATTCACACTCACATACACTAAAGACTCGGGGACATGAAGGTCACAGATAGAGAATAATTGCTCACAGAAGTGCACCAAAAAATACATCAGACATAAAATATGAAATAATAATATAGAGGAATACATGAAATTATTCTACATGGAATGCACATATAAGCATCAGACATGAAATACAAAAGCCATGGACTAATATAAGAATAATACAAAAATAATATGGATAATATGGAATTTTTCTATCATGTCCCCCCTTGATGCTTAATAAAAGCATCACAATTAAAAGAAAAATAATCAAACAGGTACTTTAAACTTAAACAAGGCTATGATAACATGTAGCAGTGAATGTGTCATTAAAAGTGATAAGTGTGAATATAAACAAAATCAATTTAAACTGTGTAATGTGATCCTCATTACCCCAATATGATAGGAGCAGTAATGTGAAAATGATATGGAAAAAAAAAATCAAAATAGATTTAGACAATATTGCAGACTTCACACTCCTTAGGCTAGTATCGCCCCTTTCACCATCCTCATCATCTGCAGCAATTGTATGAAGACATATCACTACGTTTACAATAACCAGCCTCATCATCATATTACGGACACAAGGACTCACACAGGGAAAGACCAAAATTATCACAATAAAAATCATTAACAAATTCATGATGAGACTTCTCCATATAGAGAATCACCAACTTAATCAATTTTGTTATCATTGCCTGCAAAGCAATGAGGCTGTGTGTAACCGAAGTAATAATATGACCATTTGCATTATTTTCATGGGTAAAAGTACAACAATAACCTCCTATAACAGGGCACACACCCCTATGGGTGGCAGTTAATCGACCAAGAACAATTCTATTTTATGTCATAAATTTTACAAATAATTGTAGCCTATAATTAAGTGATTCAATCCATAAGGTGTTCTTACCCACTCTCACTCAAGGAAACAGTGAATGAAGGGCCCTCGCTCCTGTGCTTTCCATTTGAAATTGCTCTGGTACATCCGTGCCCCAAATGGCATCATGTAACAAAAAAGGGTAGCATCCTGTTGTAAGAAAGCATCTCTCTACACCCTTCCCACCTGGCCTGCCGACAAAATGAGGGTACGATCAGTCGCCAAAATGGGGTACACAACCCTGCTCAATTCCTGGCCAGGTGTGGGTACACCCAATGACTACCACCCCCCCCCCCCCTTTGACAATGTAGCTCTTTAGTATAACACTTGTTCGCGTCGTTGGTCAAGCAGGTAGCAGTACAGGAGAGACACACTGTAAGCCGTTGCCCACTTAGAGAGTGTTAAGCTACCCAAAGGGACATCACTGCTTCAGAAAAGAGGAATTCCCTGATGAAATTAACCTTGCCTTCACAGAGTAAGGAGTGTTATCATGTTTCCGATCAGTGGAGTGATAAGTGTTGTGACAAGTGTGATTCAAAGTGATGTTTGCTGTGTTATTCCTGTATATAGCCTCTCTTGAGAAACAAATAGTTTTAGGATGTTGTGTAAACCCAAAAGTCATTGTCGATGATCAATGTAATATTTACCACTGCACCTGCCTAAACTAGTTATCATCAAGAAAACGTAGCTACTGACTGGACTGTGGTGCCACCCACCGAATTCAGGGCAGCACCCCCATGATGTCAGCGACAGAACGGATGCCGGTGTTGTTGACTGGAATGACAGCAGCTTTGTAGGTCACAGTTTCTCTGGTTTCTTGTTTTAATTTTACGGCTGTGCCTTCGCGTTGTGTCGCAGGCTTAGATAAACAGCAGGTGTAAAAGACCACATCACACACTTCAGCTCCAACTGTCATAAGCCTCCTCGTGCGCTCCTCGTGCGCTTCTATGCAGGAGGAGCGCACGAGGAGGGGAAGGATTAATGGATTTACGCGCAGCTTTGACCTACTTTCTGTGATCAAATGCTGACTCTCGCCGGTCCGGCCACGTCCCCTCTCTCATTATCACCAGCTGATTCCCCTTCCGCTGATCATGTTTCCCGGTCCCCGGCCAGGTGCTTCTCATTACACCATCACCAGCAGTGCGTGTACTTCGCGGCCATTTGCCAGTCATCTGTGCTGTTTGTCTGCCAGTATTTTCAGCACTCTCACGATGTGTTAGTCACTTCATGTTCGCTGTGGTTCTCGTGCATCCTTGAAGCAATGTCGGCTCTGGGGCGCACCTGTGGCTAACACGTCTCCTCTCATTCATTTTCTGGGCAATGCCGGCCCCCGAACGCCATCGGTAAGTGTGTTTGTGCTTTTTTGTACGTCTTCACCTTTTTGGGAATTGTCTGTCTTTCTGTATTAAATGTGCTGTGGTGAACCCTGCATGTAAATCCTAGTTATTTCATCCTCCCTCTCCGTGCCCTGCGTAACAGCGCACAGAGGGTCATGATGAATGGATTTATGCGCAGAATTCACCACAGCACATGTATTGAACATAAGAATGATGACAACAGTTCCCAAAAAGGTGAAGACTTACAAAAATAAACAGAAACACATACAGTTGGCGTTCGGGGCAAACATCGCCCAGCGAACATGGAGAGGAAACATGTTAACCACGGTTGCGCCCCAGGGCCGACATCGCTTCAAGGGGCGCAACAGAACGACGGCTGTGTGGAGTGGCTAACATGTCGTGATAGTGTTGGCAATATTGGCTGTCTGACAACGCGGCAGATCATGCACACAAACCATTAACAGCTGACTGTCAAAGAGAAAGGGCGTGTGTGTTCGGACCGGTGAATCTTGGACAGTGCCCACCTGAAAGTGGCTCAAAATGCACATAACACATGTACAAAACAAAAACAACAAGAACTCAAAATATAATCCATAATAAACCCGATGCCTGACCCATAGAGAATACACTATGATTTTATTGAAAAATCGGGTTTGAATAAATTATATTTATGAACAAATAATTTGTTGCAATATCTGTAACAAAAGAATAACACTCGGTGTTCCTCTGCTGTGTGTTTGTCGCTGCTGCTGCGGCAGGCATGTGTGCCTCTCCACCGTCACTCTCTGAGTGTGACTTGCTTAGCACAATGCCCGCTTGGCACGGCTCAATCCTATATGGTCTGATGCCCCCAGATTCTTCATTGTCATCCAATTCTTCGGAACTATAATCATCGGAAGATTGGACAACACAAACCAATTCCAGACTACATGTGCTGGAACCATCATCGATGTTTTCAACAGCTTCCATCCTGTGTGTACAATGAGTAGCCAAGTGCTGTGTTCTGTCGATGACGTGACTACATGGCAGCGGGGTTTTCCAGCCACTGACGTAATTGGTGACGTGGCGGTCATGAAAACGTTGGATATTCGCGTGAAAAAAAAGCCTGTTTGAATTAGAACTGCACAGACCAACCTACAGTATATTGTCATATTGTATTTCGTCGGCCTCCGTCGGTCTATGATGACCATGGAAGAGAATCCTAAACGTCTACTCTGCTGGAACAGTACCGCCTGTGGCTGAACAGGCCGATGCGCGAATGACAGTCCCTGTCACACAGGTCACACTTGTGGGTGGTCTCCGTGCTGCTGGGTCTGTGGCGGTTCTTCCTGCGGGTCCTTTTTTCATCTGCTGCAGCAGTCAGTCTCTCTTCACCCGCCTTGAGCTGTCTGGGCAGGGTGCCTCTCCATTTGGAGCAGTCCGTTGCAAGGTCCTCCCAGCGCTCTGTGTTGATATCCAGGGCCTTCATGTCTCTCTTGCAGACGTCTCTAAAGCGCAGCTGTGGGCGGCCAACGTCTCTCCTGCCAGTTGCCAGTTCTCCATAGAGGACGTCTTTGGGGATTCTGCCATCCTCCATACGGTGAACGTGGCCTAGCCAGCGGAGCCTGCGCTGCCTGAGTAGAGTGAACATGGAGGGAAGGCCGGCGCGGGACAGAACTTCTGTGTTGGGCACTTTGTCCTGCCAGGATATGTCCAGGATAAGATAAGATAAGATAAGATAAGCCTTTTATTAGTCCCACAACGGGGAAATTCCAGGATTGCAACAGCACAGGGATAGCAACACTCAGAGCAACAATCAGAAGGCAAGAAAAAAAAAAGCAAGCAAGCAAGAGCAGCTAATATACATATGTACATATTACTATAAATATATATATATATATATACACACAGACACACAGTGTAGAGCATTGTAGCTGGATGGGATAAATATGAGTATATAAACACACAGTATGGAGCATTGCAGCTAGATGGAATAAATATGTAAATATATAAACACAGTGTGGAGCAATGTAGCTTATGATTTATGAGAAAGTTGCAAATTTACAAGAAAAAAAATTTCAATTTTATGATAAAGTTGCAAATTTGCAAAAAAGTCAAATTTATGAGGAAAAAAGTTACAAATTTATGAGAAAAAAGTTAAAAATCTACAAGAAAAATGTTGCAAATTCATGAGAAAAATGTTGCAATTTTGCAAAAAAGTCACAATTTTATGACAGTTGCAAATTTACAAGAAGAAAGCTGTAAATTTATGAGAAAAAAGTTGCAAATTTGCAAAAAACCCAACTTACAAATTTATGAGGAAAAAAGTCCCAAATTTATGAGAAAAAAAAGTTGAAAATTTATGAGGAAAAAAGTTGTAATTTTGCAAAAAGTAGCAAAATTTATGAGAAAGTTGCAAATTTACAGAAAGAAAGTTGCAAATTTATGAGAAAAACATTGCAAATTTGAAAAAAGTTGCAAATTATTGAAAAAAGTTGTAATCTTGTAAAAAAAAAAAAAAAAAAAAAAAGGTCATAAATTTATGAGACAGTTGCAAATATACAAAAAAGTTGCGAATTTATGAGACAAAAGTTGCAATTTTGCAAAAAGTCACAATTTTATGAGAAAGTTTCAAATGTTGGAGGATGTGGCAAATGCAGCGCAAGTGGAAGGAGTTCAGTCTCTTTTCCTGCCGGGCGTATGTTGTCCACGTCTCACTCCCATAGAGAAGTGTGCTGATGACGCAGGCGTTGTACACTGCCATCTTCGTCTTGACAGAGAGTTTGGGATTCTCCCACACTCGTGTGGTGAGGCGAGCTAGTGTGAAGGCTGATTTTCCAATCCTCTTGTTGATCTCTGTATCAAGGGAGAGGTTGTTGCTGATCGTGGACCCCAGGTACGTGAACTGATTCACGACCTCCAGCTTGTAGTCATCAATGGTGATGGTTGGTGGTGCTTCCGTGCCTTGCGCCAAGACGTTAGTCTTCTTCAGGCTGATGGTAAGCCCGAAGTCCTTGCATGCCTGGGAGAAGCGGTCCATCAGGGTCTGAAGCTCCTGCTGTGTGTGGGTTGCGACTGCAGCGTCGTCTGCGAACAGCATGTCTCTGATTAGAGCCTCGCGTACTTTGGTTCTGGCTTTCAGGTGGGCGAGGTTGAAAAGCCTGCCGTCAGATCTTGTGTGCAGGTAGATTCCCTCTGTTGCTGTGCTGAAGGCATGCCTCAGGAGCATAGCAAAGAAAATCCCAAAGAGGGTTGGCGCAAGTACACAGCCCTGTTTCACTCCGCTGCGTATGTTGAATGGCTCTGAGACGTTGCCATCGTGCTGCACTATCCCCTGCATGTTGGTGTGAAACGATTCGATGAGGCTTTGCAACTTTGGTGGGCATCCTATCTTTGGCAGGATCTTGAAAAGGCCCTCTCTGCTGACCAGATCGAACGCTTTGGTGAGGTCGATGAAGGTGACGTACAGAGGCATGTTCTGTTCTCTGCATTTCTCCTGGAGTTGGCGGATGGAGAATATCATGTCTACCGTCGATCGCTCAGCGCGGAAGCCACACTGAGACTCGAGGTAGACACGTTCGGCAAGCTTCTGTAGACGAACGAGAACAACTCGTGCATAGACTTTGCCAACAACGCTGAGGAGGGAAATGCCCCTGTAGTTGTTGCAGTCGCTTCTCTCCCCTTTGTTTTTGTAGAGGGTGATGATCTTGGCGTCCCTCATGTCCTGTGGTACGGCACCTTCCTTCCAGCACTGGCAGAGGACGTCATGCAATGGCAGCAGTAGGGCGGTCTTGCAGTGATTGATCAGGTCAGGGGGTATGCCGTCGTTGCCGGGTGCCTTGCCAGCGGCCAAGCTATCAATGGCCTTACTGAGTTCGTCGATGGTTGGCTCGGCGTCAAGTTCGTCCATGGATGGCAGGCAGTCGATGGCATCAAGGGCTGACGGTGTCACGGTGTTCTGTCTGGAGTAGAGGTCGGAGTAGTGTTCCACCCATCTCTCCATCTGCTTGTTCTTCTCTGTGATCATCTCCCCAGTGGAAGATTTGAGGGGGGCCGTCTTGCTCTGAGCCGGACCAAGTGCTTTCTTGATGCCATCGTACATACCACGGATGTTCCCTGTTATGGCAGTGGTTTGAATGTCTTGGCTGAGCTGAGTTCAGTACTCGTTGGCACAGCGCCGAGCAGTCTGCTAAACTTTGCTTCTCGCAGCCCTGAGAATCTGGAGATTCTTCTCGTTTGGGTACTTCTTGTACTCAGCAAGTGCTGAGCGCTTGGCTTCAATGACGGGGGTCATCTCGGTCAACTTGGCATCAAACCAGTCCTGTGACTTTGAGGTCTTCCTCCCAAAGGTAGCCAAGGCTGTGCGGTAGATGGTGTTTCGCAGCTCTTCCCACTTCTGCTTTGCAGATTCTCCTCCTTGTGGTACACCAAGTTCCTTCTCAAAGGTGGAGGCAAACTGCTCAACAAGTTCTGGTTGGGCCATCTTGCTGGTGTCAATCCGTGCCTTTCCAGGTTGTCTAGCACGATGGAATTTCTTCAGCTGCAGCTTGACCTTGCAACACACCAATGAATGGTCTGTGTCGCAATCTGCACTCTGGAACGAACGGGTGATTAGCACGTTCTTCAGTGAGGTGCGCCTGGTCAGGATCAAGTCTAGCTGGTGCCAGTGCTTTGAGCGCGGATGTTGCCAGGAAACCTTGTGTTGGGGCTTGGTCTTGAAGAACGAGTTTGTGATGCACAGATCGTGATATGTGCAGAACTCGAGCAGCCGCTGTCCGTTGTCGTTCATTCTGCCCACGCCAAAAGGACCAAGACAGGAGGGCCAGGAGTCGTGGTCAGCACCCACTCTGGCATTGAAGTCTCCAAGGAGAATGAGTTGTTCAGAGTTGGGGATGATCCTGACAGTTGTTGCGAGATTCTCGTAGAACTCGTCTTTTGCCTCTGGTGTGGCTGTCTGTGTTGGGGCATACACACTGACGAGGGTGACTGGGCCTTCAGTGGTGTTCAGGCGGAGGGTGAGGAGTCATGCAGAGCCAGTGCTGCCCGGTTCCACCATCTTCAGCAAAGTGTTCTTCACTGCGAAGCCCACTCCGTGTTCCCTGTGTTCGTCACAGCCCTTTCCCTGCCAGTAGAACGTGTAGTCCTTCTCTCTCAGTGTGCCTGCATCAGCTAACCGTGTTTCCTGGAGAGTGGCGATATCCTCTCCCAGTCTCTTCAGCTCATTATTGATGATGGCAGTCTTCCTGGTGTCGTTGATGTCCTTGAGGTTAGCAGCGAGTTCTGTCATCATAGTGCGGACGTTCCAAGTTCCCAGTTTTAGAGTTGGTCTCTTTTGTTTTATTGTCTTGCCTGGTGCGAAGGTTCTCAGCCTGCTGTTTGGATTTCTCCTTATCCCCATGCACCCAATGAGGAAAGCAAGCTGTGGCGGGACAACACCTTATTGGCTGGGGGCTGCCCAGCTTGAGGCGGGCGGTAGCTGTCCAGTGAGATCTGATGATCCCTCCCACCGTCGGGAACAACCCCTGGCGCCACGCTCTACGCCAATTGAGCAGTGGCTTATAACCGGTAACTGTCATTCCCCGTGTTTTGTCTACGCCAAAGGCGAAGCTGGAGTGTCCTCTCCAGTGATCTGGTGTTCTACCTTCCAGCGTTGGGCGTTGGTAGGATTCAAGCCTGGGCAGGAAGATATGGAGGACAAGATGTTGCCCATGCAGCATGTCCCCCCTCTCCACGTCACTGATGAATCCAAAGGAACAGCAGGGCTGCTACAGTTTGGCACCAGCGCCGTTGCAGGAGCTGCCAGAACGATGTTGAGCACAACATAGAACTGCCTTAGGGGCTCCGACTCCGGATTTTTCCTCAGGGTTGACTCCCGAAGCCTTTCCCGTGACCGGGTATGCCGCAAGGCAGCAGAGGTTTGAAATCATGGTTTACCTTCCCCTAGATGGGCTACCTTCCCAGGTTGACGAGCCACCATCTACCCGAAGCATCTGGTTTTAAGGCGCCAGAGATCCGCCCTCGCCCCTTCTCCTATTAGTAAAAGCAGTTCCGCCGGGCTTAGAGACTAAACCACACGGGCAGGCTAGGAGTTGGACTTAGTTGTCAGAGGCTTTTCGAGATGCACGCCATAAGGAGCATTTTATGAGCACTGGGAGCTTAACCCCAGTGCCGCTCCTGGCTATGACAACCTTGGAACCAAGGTTCAACCAAGGTTGATAAATTAGAGGAAGTCAAAAACGTGTCATCAGCACTTTAAGGAACAAACATAACAATTCTCTACAGTGTAACAAAAATAACCAATACAAAAGTGTTATGATGAGGATGAAAAGGCAACAACACCAACCACACCCTTCTTCTCCTTGCATTTTTGCCCCGCCATGATAAACAAACAGTTGCTTCACTATGTAAAAGCTGTTACTGGATGCCAGGGGGCGCCGTCAGCCGACACTTGCATAGAGAAACAGTTAAACAGTCACTTGTTAAGGTTTTTTTTTTTAGTGAGTTTGTAATGTGTATTTAACAGTCTCTTGCTGAGGGTTCCAATTGGGCTAAAATGTTAGATGCACCCAAGTGTCATGTCCTTCACCATTCACAGCTGTTGGTGTCGCCAGGATAACCTTTGTTTCGTCCTTGCCAGGGAGTTTTGGCCCAGTTTTCTTTGATGACCAGATCCCTTGGTTCAGCCAAAAGATGGGTGCATCTCCCACGGTTCCTTCATCCCATGGTCCATCCTGGGAAGGGTAGTATGGATAACATCTCTGTCAGTTGTCATTCTTTGCATGTAATCAACCAGAAACCCTTCCTCAACACCTAAGTTAAATGGCTTCAATAGTAGGGTTTGGCTTTCACAATTTCCCTGTTTTTCTTTGTCACTGTTTCTTTAATCCATCTTTCATAATCCTATCTGTGCACTATGCTGATCCTGTAGATTGTTGATGGTAAGCTAAATGGTTTCCTAGGTAAATGTTGGGTACTAACAATTTGGGTACTGTACTTAGATGTGATGTGATTTGATTTGCAAAGTTTATTCCAATAAATGTATTCAATTATCTAAGTGAATCATTTCAACTACTTTAAATCTTGATATTGTTTCTGTTAAGGGTTTCAGTGTTACCATAGCAGTATTTAGACTATTGCAATCCATAGCAGTATTTTGGATTAGTGCAAGGGAAAGCCTTTGTCTATTTAGTGTGTCAATAATTACTAAACAACATCTTTGCCTTCACACTTATTTAACTCAGTGAGATCCATGCAAAGGTTTTGAGAAGAATAAGTTTATGCAAGAAGGTCAAATTATTTTTGCTTTGAGCTCCCTAAAGCATTGTTTTCTTCTTACATAATTGAGTTGGAATCCGTTTTGTCTTTGTAGTAGATTCTAAATTGAGTCCTACAGTAAGCTTCATCAGCATAAATTGGACGTTCCTTAGACATTTGGAACCTTTCCCATTCATTTGCATGGTTTTTCGGTTTCCTTATTAGTTTACTTTATTTCTTATAAACATGATATATTTTCTCTTTTCTCTTCTTAATTTTACTGTATTTCTTATAAAGTCTTAAGATCTTTTTTTCACAATAATCTGCAAATATTTTTCAGCACATAATTTTCTTAAACACCTGCAAATTTATTGATGTAAATTTAACTTCTCCTATTGAATGCTGTTGTTCCATTATCAAACAGTTTCACCTATGTTTTTTTCTTTCCTACATTATTGATCATTTATTGATAATTTTTATTCATTATCTATTTTTCTGAGAATTCTTTTGCTAATTAATTATTGTGGTACACCCCATTTGATGCATGGAGATGCCCATGCATCAAAGTTGCGGCGTACTTGAACAGCGTGACGGGTTGTCCCTTGTTTTTTTTGTTTTTGTTTTGTTTTTTGTTTTTTTTTACTAGAAGAAGGAAATTTTTCCTTAAAGATGCAGTATGTGCCATTAATATGTGTGGCACATGGTTAATTTGGATGAAACTTTGTGAGTAGTATAACACCCTCAAAATGAGGTTTCTGTAATCATGCCTCTTTTTGTGAGTGTCCTCCCTTTTTGAATTTGTGTTAGTGCATGTTTGTGAAAAGGATATGTCCCACTCCTTTTGTTAATGGTAGGGTGGACATGTTGCTTAATTTGAATCTGGCTTCATTTTGCAAAAGAAATGCTTTATTTCCTATGTTTATTCCTAAATTTTTGTGTGGTCTCTAGTCCTGAGGCCAAGCACCGGGAGCGCAGCCCAGCTCTTTAGCACATCAAAATTGTACAACACAATTATTCCTTATTCTTGTCACATTTCTGAAATGCGATACTGTCAGACCTGCAATGTCACTTCAGATTAACACTGCATTTTCAAAGTCAGTCAGTAAAATTGATATGTGTTATGTCATTGTCAATGTCATTTGTTTTACTTAGCTTCGGGTCTGCTTGTCACTTATTATTGTTGTCCCTGTGAGGTCTCCCTCCCCTCATGCTGCCACTGCCCCCAGCCAATGACGCTGAGGTTCAGGTTGATGACAAATGTCGTGTTCCCCTTGCCACAGCCAGCCTGTCCCACATCACTCTCCGCTGTCCTATCCACCACGAATGTCCAATGTCAGGGCCATCCTGAAAAAAACAAAACACAAAATCGGGAAGCTATAGGCTCCCCCTTCCCCTTGTGTCAGAAATCACACAAACAGGAGTGCAAATTTGTCTTCTCATAATTTTTTTGGTAAGTGTTACTGTTATAGTCATTCAACTTTTGTCCTTTTAAGTTTTTACAGTGCTTATTCTACTGTTGATTAAAACTTTTAGTGTTACTAATGGTTCATTTTTCGTTTTTGCCTGTACATTTAGAAAAAATGACCTAAGCTTATTTTGTAATGTTTTTGCTGGAGTGGAGGAGCTCTGTTCTGTCCTCATGTAAAATCTTTTGAACTCTTCCTAGTTATCTGTCAAAGAGGTCACAGTGATAATCAGCCGGGCAGCACTCCATATTCTCTGCTTAGACTGCTATCCATGTAACTGGATAAGTAGTAAAGGATTGATTGATGAAATTTGCGTGCTTAAATTCCACGAGGTGCTTCCCACCTTGTACTGAGCCCTTAAACGAATTCCATTTCATTAAAGGGAAAATTTTCACAGACTATTTATTGTTTAAATGGGAAACTCAGACTGGAACCTTCTGAGTTCCTTCTCTAGGTAAAATTTTAAGCATTATAGTACTCAATGAACTTGTTTTCTTTTGATTGCTTAATCCAAAAACTCGTCAAAAGCAACATTTTTGTGTTGTGTGATATTTTGACATTTCCTCTAAGTAAATACCATAAATGATATTTTCTGTTTATAATTTTGGTGATTCATTTTCAATAGGGTGGAGTAAAGTAAGATGGATCCTTTTACTCAAGCACACCCATATAAAAAGTAAGACAGAAAAAGTGATGATTTTATAGTATTGTATTAAAATGTCAACTTTCACATAGTCTGTCATTTCTTTAAATTGACAAGACAGTAAACCAACCAATTGGTCCTCTTTTTTTTTCTCAAAATTCTACAATCCTTCAGAGCTTTGCTGTTTTGTCATGAACGGTAAAAGGATTAAAACTTTAATAATCACATAGTCATTCATTAAGAGTGACTTTTCTATTTCCAAAAGAACAATAATATGGCAAAGAAACATTAAAACCTCTGTTTGATAATTAGCAACCTCAGGTAAATCATATGCACAAACATTGTCATTATCACCTTGTTCTGTGCTTTGAATCATGTCATATATGTGAATTAAAAGCTTTTAACCATTTGGTATTATTTAGTGACAGCATTATTCCATTATCTTCAGTTTATTTTATCATACTGATGATGGTCGCAGTGATTAATATGCGTGCACTTTTACTTAACCTATTGGCTGTGTGGCATGGCTTGGTTGTCGATGAGAGGAGTGCGGTGAGCAGGAGTGAGGTGACAATGTTCGCTGTGCTCCTGGGGCAGGGTCATGGCTGAGCAGCAGAAGAGCGAGGAGCAAGGGGAGGGAGGAACCAAGGTGCGACCCTGTTGTCATGTCAGACCCTTAGTCCGTCGTCCTTTTTCCCTGTAAAGTTCACTGTTTTCCCTCGGTCAGAGAGATAATGCACCTGAGTTAATAAAAATTACACTGATACTTCAAAAAAAATTGAATAAAAATAGCCCAATGTTGCTCATGTGCCCTCAGGTGTCCCAGAAGATAAAAGTAAAAACCCAAATGTCTCTCTGACCTGCTAGCAGGCAATTTAACCCAAAATAAGGAAAAATCTGGCTATTGAAAATGTTGGCTTTAAAAATATGAAAATATTTACCAGTTACGCAACATTAGATTCAAGAACCCACACAAAGAGAAACTGTAAAAACTCCCAAGCTTTAAAAAAATACATATATAGGATTGGATTGGATGTTTGTCACTCTGCCGTCTGTTTAAGATGAAGTCTGTCCTGACACATATTACCTTGAAATATTAACATTCTTCACCAAATCAGGGCCAAGAACATGGCCCAATGAAGAAGGAAAAGGAATGGAAGGAGCCATGGGATTCAATTCAGTTCAACTTTATTTATATAGCGCCATTTCACAACAACAGTCATCTCATAACACTATCAACTGTAGGGGGAACCCCCACAGTTGCAGAAAGACCCCAGCAATCAGGCGATCCCCTGTGAGCAAGCACTTGGTGACGGTGGAGAGGAAAAACTCCCTTTTAACAGGATGAAACCTCCAGCAGAACCAGGCTCAGGGAGGGGCAGTCATCTGCTGCGACTGGCTGGGGGGTGAGGGGACAGAGAAGATGAAAAGAACAGACATGTAGAGAGCAAACAGCATGATGGGGACTCAATCTACGGGAGAAAACAAACAGATATTAATGACCAGCAAAAAAAAAAATATTTCATTGAGAGTGAAGAAAGGAGTGAGGCCCAGTGCATTATTGGAGGTCCCCCGGCTGACTAAACCTATTAGCAGCATAACTAAGGGAGGGTTCAGAAACACATGATCCCTCCCTAATTGTAGGCTATATCAAAAAGATAGGTTTTATCCCTATTCTTAAAAACAGAGATTGAGTCTGACTCCCGAATCCAGATTGGCAGCTGGTTCCACAGGAGAGGAGCTTGATAACTGAAGGCTCTGCCTCCCATTGTACTTTTGGAGATTCTAGGTATTACAAGTAATCCTGCATTTTGGGAGCGTAGTGCTCTGTTAGGATAATACGGTAGTATCAGATCTTTTAAATAAAAAGGAGCCTGATTGTTTAGAGCTTTGTAAGTAAGAAGAAGGATTTTAAACTTAATTCTAAACTCTATGGGAAGCCAATGAAGGGAGGCCAGAACCGGAGAGATATGATCTCTCTTTCTAGTACCTGTTAAAACTCTTGCTGCAGCATTTTGGATCAGCTGAAGACTTTTTAAAGATGTTTTAGGACAGCCTGATAATAAAGAATTACAATAATCTAATCTCGAGCTAACAAAAGCGTGGATCAGTTTCTCAGCATCACTCTGAGACAAGATGCTCCTAATCTTGGCAATATTACGCAAATGATAGAAGGCAGTCTTAGAAACAAATTTAATATGTGAATTGAAGGACAGATTCTGATCAAAAATAATTCCAAGGTTCCTCACAGAGCTATTAAGAGAAAGAGTAACCGCATCCAAACTGAAAGTTTGATTTGGAAAGGAATTTCTAAGGTTTTTTGGACCAACAAGAATAACTTCAGTCTTATCTGAATTTAATAGCAGGAAATTACAAGTCATCCAAGCTTTGATTTCCTTAAGACATGCTTCTAACTTGGCTAATTGATTACTATCATCTGGCTTCATTGACAGGTATAATTGTGTGTCATCTGCATAACAATGAAAATGTACGGTATACAGTGCTTTCTAATAATGTTGCCTAACGGAAGCATATATAAACTAAAAAGAGTAGGGCCAAGCACAAATCCCTGTGGAACTCCATGACTAAGCTTTGAGTTGAAAGAAAACTCATTATTTACATGAACAAACTGGAACCTATCAGATAAATAAGATCTAAACCACTGCAACGAAGTTCCATTAAGTCCAACATAGTGTTCTAATCTATCAAGTAGAATATTATGATCGATAGTATCAAAAGTTGCACTAAGGTCTAAAAGGAGAAGTACAGAAACCAGTCCATTATCAGATGCGATGAGGAAGTCGTTAGTGACCTTCGCTAAGGCTATTTCAGTACTATGATGGATTCTAAACCCAGATTGAAACTCTTCAAGTAAACCATTTCCCTGCAGGTGGTCAAATAATTGCATAGCAACAACTCTTTCTAAGATTTTTGAAATGAAAGGGAGATTAGAGATTGGTCTATAGTTGGCTAAAGCTCCTGGATCTAGCATTGGCTTTTTGGGTAAGGGTTTAATTACAGCCGTTTTAAAAGCCTGCGGTACATGGCCTAAAGTTAATGAAGAATTGATTATATGAAGAATAAAGCTACCAATAAGTTGGAAGACTTCTTTAAATAACCTGGTAGCAATAGGGTCTAAAAGACAAGTTGAAGGTTTGGATGAGGAAACTATTTTGTCTAACTCACAAAGGTCGATTGGAGTAAACTCATCAAGACAGACATCAATTGAAGGAGTTGTAGTAGTTACAGTATTTAAGTTAACTGTGGGAAGAATCTGATTGATTTTATCTGATGGATGAAATTTTATTATTGAAAAAGTTCATAAAGTCCTGACTAGTAAGCTCAAAGGGAATGCTAGGATTGACAGAGTCCTGACTCTTTGTCAACCTGGCTACAGTGCTGAAAAGAAACCTGGGATTATTCTTGTTCTCTTCTATTATTCAGAATCAGAATCAGAATCAGCTTTATTGGCCAAGTATGCACAACACATACAAGGAATTTGACTTTGGCTAAAAAATTGCTCTCGTTGTTCAGGTGGAGGATTTAAATACAACAGAGTATGTACAGTAAATTACAGTCTGTCCACGTTTCTGTAAAAGGATGCAAATATATACAGGAATATATGCAGTTATTTACTCAGACTAACCACACTTTGCAGAAATATAAGAAAAAATATACAAGCACACAGTATTTCAATGTGAACTCAGATTCAGTGATATAATGTGAATGAAGTAAAAAGCAGTGTGAGAGTTATGTGCAATGTAATAATGGATGAAAAGTCATGAGTACAGCAACAGGTAGGACTAGGTGAATGTTAGGAGTTCATCAGAGTGATGGCTTGAGGAAAGAAACTGTTCCTGTGACGGGTGGTTTTGACCTTCAGTGATCTGTAACGTCGACCAGAAGATAGAAGTTCAAACAGTTTGTGGCCGGGGTGTGATGGGTCAGCACAGATGTTTCCCGCCCGTTTCCTGGTCATGGACCGATATAAGTTCTCAATGGAGGGTAGGTCGGTACCAATGATCCTCTCCGCAGACTTAACGATCCGCTGCAGTCTGGTCTTGTCCTGTTTAGTGGCAGATCCAAACCAGACAGTGATGGAAAAGCAGAGGACAGATTGGATGATGGCGGTGTAGAAGACAACCAGCAGCTCCTGAGGCAAATCAAACTTCTTGAGCTGACGCAGAAAAAACAACCTCTGCTGGGCCTTTTTCCGGACAGTGTCTATATGGGAGGACCACTTCAGGTTCCGGGAGATTGTGGTACCCAGAAACTTGAAGGAGGCCACAGTGGACACTGTGCTGTTGAGGATGGTGAGTGGGGGGAATGAAGGGGGGTGTCGCCTGAAATCCACAGTCATCTCCACCATTTTGGCTGGGTTAAGTTCAAGATGGTTCTGGCTGCACCAGAGGATCAGCTGCTCCACCTCCCGCCTGTATGCAGACTCATCATCATCCCGGATCAAACCGATGACTGTGGTGTCGTCCGCAAACTTCAGGAGCTTCACCGAAGGGTCCTCTGAGGTGCAGTCGTTGGAGTAGAGGGAGAAGAGCAGTGGGGAAAGGACACATCCTTGGGGGGCGCCAGTACTAATTTTTCAGGAGCTGGATGTAAATCTCCCTAGCTTCACCTGTTGCCACCTGTCAATCAGAAAGCTGGAGATCCACTGGCAGGTGGAGGGGGGCACCTTGAGTTGGAGGAGTTTCTGATGAAGAATGCCTGGGATGATGGTGTTGAACGCTGAGCTGAAGTCGACAAACAGGATCCTGGTGTACGTCCCTGGGGGGTCGAGGTGTTGCAGGATGTAGTGTAGTCCCATATTCACTGCATCATCCACTGACCTGTTTGACCGGTAGGCAAACTGCAGTGGGTCCATCAGGGGGCCTGTGATGACCTTCAGGTGGTTCAGCACCAATCTCTCCAAGGATTTCATGACCACAGAGGTCATGCAGAATAATAACAATAATAACTAGAAAAGCACTCAGAGAGCACAGACCTCCGCCAAGCGCCACAGTTCCCCCCATACAGTGTTTGTGTGTACGTTGTCAGATTCCTTGACCATGAAAACATCTGAGTAGCAATTGGATTCACAATGATAGGATTAGTGGTTCAGTAGTAAAAGTATTGCCTCCTTGGCGGAGGTAATAAACTGAAGTGTTGGTGTTGTGTCCATGTCCTGCATCTGCAAACTCCCAGGCTGGGGGTGTTGCAATTGAATGAATGAATGAATTAATCTTTATTTCGAATAGATTAAGAATACAGGTTAAAAGAAAGTGAATAATATAACAAAGGGGGTAATAAAATCCAACAAGGTCAAATTAGACAATAGCTCCTCTGATTATACAGTTCTTCTCATCAAACTGTAAACATTGTTACGTATCAACTCACTCAACTCAACTCACTCAACTCGCCAAAAGACGGAATGTTCACAGACACAAACATCTTGCTTGCACTCGACCTTCATGGTACATCTAATCTTTATCTTTATTGGGGTTGCGCTCCACGGCCAAAGATGATTTGGAAACTTCCCCGGCAGAGAGCTTCTTTTTGCGGAGCTACTATGGCTGACCGGGGAATTTCTGCCAAATAATCCAGCGGCGGACAGCTGGCCGTCTGAGCTTTTGCAGCGTTGCGCAAACACAGGCACACAGGCACGCTGCCGAGCAGCTCGTTTTTGCGCAGCGCCTATGGCTGGCCGGGGAATTTCTGCCAAATAATCCGGCGGTGGACAGCTGCCCGTCTCAGCTTTTGCAGCGTTGCGCAAACACAGGCACGGTGGCGGGCCCAGCCCACCAGTGTTTTCCGCGTGCTTTTGTGCCTAAAACGTTGAAGAACGCGGAGTTTATGTTGGTCAGACACGATGACCAGCGCCCTCCATTGCGCCTGCGCACATGTTGAAAATAGCCGTATGTCACAGTGTTAAAGAATGCTTTAAAAAATTCCTGTATCCAGACGGTGATCCGGATCATCCCCCAAATTTAACACTAGAAGACCCAGACATTAGCCCTCTTGTGGCCACTTGATGGTCCCCCTATGGGTTTTCTAGCCAAAAAGGCCAAATGGCCCCTCTCTGGGACTTCTAGTGTTAATCAGTTCTTCCTTGTACCATTTCCAACAACGCCTGAAAGTTTCATGGAAATCCGTCCAAGACTTTTTGAGTTATCTTGCTAACCAACAGACAGACAGACAAACAGACAAACACACAGACAAACCCGGCAAAAACATTACCTCCTCCTGGCCTTTTCGGCCTGGCGGAGGTAATAATTAATGCAGAATAATAACTCGTTCTAGCTTTTCTAAGAGATTTTTTATAAATTAAAAGATGATTTCTCCAAGCTAAATAGATTTCATCTAAATTAGTGGAGCGCCATTTTCTTTCTAATTGACGAGTCTTCGGTTTTAAGCTATGAGTTTCTGTGTTGAACCAAGGAGTTAGAAATCTCTGATTAGACTTTTTCTTTTTTAAGGGGGCCACCAAGTCTAGAGTCTGATGCAGAGAAACTGTAACACTACCCACCATGTTATCAATTACAGAAGGAGCAAGCTGTCTATAGCTTATTTCCGTTGTGTTGACACATGGCATAGAGGAAACAATCTGCATAAATTTGGTAACAGCATCATCTGAGAGGCATCTACTGTAATAATATTTTTCTTTAGGAGCCAAATAGTCAGAAATAGTAAAATCAAAGGTTAACAGACAATGGTCTGACAGTACAGGGTTATGAGGAGACACTACAAGATTTTCTATTTCTATGTCATATGTCAGAACAAGGTCCAATGTATGGTGGAGATGATGAGTAGAATTTCCTACTTTCTGAGAAAACCCAATCGAGTCTAATATTGAATTAAATGCCACATTAAGGCAGTCACTATCTACATCCACATGTATATTAAAGTCCCCTACTATAATTATTCTATCTGATTTCAGCACTAAATCAGCTAAGAAATCAGCAAATTCGGATAAAAATTCTGAGTAGGTTGATGGAGGACGATAAACTATGGCAAATAAAATTGGGCTTAACCTAAAATTGCTAAAGTGCCCAATACTGAGGACCAGACCCTCAAAGGAATTATAACATGTTTTTTGCTTTACATTAACTAGTGATTTGGAATGGTAAATTGTTGCTCCTCCTCCTCCACGACCAGAACTTCTGGGATTTTGACAGTTTAAATAACCAGAGGGAGTTGATTCATTTAAACCAACATAATCCTCTTGCCCTAACCAACTCTCTGTAAGGGATATTAAATCAATCTTATGATCAATTATCATCAATTATCAATTATCATCAATTATCAATTATTAAATTTTGGACCATTCTTGTTGGTCCAAAAAACCTTAGAAATGCCTTTCCAAATCAAACTTTCAGTTTGGATGCAGTTACTCTTTCTCTTAATAGCTCTGTGAGGAACCTTGGAGTTATTTTTGATCAGGATTTGTCCTTCAATTCACATATTAAATTTGTTTCTAAGACTGCCTTCTATCATTTGCGTAATATTGCCAAGATTAGGAGCATCTTGTCTCAGAGTGATGCTGAGAAGCTGATCCACGCTTTTGTTAGCTCGAGATTAGATTATTGTAATTCTTTATTATCAGGCTGTCCTAAAACATCTTTAAAAAGTCTTCAGCTGATCCAAAATGCTGCAGCAAGAGTTTTAACAGGTACTAGAAAGAGAGATCATATCTCTCCGGTTCTGGCCTCCCTTCATTGGCTTCCCATAGAGTTTAGAATTAAGTTTAAAATCCTTCTTCTTACTTACAAAGCTCTAAACAATCAGGCTCCTTTTTATTTAAAAGATCTGATACTACCGTATCATCCTAACAGAGCACTACGCTCCCAAAATGCAGGTTTACTTGTAATACCTAGAATCTCCAAAAGTACAATGGGAGGCAGAGCCTTCAGTTATCAAGCTCCTCTCCTGTGGAACCAGCTGCCAATCTGGATTCGGGAGTCAGACTCGATCTCTGTTTTTAAGAATAGGGCTAAAACCTACCTTTTTGATATAGCCTACAATTAGGGAGGGATCATGTGTTTCTGAACCCTCCCTTAGTTATGCTGCTAATAGGTTTAGTCAGCCGGGGGACCTCCAGTAATGCACTGGGCCTCACTCCTTTCCTCACTCTCTATGAAATATTTTTTTTTTTTGCTGGTCATTAACATTTGTTTGTTCTCTCCCATAGATTGAGTCCCCATCGTGCTGTTTGCTCTCTACATGTCTGTTCTTTTCTTCTTCTCTATCCCCTCACCCCCCAGCCAGTCACAGCAGATGACTGCCCCTCCCTGAGCCTGGTTCTGCTGGAGGTTTCTTCCTGTTAAAAGGGAGTTTTTCCTCTCCACCGTCGCCAAGTGCTTGCTCACAGGGGATCGCCTGATTGCTGGGGTCTTTCTGCAACTGTGGGGGTTCCCCCTACAGTTGATAGTGCTATGAGATGACTGTTGTTGTGAAATGGCGCTATATAAATAAAGTTGAATTGAATTGAATCAATTAACAGATCATGGACTAGCAGAGACTTGGGAGTTAGAGACCTAATATTTAATAAACCACATTTAATTTTTAAATTATGAGGAGGAACAGAGGCCAAATCATTCAAACATAAACATAAATCAAACATAAATCATTGGCTTTATGTTTAATTTGAGTTTTACCAATTTTTTGCTTGATCACTTTGGGATGCTAATATATTTTTATTTACTTTGGAGGGAGCAGACAATGATTCTCTGATGGGGAAGACAGGGGCTAAGTTGAGGGGTGGCGGATGAAGAGGAGCTGCTGAGAGGTGTGTAAGACTGCGACTCTGCTTCCTGGTCCCAACTCTGAGTAGTCAAGGTTTTGGAAATTTGGATAAAAAAGATGCCAGATTGTTAGATAAATGAGACGCACCATCCAAAGTGGGATGAATGCTGTCTCGTCTCATAAGACCAGGTTTTCCCCAAAAAGAGCTCCAATTGTCAATGTAGCCCACGTCATTTGCAGGACACCACACAGACAGCCAGCGGTTCAAGGATGACGAACGGTTAAACATGTCATCACTGGTCAGATTGGGGAGGGGCCCAGAGAATACTACAGTGGCAGACATCGTTTTTGCAAAGTCACACACCGATTCTACATTAAGTTTCGTGACTTCCGACTGCCGGAGACGGATGTCATTAATGCCAGCGTGAATAACAATTTTGAGTATTTACAGTTACTTTTAGCCAGCATTTTCAAATTTGACTCGATGTCGCCTGCTCTGGCCCCAGGAATGCATTTGACTATGGCCACTGGAGTCTCTAGGTTCACGTTTCTGACTACAGAGTCGCCAATGATCAGAGTTTTTTCCTCAGCGGGTGTGTCGCTGAGCGGGGAAAAACGATTAGAAACGTGAACAGGTTGGAGGTGTACCGGGGCTTTGCGACTAGGCTTCCTTCTCACCGTCACCCACCCAGTCTCCTCGCTGCTGAGGAGAGCCGGAGGACCACTAACGGGGTTAGCTATGCTAGCTAGCTCCGCTGCAACTAAGGGGCATCCGTCAAGAGTAACTGGTGCAGACAGTGTTTCAGTGCAGCGGAGAGGGGATTCAAAATCAGACAACCTCGCCTCGAGCGCCTCAGAGTGAGGAGAGCAAACCACACAGACAGACAGCAAAACAGGAAGTGACGATACGTTACCACAAGTGACGATTCGCAAGGTAATGTGCTAAGCTAACACTGTCACTATAGCTAACGCCATAGCTAGTCGTAGCACCTAACACCAATACAAAGGAGCGACTTTGTCCCCGGTTCGTCTCACTGACCTGGCATCGGCCCGGTAGATGACGGCTGAGCCTCCTGCACAGATTCTTAGAATCTTGTGATTGGGGCTCGCCGAAGGAACTAACCGAGGCAACAGTTGGGCGGGAGCCGGATCGGAGTTCAGCTACAGCGGCAGTAGGAGACGGGGAGCAGTGGAGGAGCAGCTGGGGCCCCAGCTGGATAAGAGCCGGATCGGAGCTCAGTTACAGTGGCGGGGCTTGGCAGAGGAACTACCGAGGAAGACGGGGTTGGTGGCGGGGCTCAGCGGAGGATCTACCGGGACCCCAGCTGGACAGGAGCAGGATCGGAGCTCAACTACAGCACGGGTGGGCAGCAGGGCTCAGTGGAGGAGCTGCAGGCACCCAGGCTGGACAGGAGCTCAATTGCAGTGGCGGTAAGCAGCGGGACTAGCAGCGAAGGGGGCTAGCTGAGGCCCCGTCTGGATTCGAGGTCGGTCGGATCGGATACTGGCGACACCAGCAGAGATTGTTTCATTATCAACATGTCAGTAAAAATACCACCAAAGAAGGAGGAAATGGAAGAGATCAAAAAATCTCTGAACTTCTTGTCAGAAGAACTGACCAAAGTGGCCAGTCAGCAGCTTAAACTATTAGGCCTAATGGAAGAAGTCCGAGAATTGAAATTAACAATTAAGGAAAAAGACAAAAAAAATTGCAGATTTGGAGCAACGCTTCGAGGATCTTGAACAATATTCTCGTATGGATGATCTAATTATAAGTGGACTAGACATTAAATACCAATCATATGCCAGTGTTACAGCTGGAATGAGAGGTGAGGAGGCTCCCCTAAGTGAATCAGTCTCCCTGGAAAACCAAGTGCTTCAGTTCCTTGAAAGCAGAAATATAATGGTTGAAGTAAATGCAATTTCAGCCTGTCATACTTTACCCAGAAAAGATAATAAAACAAAGAAATCAATTGTGATGCACTTTGTGAACAGAAGGATAAAGAATGACATACTGAGGCAGCCCAGAAAGCTACGGGGAACAGAAGTTTACCTAAATGAACATTTAACAAAGACTAATGCTGAAATAGCAAGGCAAGCACGGATGCTGAAAAGACAAAATAAGATACAGGCAACATGGACAAGAAACTGTAGAGTTTGGATCAAACTAAATTGAACACCCGAGGAAGCGAAGGCCATAATAATCAGAGATCTCACTGACTTATGTAAATATAGATGAACACTGATTAAGAAAATTAAGAGACTATGATAATCCATATCCACTCACACGGCAAGAATAGTTCTTTTGTGACATACCATGTCAATGTACTTTAAAAAATAAATAAATAAACAAAACAAAAAAACGTATGACTGACTTGAGTAGACATCAATTATCCCCAGTTGGAGGAAGTCATTTGACACAAAGTGAGGAAATTCAAACTCTGAAAATATGCCATTATGTTGAACATAAACTACAAGAGATGGAGAATGATATTGATCCTGATAACCACTTTTTCAATAATATTCATAATCATTGTGAATAATTATACTGAAAAGCAATTCAAAAGTCAAGTGCAATTAGATGGTAAACTATCAATAATACACTTCAACAGCAGAAGTCTTAACAAAAACTTTCCACAGATTCAGGACTATTTAAAACAGCTAGACAGAAAATTTACAGCTGTCACAGTCTGGTGATAGCTAAAAGGGTGGTGGTGTTGCACTGTATATTGATGACCTGTATAGGTGGAAACTTGTAAATGGAATGTCCTTTACACTACCAGGGATTCTGGAATGTGTTACTGTTGAGATTGACCAAGATAAAACAAAAAATCTAATTATAAGTTGTATATATAGAATGCCGGGAACTTGCATTGAGACATTCAGAGATAAATTAGTCGAGCTGTACAATAATATTACTAGTAAGAAAATGATTGTAATTTGTGGAGATTTCAATATTGCATTTACTAAATCCATTTCAACAAAATGTAATTACAGAGCTCATAAATTCTACGTACAGTATGAGTCTATATCCCACAATAACACATCCCAGTAGAATCATAGTTCACACTGCTACACTTACTGATAACCTGTTTGTTAATATTATTGATAAGAAAATAGAAAGTGGATTATGGATAAATGATATAAGTGACCATTTGCCAGTCTTTGCACTTATCCATGGCCACACGGGGGCCAATACAGGAAAAAAAAACTTTTAAAAACTTTCAGCTCGTCGTCATCGGCCTCCGTTGGTCTATGATGACCATGGAAGAGAATCCTAAACGTCTACTCTGCTGGAACAGCACCGCCTGTGGCTGAACAGGCTGATGCACACCGGTGTTCTACCTTCCAGCATTGGGCGTTGGTAAGGTTCAAGCCTGGGCAGGAAGATATGGAGGACAAGATGTTACCCATGCAGCATGTCCCCCCTCTCCACGTCACTGATGAATCCAAAGGAACAGCAAGGCTGCTATAGTTTGGCACCAGCGCCGTCGCAGGAGCTGCCAGAACGATGTTGAACACAACAGAGAACTGCCTTAGGGGCTCTGACTCCGGATTTTTCCGCAGGGTTGACTCCCGAAGCCTTTCCCGTGAGCAGCGGAGGTTTGAAATCAGGGTTTACCTTCCCCTAGATGGGCTACCTTCCCAGGTTGACGAGCCACCATCTACCTGAAGCATCTGGTTTTAAGGCGCCAGAGATCCGCCCTCGCCCCTTCTCCTATTAGTAAAAGCAGTTCCGCTGGGCTTAGAGACTAAACCACACGGGCAGGCTAGGAGTTGGACTTAGTTGTCAGAGGCTTTTCGAGACACACACCGTAAAACTTTCAATGAAAAACTAAAAAAGCTAAAAACTTTCAGATACAAATCACAAAATGTAATCAGTTCTTTTAAAAAAGAGTTGCTGAAGCAAGAATGGACAAAAGTCTATGTATCAGACGGAAATGAAGCCTATGACACATTTATGAACATTGTAACCACTCTTCCCGATCCCAGCCCCCGACCAACAGTGATCTGTGTGGTCTTTGCATGTTCTCCCCGTGTCTGCGTGGGTTTACTCCGGGATTTCTCCGGTTTCCTCCCACATGCCAAAAACATGCAAGTTAGGTTAATTGGCATCAAACTGGGGATTCTAAATTGTCCTTAGGTATGACTGTGAGAGTGAATGGTTGTCTGTCTCTCTGTGTTGGCCCTGCAATGGACTGGCAATCTGTCCAGGGTGTACCCTGCCTCACACCCTAAGATGCTGGGATAGGCTCCAGCCCCCCCCCCCCATGACCCGAAAAGGATTAAGTGGAAGAAGATGAATGAATGAATGAATGTAACCACTCTTTATTTAAAAAAAAAAAAAATTGTCCATTAGTAAAGAAAAAGCTTAAACAGAAATTTGTCGACAAGCCATGGTTAACCAAAGGATTACAAAAGGCGTGTAAAAAGAAAAATTCATTATATAAAGCTTTTCTAAAGAAAAGGACAAAAGAAACAGAGCAGCGGTATAAAACATACAAAAATAAGTTAACATATACTGTATAATGAGATGTAGTAAAAGAGACTATTACAGTAAAGAACTGGAGAAAAACAGAGACAATCTTAAAAATACATGGACAATACTTAACAATATTCTTGGAAATAAAAACCAAAATACAAGCTACCCAACCAGTCTTTCAAAAAAAAAAAATTATAATAAAACGACTCAGAGTGTGAATGCAGTCTCACCTGCAGATGAATTTAATAACTTTTTTGTTAACATTGGTCCTAATTTGGCTTGAGAAAAACCCATTACGGCACCTACAGGTGATACAATAAGCAAAAACATTGCTATAAAAGACTCCATTTTCATAAAGAACACAGATGAGAGAGGTCATTGAAACTGTTGAATCGTTTATAAGTAAAACATCTACGAATTGTGATGGTATTGACATGCTCTTAGTCAAAACTATCATTGAATGCTTAGTGAAGCCGCTGACATATATCTGTAACCTGTCTCTTCAAACGGGTATATTTCCCAATGCAATGAAAATAGCTAAAGTAATTCTGATATACAAGATGGGTGACAGAGGGGAATTTTCAAACTATAGACCAATTTCACTATTGCCGCAATTTTCCAAGATACTTGAAAAAATATTCTGTGAGAGAACTGACAACTTCATAATGAAGAATAATTTATTGTGTGAGCAGCAATATGGGTTCAGACACAAGAGGACAACTGCATTTGCTCTAATGGAATTTAGAGAAAAAATATAAACTGCCGTTGAAAATAAAGAGTATTCAGTTGGGGTATTCCTGGATCTTAAAAAAGCATTTGATACAGTGGATCATAATTTATTATTAAAGAAACTACAAAATTGTGGTATTGGGGGTAGCACTGTCCTGGTTATGTAGTTACTTAAAGAATAGATATCAGTATGTACGTATGTGTTGGTAACAAAAGCTCACAGTCACTGAAGGTTACTTGTGGAGTCCCACAGGGTTCAGTTTTGGGGCCACTGTTATTCAATAAGTATATAAATGATATATGTAAAGTTTTGGGAAAAAATGGATTTAATATTGTTTGCCGATGACACTAACTTATTGTGGAAGCAATTTGGAACAACTTTTGGATACACTCGGAAAGGAATTAGGAAAGCTTAAACTGTGGTTTGATTCAAACAAATTAACGCTCAGTTTAAGTAAGACAAAATTTATAGTTTTTAACAACCATCACAACAACTTTATATCTAAACTCAGTGTAAATGGTGTAGAGATTGAAAAGGTATCCAAAACTAAATTTCTTGGAGTAATAATTGATAATAAACTGTGTTGGAAGTCACATATTAATTATATTAAAGGTAAAATATCTAAATCAATTGCAATACTACACAGAGTGAAATATTTGCTGAATCAACCCACATTATATACTTTGTATCATTCATTAATACTCCCATACATGACATATCATACTGAAGTATGGGGAAATACATATAAAACAAACATATATCCAATCTTTATGCTTCAGAAAAGAGCTATTAGAATAATAAACAAAGCTGCTTACAGGGAACCAACAAACCCACTTTTTCTTAAATTAAAAGCTCTCAAGTTGAAAGATCTGGTTGACTTTAAAACTGCAGTAATAATGTTTAAAGTGAAGAATCTATCACTGCCCGTAAATATCCAAAAGTTGTTCCAAATAAGGGAGAAACAATATCATTTCAGAGGAACATGTATATTTCAAAAACCTTCAGTGAGAACTACCACCAAGCAACACTGTGTCTCAGTGCAAGGAGTCAGATTATGGAACGATTTTGGACCTGAATTAAAATCATGTACAACGCTTGGACGATTTAAACAAAAACTAAAGGAAGAAATACTCCAAACATATATCCAAGATGACATGTAAAATCACATAAGGATCGTCCTATCCAGTCCGTGTTGTGTTGTTGCTTAGTTTTTTGTCACGTTTTGTTTTAGCTTTGTTCTGAATTGTAATCGCTCTTGTTTTGTTTTTCTTTTGAATTCTTGGATGGAATATGGGTGGGCAATATAAGCTGCCGCTTCAGCCATCACCCATTTCGGATAACTTATGTTGAACTGTATAATCAGAGGAGTAATTGTTTAATTTGACCTTGTAAGATGTTTTTTTTCCCTTTGTTATATTATTCTGTTCCTTTCTTTTAATCTTTACTTTTAATCTATCCGAAATAAAGATTCATTCATTCATTCATTCATTCATATTTTTTTTCCCTTCTTCTCACTCATTCACTCTCCGACACAAGAGCCCACACATACACACATGCAGCTCTCTCTCTTTGTCTCTTCAAGGTCACTTTTGGGCAGCTGCTCACACACTCAAATCAACACACACATACATGTTAGTAAGGCAGCCTTAAAACAAGCTTAAAATGGCAACCCAAAGTTTATAAAACACTCCCAAAGTAATCGTAAAAACAAATCTGGCAACCCCACATTCTCACATCAACTTTTTGTCTACTGCTGTGAGAACACAATTCAGTTTATTACCCAAAAGTATTACTTGCAAGTTTCCACAATTTTCATTATTTCCCTGTGGGACAATAATCACATAACCATCCCTTTACACTCCACAATAACCAGAAAAACAATGGACAAACACGGCTTCCAACCGTCGCGGCACGTGTACTTCCACCTCTGCAGCCTCACCGGGACAAACCATATAACACAGAACAACCAGACAAACAAACAAAAATGTGGTTATTTTTTTTTTTTTTTTTTTTTTTTTTTAACCAGCACTATTACTTAAAGGTTAACCCTCCTTATACCGGTTGACTCAAATCAGTGCTCACTGCAGTTATAATGGAGAATCTTGCACCGATTCGTAAATCCGTGCTCACTGCAATTTTATTGGAGAATCTTGCACTGATTCTGCATGTCAACAACACACCTAAGCATTCACCTCGTCAAACCCAAACTGCTCCAGACCGAAACTGGATTGAACTGAACCACAGCTAAGGCGAGCAGAAGCGTACCCCGGACTTTGCGGTGTCAAGCACTTAGGACAACATTTTCCCTTGGGGGCTCACATCCCAGGGTCAAATCAACAAATAAATGTACTCACACTCAAGCCACCTTTGGGTTCTTGGACCCGTCACCCAGTCCGTTTCAGCGCCTCGGCTCCAAATGCCCCCACTGCAGTAACACTGAGTTGTTGGATTCATCCTGGGAATGTCTTTCGTCAGCTGTGCACTCACTGAAATCGGGCAGAGGCGCCGGAAGGATGGAGTTATCTGGGTTCCTGTTTGTTGCACCAAATGTTAGAATAACATTGAATTAAATGAGACTGAGGCGGATTCTGATTTATGAGCCCTTTATTTCTGGCCAGGAAAGCATGCGCATCAGACTACCCCAGAGCCTTTCATGCACACCTCTGACCATTCATTCTGAGCTTGGTATTTTTCAATTAGTGAAATCCAAACTTCACACCCGGACAGTTTTGTGGTGGTTGCGGGGGATTTTAACCACACCAGCTTAAAGACTTTGCTCCCCAAGTTTAAACAATGTGTAGACTTTAAGACCAGAGGAGAGAATATGTTGGACTTAGTGTACACAAACACAGATGCATATAAGGCTATACCCCGCCCCCATCTCGGCCTTTCTGACCACATATCCGTGATGCTGCTGCCAGTCTACAAACCTTTATTGAAACGCAGCAGGCCAGCAGTGAAACAAATCAGAATTTAGCCAGAGAGTGCAACCTCTGCACTGAAAGACTGTTTTCTGCACATAGACTGGGAGGTCTTCAAAATAGCAGCCTCCCAGGAAGACAAGACAGATGTGGAGGAGTATGCTGAAACGGTCACCAGCTACATCACGAAGTGCACAGAGGATGTCACTACAGTGAAGACCATCACTATGCGGGGTAACCATAAGCCCTGGATGACTGCAGAGGTGCGCTCGCTGCTTACAGCCAGGTATGCAGCCTTCAGAGCGAAGGACAGGATCGCCCTCCGTTCAGTCAGGTCTGCGCTCTCAAAGGGAATTAAGGCGGCAAAGCGCGCCTATGCGGAGAAAATCCAGGGACACCTCTGTGACACTAGGAACACCAAGCAGATGTGGCAGGGAGTTCGGACACTGACGGGCTATAAGTCTAGGCAGGGGGTCGATGATGACAACGCTTCGCTTCCAGTCAGGCTTAACGACTTCTTTGCACGTTTTGAAGCATCAAACTTGACAATCAGAGGGAGGGCTGGCCCACCCCCACCATCGGTCGGACCAGCTTTTACCATCAACACAGCAGACACACGGAGGACCTAACCGGAGTCAACCCACGTAAAGCTGCAGGTCCGGACAACATCCCGGGACATGTGCTCCGAGACTGCGCGAGCGAGTTGGCGGATGTCCTGACTGACATTTATAACATCTCCCTGAGTCAGGCCATCGTTCCCAGATGCTTCAAGACCTCTATCATTGTACCTGTGACAAAGAAACAAGTTGTGTCCTGTTTGAATGACTATCGTCCTGTTGCACTGACACCAATTAAGATAAGATAAGCCTTTATTAGTCCCACAATGGGGAAATTCCAGGATTGCAACAGCACAGGGATAGCAACACTCAGAGCAACAATCAGAAGGCAAGAAAAAACAAGAACATCTAGTAAACATATGTACATATTAATATATATATATATATATATATATATATATATATATATATATATATATATATATATATATATATATATATATATATATATATATACACAGTGCGGAGCATTATGGTTGGTGAATGTGCAGCAGAAAGTCTAAGAAAGCAGCAGAAAGTCTAAGCTGTCTCTCCGCGGATGCGGCGGGCCAGCTGGAAGTCTTTGGGCATGATGGTGACCCTCTTAGCGAAGAAGAGACCCACCAGGTAGGCCTCGCTGGCCTCCTGCAGAGCCATGACGGCGAACCTCAGGAAGCGCAGGTCGGTCTTGAATTCCTGAGCGATCTCCCTCACCAGGCACTGGATGGGCAGCTTACGGATGAGCAGCTCCGTGGATTTCTGGTAGCGACGGATCTCTCTCAGAGCCACGGGCCTGTAACGGTGAGGCTTCTTCACTCCGCCGGTGGCCGGAGTGCTTTTCCGAGCAGCCTTGGTGGCTAGCTGCTTCCTTGGGGGCTTTTTCCTCCAGTAGATTTTACGGGCGGTCTGCTTGGTTCTTGCCATCGCTCTTTATTATTCTGTCTTATATTTCTTGCACGCCGCCTAAACTCCAGCCCGGCACCCACATTGTTTTCGCTACAGCTCCCGGTATGTCGAGTTTCCCCATTAGCACCAGGTGGCGGCCGAGTGCTAGCTAGCACCAGCTCCTCCCTGCTGTAACGTCTCCCGCTGTAAATAGTGGCTCCGTCCACCGACTCGGGAGACCCCTGGGGCGATATGTGTGTCCGTGATATATATATATAGAGAGAGAGAGAGAGAGTGAAAGGTGTAGAAAGAAGAAGGAAGATGATAAAAGGCTGTTGCAACGGACAGCCAACTCATGTGGCGCCGCCGGTCCGGCGGAACCGGAACTGGGAAAAAAAAAAAAATTGTGATGAAGTGTTTTGAACGGCTTGTCAAACCACACATTACAGCCTGCCTCCCTGCATCACATGACCCGCTCCAGTTTGCATATCGTTCAAACCGCTCCATGGAGGATGCTATAGTCACCACCCTACACTCTGTCATCACCCACCTGGACCAGAAAGACACCTACGCCAGACTCCTGTACATTGATTTCAGTTCAGCATTCAACACCATTATTCCCCAGAGACTGATGGAGAAATTACTCCTTCTCGGTATGAGCACCGCCACATGTCTCTGGATCCTGGATTTCCTGACTGAGAGACCTCAGTCTGTCCAGGTTGGAAACGACATCTCCAACTCTGTCACGCTGAGCACCGGATCCCCTCAAGGCTGTGTACTCAGTCCACTGTTGTTTACACTTCTAACACATGACTGTGTATCCAGACACGAGGGGAACCAGATTATTAAGTTTGCAGACGACACCACGGTGGTGGGACTTATTCAGAAGGATGAGGAATCAATGTACAGGGAAGAAGTGAGAGACCTGGAGGGCTGGTGCAGGGAGAACAATCTGGTGCTCAACGTGGACAAAACGAAGGAGATGATTATCGACTTCCGGCGGTCACAGCCTGAACACGTCCCCCTCAGCATCGGCGGCCGTTTAGTGGAGAGAGTGGAGAACATCAAGTTCCTCAGAGTGCAGATCTCGCAGGACCTGACCTGAAGCAAGAATTCCTTGGGGATCAGGAAGCGGGCTCAGCAGAGACTGCACTTCTTGAGGAAACTCAAACAGGCCTCTCTCCCCATCTGCATCCTCAGGACCTTCTACAGAGGTGTGGTGGAGAGTGTTCTGACGTACTGCATTGCTACATGGTACTCCAGCTGCAGTATGTCAGACAAAAAAGCCCTGCAGAGGATAGTCAAGGGGGCTGAGAGGGTAATTGGAGTCTCCCTCCCCTCTGTCCAAGAACTTTTTCAGAACCGTTGTAGGAGCAGGGCACTGAACATTGTCAAGGACCGTTCTCACCCTCTGCATAAATACTTTGAACTTCTTCCATCTGGTAAACGATTCCGGAGCATCAGAGGCAGAACCACCAGACTGATCAACAGCTTCCTTTCACAAGCTGTCAGGATGCTGAACAGTTGACCCGGAATCTTTCATACACACTACTGCACCTACGGACATTTTGTATATTATTTGTATATTATAGTTAGTTTTTTTCCCCAAGTATGTCTCAGGGATGTGTGAATGGATGGGGGGGGGGAGGGTGAAGCTATGTGTGAGTGTGTCTTAAATCATGCTGCTTCTATTTATATGGATGCCGAGAGAAACGCAATTTCATCTTGCCTGCACTACAGTTGTATGTACAGCAATATGACAAAGTTTGATTTGATTTGATTTATAGCACTTCAGGATAGATAAACAAAGAAGGAGACATCCTTGGGCATCTCTGGAGACAGTCAAAGTGTTGAAAATCTAATCTTTGTGAACTGGGAGTTTTAGCACATTCCTCGGTCACAGAAACTTAGCAGAACAAGTCAATAAAACAAAGATTGTCAGTAAAGCCTGTGTCATCATTTATGTCTCTGCTGACCTGCATTCCCAGCATTCACACTCACATGCACTCAAGACTCTAGGACTTGAAGGCCAGATATAGAGAATAATTGCTCACAGAAACGCACCAAAAATACATCAGACATAGTTTATGAAGGAATATATGAAATTATTCTACATGGAATGCACATATAAACATCAGACATGAAATAGAAAAGTCATGGAATAATATAAGAATAATACAAAAATAACACTGGTTAATTGGTTTGAGTAAGTGACTTCCTTTTTTTGCTGATTAGACTACAGTTTCACAGCATTCTACCAACCTCCCAATTGCCTCTGTGTATACAGTAGTTATGTCAATAAACACATGCATAAAGTTTGACATGCAAAAGTGTCACTCTTTCCCCAGCACACTATATGCATTTACAGTAGTAGTGAGTGTAATCCATGCAAGTTGTATATAACTATAAAGGATGAGATTTGCATTTTGGACATAAAATGTGTACTTGTGGAGTCTAATATGATCTGCTTTCAACTGACAGGTGACCATGGCTACCCACTAAATAGGTTCATATTGTCTTCTTTTTCGTGACTGTTTTCCTTTAATTCAACCAGCTGATCCACCCAGCTGGTTACAAATAACAGCAATCAGCTGATGCTTCTGAGGACAATTGCAGACATCAGGCGAAACATGTCAAGGTTAAATAAGCATCTCCTCTCATCCCTGTCTTAACCCCTTGCACTCTGGTCAATTTCCCTAAAAACGCCTAAAAATAACGTACCCAAAGTAAATCAAAAGCTGTTCTTCAACCCTTTGCAGCATCTTCATGGGGTTGGTCTCATTTAAAAGAAAACACTTTGAATTTTTTGGCAAAACAGTCATAATCTCTCTAAGTGCTCCTGCCACTGAGTAACAGTCATCTAAACATACTGAACTTGAAGAAAATAAATTTTGCCTCGGTGTTTTTTTGGATACACATGCTTGCAAATAACACACAGCTGTCAGATCGGGGCTGGAAAATGCAACAGAAATGTAGAAAAAAGTGTTATCCAGCTGAGGTCAAAATTTTGTAACAATACCACAAAAAATGAATACATTACACAGCTTTCTTCACAGGTTGTTCCCAGGCGTTTTTGAACTGTGCCAAATTGTGCCAAATGGCACAGTTTGGAGAAACGTCTGTAACTTTTGAATGATTCAATATAGAAGCTTGATGTTGGGCTCTAATGAAAGGTGACACTCAGGGCTGTGTGTGTGTGGGGGGGTTGTTTATTCATTCATGAATGAATGAATGAACAAACAAGCCCCCCACACACAAAGAAGCATGCCACGTAAAAAATGTGTGGCTTTTTTTTACAAGAAAAAATAACCTACAGTGCACTAAAAATTATACTAAAATATCTGTAATGTAGAAGATAACAACTCCCACCCCCCACACCCTGCTACAGAGGACGGACATCGCTCATCGCTACTTGATGGACAGCGGGGACGGTGCGCCGCGGTCTACTACGCACAGTTGTACTAAAATATCTGCAATAATATCTGCAATCCGCTACAGAAGAGTAGCGGGGGTGGGGGGGCGTTCACGGTCCGGACGCGGCGCACGGACTGGACACGGTCCGTGTGCTGTCCGGACTGGACTGGAGCGGTCCGGGTCCGTCATGTTGCGATGACGCACAGTTGTAATTTACCGATCGGTCAAAAGTCATTTTGATTACAATTTTCAGGGATAAAGAATAATTTAGCTTATAACACTTACCTGTCCACAACAGCAGTGTCGCTGGCGAACTTCTCTTCCTCATTGTCAGACGAACATGACTCTGGTCCGCTTGTTACGGACTCGTGGTTCTGGTCACGCGTTCCGGTCAAACCATGATTCCATTATTGCGGTTTTGCGCTTCCATGATTGCAGTTTTGGCGAACGATTTTTCAAAACAAATAAGAACAGTAGTAAGAAAAAAAGACTGGCAAATGCATGTGTGTCACTCAGCGGCTTACATAAAACAGATTTTATGCACATCGCACGCTTTCAATCGTGGAACTTCTCTGCTTCAATTGGCTCGCTGCATTCGCAGCCGTTGGTAGGCGGGTCCTTCTTGCTAGGTTTTCAATCATTGGTTCTTCAAGGTTTCAGAAACCCAATTCAAGGCTCTTATTAGTCGAATGAGAGGTCAATCAAATCTAAACCAATCAAAACACTCCTTTGGCTTTCTGTTCGCGGCTGTGTCTGCAGCTTTTTTTTTTTTTTCAGTGCGCCCTAGGACGCAGAGACGTGACCACCCGCGGTACACCGGAATGCAAGAGGTTAAAGGAAAACAGTAAACTAATCTTGTAGGGCTGTGAGCAGCCTATTGAATTACCTGTATCTGGCGCTAATGCCAGACAACAGCTTGCCAAACAAAACATTTTTACGTGCCTCTACCTTATTCAGGAGTGCCTCCAACTCACAATCCGTGAAATTCCATTAAATTCATTATTTTTGAACGTGGATACAGAAGAATCAAATGTGCAGCGCTTGTACAGTATATATCTATTTGCATCTAATTGCATATTCAAATTAAGGAGTGTCAAGGGAGGAGCCCGGTATTTCCTCATGTGTGTTGAATTTCAAGTAGATTGGGATGTACAAAGGAAATGTCCTTGGATTCCTATGTACACAATGTTTCATACATCTGGATTTTTTTTTTTTTTTTGCTTATGGCGTTTTCTTGATTTAAACGTATGCCATCTTTCAGTAGGAAATCCAAACAAGTCTTTGTACATGAAGCCTCTGGTGAGACGGTTATGTGAATTTGTGCATCATCAGCATAATTATGCTAATATTTTTTGTTGTTTTTTATGGTTCGAGCTAGTGGGCGCATATAGATGTTGAAAAGCAAAGGTCCCAAAATTGACCCTTGGCGAACTCCACAGGTTATTTTTATTCGCTCAGATTTGTGTTAACCTACAGACACAAAATAGTCCCCGTCTTTTAAATAGGACTCAAACCAGTTAAGTGCCGTACCAGAAAGTTCCACCCAGTTTTTCAGCCGGTCTAATAAGATGCTATGGTCAACCGTGTCGAATGCAACATTGAGGTCCAGTAGAACCAAGACTGAAATTTTGCCATTATCTGTATTGGAGTGGATGTCATTAAGGATCTTAACTGGAGCTGTGTCAGTGCTGTGGTGTGGCCGAAAACCTGACTGGAAGACATCAAAACAGTTATTTAATGTTAGAAAGTTGTACAATTGTTGAAAAACAGCTTTTTCTGTTATTTTACTAAGAAAGGGGAGGTTTGATATGGGCCTATAGCTGTTCATGAGTGAGGTGTCTAGGTTGCTCTTTTTTAGAAGTGTCTTGACGACAGCTGTTTTAAAGCACTGAGGGAAGATACCTGAATGCAGAGACAAATTTATGATCTGTAGTAGATCTGAGGCCACACATTATTAAATGTTTTTTAAAAAACCCTGTTGGGAGAGTATCAAGGCAGCAGGTAATGGATTTCAGGTGGCGTATAATGTCAATCAAGATTTTATGATTGATTGGGAAAAAAAATTGTCATGGTTTTTACATCTTCTCTACGTGGACACAGAGGAAGCACATGTCCATCACCTGGCATAGGAGCACTAACTGTCTAATTTTGTCATGCGGTGGCCCTCGCAAGCCACCATAAGACGCCAAAAGTCGCCGGTGAAGTTTGCATAGTTATTTATTAACAAAAGAACACACAAAACAATGAGCCATGGTGGGCTAAAACATACAATACTACACTCAGATGATCACAAGGCAATAACAAGGCACACTTACGGTCAAAATCCAGGAATGGTCGATACGTCAGACCATGGAGGAATAATTGACGTCTGAGCCGAGGAACACACACTCAACGTCTGGCAAAGAATAATCATTGACAAGACTGCCGCATTATTCTGCTCCCAGAGCCCTCTTAAATGGCGAGCTGCTGATGAGCCGAAATGCAGCACCGCTGTCACACTTGACAGCAGGAAGCCCCTCTGAGTGCTGTCACAATAAAGGCTCAGGAAGCCAGAAGGTAAACACTGCTCTCAAACCTGGTAAAGATGATGCATGGTTCGGGCGTGGACGAGATGGGCGCCCGAACCATGACAAATTTTCTGAATTTTGTCAGTAAAGAAAAAGGCAAAGTCATTGCAGGCACTTTTGGATAGAAGTTCAGGAACTACTGACACAGCTGGATGTGTTAGCCTGTCAACAGCAGTGAACAAGGTGTGTGCATTATTTTTGTTTTTAGCAGTGATGTCAGAAGAATATGCTTGCCTTGCATTTCTCAGCTCCAAATTATAGATGCTCAGTCTCACATTATAGATTTCACAATGAACCTATAATTTAGTTTTTCGCCACCTGCATTTAACTTTTCAACACACTTTTTTCAGCTCTTACTAGTTTGGCATTTCTCCATGGAGGTTTCTTTTTAATAGTGACCACCTTCACCTTGATGGGAGCAATGGCATTGATAATATTTATAATTTTATCATTGAAATTTTCTGGAAGCTCATTTTCTGAAGGTGAAGAAGGGGGCAAGAGAAGAGAAAACTTTGAATGTTTCATTGGTATTATCACTGATGTACCGTTTTTTTGATGACCTCCGTCTGGATATTTTTGTTAACATTAATAGCAGTCTCAAAGAAAACACAAGAATGGTCAGACAGTGCAACGTCCATCACCATAACCTTAGAGATGTTCAGACCTTTGGAGATGACCAAGTCCGAGACTGTGTCCTCTGTTGTGTGCTTTTTTTCATTACATGCTGAGTCAGTCCAAAGTTATTAAGGACTCAAGACAATTCTCTGGTCCATCTGTCCTGAGGGCTGTCAACATGGATGTTAAAATCACCAATAACTATACAGTCAAAGTCAACACAGATAATAGACAGCAGCTTTGTAAAATCATCAAAAAGGTTGCTTGGCATTTAGGTGGTCTGTAAACATTAAGACACAACACAAGAGGAGGAATTAAGCTGAAGAGACATACAGTGTGGCAAAAAAGTACTTAGTCAGCCACCAATTGTGCAAGTTCTCCCACTTAAAAGATGAGAGAGGTCTCCAATTTTCATCATAGGTATACCTCAACTATGAGAGACAAAATGAGAAAAAATAAATTCCAGAAAATCACATTGTCTGATTTTGAAAGAATTTATTTGCAAATTATGGTGGAAAATAAGTATTTGGTCACCTACAAACAAGCAAGATTTCTGGCTCTCACAGACCTGTAACTTCTTCTTTAAGAGGCTCCTCTGTCCTCCACTCGTTACCTGTATTAATGGCACCTGTTTGAACTTGTTATCAGTATAAAAGACACCTGTCCACAACCTCAAACAGTCAGACTCCAAACTCCACTATGGCCAAGACCAAAGAGCTGTCAAAGGACACCAGGAACAAAATTGTAGACCTACACCAGGCTGGGAAGACTGAATCTGCAATAGGTAAGCAGCTTGGTGTGAAGAAATCAACTGTGGGAGCAATTATTAGAAAATGGAAGACATACAAGACCACTGATACTCTCCCTCGATCTGGGGGTCCACACAAGATCTCACCCCATGGGGTCAAAATGATCACGAGAACGGTGAGCAAAAATCCCAGAACCACACGGGGGGACCTAGTGAATGACCTGCAGAGAGCTGGGACCAAAGTAACAAAGGCTACCATCAGTAACACACTACGCCGCCAGGGACTCAAATACTGCAGTGCCAGACGTGTCCCCCTGCTTAAGCCAGTACATGTCCAGGCCCATCTGAAGTTTGCTAGAGAGCATTTGGATGATCCAGAAGAGGATTGGGAGAATGTCATATGGTCGGATGAAACCAAAATAGAACTTTTTGGTAAAAACTCAACTTGTCGTGTTTGGAGGAGAAAGAATGCTGAGTTGCATCCAAAGAACACCATATCTACTGTGAAGCATGGGTGTGGAAACCTCATGCTTTGGGGCTGTTTTTCTGCAAAGGGACCAGGACGACTGATCCGTGTAAAGGAAAGAATGAATGGGGCCATGTATCATGAGATTTTGAGTGAAAACCTCTTTCCATCAGCAAGGGCATTGAAGATGAAACGTGGCTGGGTCTTTCAGCATGACAATGATCCCAAACACACTGCCCGGGCAATGAAGGAATGGCTTTGTAAGAAGCATTTCAAGGTCCTGGAGTGGCCTAACCAGTCTCCAGATCTCAACCCCATAGAAAATCTTTGGAAGTCCGTGTTGCCCAGCGACAGCCCCAAAACATCACTGCTCTAGATGAGATCTGCATGGAGGAATGGGCCAAAATACCAGCAACAGTGTGTGAAAACCTTGTGAAGACTTACAGAAAACGTTTGACCTCTGTCATTGCCAACAAAGGGTATATAACAAAGTGTTGAGATGAACTTTTGTTATTGACCAAATACTTATTTTCCAGCAGCAGGGGCTGCTTCAATAAGAAGAGGTCCACCGTTATCATCTAACCAAGTCTCTGTTAAAAATATAAAATCCAGTTTGTGTTTTAAAATGAGATCATTATTTAAAAATATTTTTCCTGCCAAAGACCTAATATTTAATAAAGCTAGTTCCAGTGTGTTAAGAACATCATCTTCAGATTTTTATTTTGTTTAAGCTGTGACTAGTGAGAAATGAACAGTGGGTTTGATAAATTTGCAGGATGGATTTTGTTTCTCTGTAAATTTACCAACCTTTTTTTGTAACCTATTAAAACGGGAATTAAGGAAACTACTTCCAAACCAGGTCCCGGCTGGTCTTGGAAAGATCCATGAGTAGCAGTGGTATCAGAGCCCAGGTTCAGGTTCAGGTTACTTTATTTGTACCTGTAGGTAGATTTGTTTTGCAGTCAGGTGACATCCATATTTACAAACCACAATTACATGCAACATGAACACAAACACAGGCACACATAAAGCTGACTATAAACATGATAAAAGTACTCAAGGCTCCATCAATCAGGATATAAGACAAAGAGATGAGAGAAAAAACAAAGAGATAAGAGAGAAGGGTCATATTAAAACGTTAGACTAGTCAAAGAGGTTAAAAACTCAAAAGTCTGAAACCCAATAAAAGATTTAGAACCCAAATAAAAAACCTACAAAAATAAATAAATATAAAATAAAATTAATAAATAGGTAACTAAATTATGTGCAATATATTCTTACATCTTGCTCAACTCTTTAACAGCAGCAAGAACAAAGCTGTTTTTGTAGCGCTGGGTTTTACTTTTTGGGACAACAAACCTCCGTCTGGAGGGAAGAAGCTGAAAGTGGCAGTGCAAAGGGTGGGAGTCATCATTTAAAATGGAGGTAGCCATCCTCTGTACCTGTCTGGTGTACAGAGGTGCCCAGACCCAGTACATCAAACACAGCTTGCATTGTTATCAGGCTGTGGATTTCTGTTCTGCAAGGATGGGGGTGGTGGTGGGCGGCAGGGCTTTGGGAGTTGTTAGACCTTGCTGAGGAATTGCTGGAGGGGGGAGATAGGGGGAGGATGAAGTGGGTGGTTTCGGGGTGAGAAAATTGGACTAGGGCATGGGGTCAGTTTTGTGGCCATAATGACCAGCTCCTTCATCTGGTCAGTGAAGTCGAGGAGTGGGAAGGATGGGGAAGAGGAAACTGAAGAGGAGGGGTATGCAGTGAAGAAGTGGGTCCTCACTGGTGACTTTTGGTGAAGGAGGGGACTGCACAGGCAGGGGCTGATTCGGCTTTATCTCACTAGCTACTGTTCGCAATCACAGGGCTAAGGATCTATCCTGTCCCTTGCTCTAGTGCAAGGGTGTCAAACTCATTTTAGAATGGGGGCCACATACCGCCGGGTTTAATGTCAAGTGGGTCGGACCAGTTGTAGCAAGACAACCTAATGGTAACTCCAAATTTCATTGTTTGTTTTAATACAAACAAGTACAAATACTTCATGAAATGTTTACATTTATTGAACCATTGATCTTTTACAAAACACAAACCTGAATTCTTTTCTTTTCTGCTCTCTTTTGAACTGAAGCTGGGGACGAACAGTATCTTAATCTCGATAAACTGACCATGTTTACATGTACACAAATAAACTGGTTAAGATTGGATTTCTGGAATTTCAATCAAGATTAAGACCCTTAATTTTTGGCAGGTGAAATATTTATAAGCTATAATAGCCCTTTGAGACTATTCACAAATTGAATAGAACATGTTATAATCGTCACAATTCAACCTTGAAGAACCAAATCAAGTTGTTGTTTTTTTGTTTGTCTGTTTGTTTTTTTGGCAGATAAAATGTTTCAATCCAAATTGGGAGCCTTAATGAATTTTTTTTGGAACTGAAAAATGCATTTTATGGATTCTTCTTATAATATATAATTATAGGAATTATAGGAGGTAAATAATGCACAAACACTAGTATTCGTGGGAAAGAGAAGCTTTACTGAGTTTTACATCATTATACACAGATTTAGTTAATTTCAGCACACTTTTATAAGGCAAAACATTTAAAGTTGCTACAGGACAAAATGTCATATCTGATTATTCTAACACAAAACTCATGGGTCTAAAATTATGACTAATCCCTCACCACATTAAATATTCACAGACATACCTTCCATTTTGTTCAAAAACAGCCATCGGAACGGCTTTAGCCGAGTGAGGTGAGCTCCCACAGCCAACCAATCAGTTTCTGGCTGTTATGATCCAAGCGCTGATCTCGTCCGCGTTCGGGTCATACGTCATCTCCTGCAGGCTTGACAGCAGTGATTACCCTCTGGCTCCCCGGGCTCTTATTGTGACAGCGCTCGGAGGAGCTTCCTGCTGTCAAAGCCTGCCAGCTGTTCTGCATTAGGGCTCGTTAGCGCCCGGCACTTAAGCGGACGCTGAATGCAGCCCATTGCAGCAGTTTCCGTCAAACATCCCTTTTCATTCCTCGTCTTTTCATCATTAACGAGCATCCCTCGTCCACGGACAGTATCGTAAGTGTGCTTGTTCAGCCTTACTGTCTCTGTTCTCCTGTAGTGTGTTTTAGCCCATCGAGGCTCTTTACTTTGTCACTGCGTGATATCCTTCTGTTCCTTTATCCTCAATAAAACATCAATTGCAAACTCACCGGTGACTTGTGGCATCTTATGGTGGCTCGCGAGGGCCACCATCACAGTAGACTGCTGCCAGGGCGCCTAAACGGAGCCGCCACACCGAGACGCCGTTCCCGGTGGGTTTTTGCATTTGGACTGTGCTCCTTCCTGTCTGGGTACTGCGTGCTGGAAGCATACCGTCGCGGAGGGTCCACGCTCAGAGTCAGAGCAACGAGCTGGCGGACGCCCTCGAGTACGTTGATGAAACGCTCATCTCCGCCTCCCTCCTCGACTTCCACAGCGACGTGCGCTGGTACCTGGACCGTGCTGAGGATGTTTTAAATCATCTTCCCCGCTACGCCGACCACCCTGAAGTCAGCACAAGGACAGATGACATCGCTGCACAGCGCGAGATACTCCGTGGGCTGGAGGGAAACCCCGGCAGGAAGCTGAAGACGGGGCATCCTCGCTGCTCACGTCCGGATCCCATTCCTGCCTCCATTCCGGTCCAGGAGTTCGCACCGCCCAGGGGTGATCCCCGCCAGAGAGTGTCGTCATTTGGGGATCCCCCGGAGAAGCTACAACTCACAGCTGCTTCCCTCCGGGACCGAGTGGCAGCAGCTCGTTCCGCTGTTCATAAGATAAGATAAGATAAGATAAGCCTTTATTAGTCCCACAACGGGGAAATTCCAGGATTGCAACAGCACAGGGATAGCAACACTCAGAGCAACAATCAGAAGGCAAGAAAAAACAAGCAAGCAAGAGCAGCTAATATACATATGTACATATTACTATAAAATGTATATATACACACACACACACACAGACACACAGTGCAGAGCATTGTAGCTGGATGGAATAAATATATGAATATATGAACACACAGTGCAGAGCATTGTAGCTAGATGGAATAAATATGTAAATATATAAACACCCACAGTATGGAGCATTGCAGCTAGGTGGAATAAATATGCAAGTATATAAACACACACAGTGCGGAGCAATGTAGCTAGATGGAATAATATGTAGATATATAAAAACACAGTGCGGAGCATTGTAGCTAGATGGAATAAATATATAGATATATAAATATAAACACACCCAGTGCAGAGCATTGTAGCTAGATGGAATAAATATGTAAATATATAAACACACACAGTGCAGAGCATTGTTGCTAGGTGGGATGAAACAGCATAACCGTCTATTTAGTTATCCTACATGGTATGATTATGTGCCCATACATATTCTCACCCTCCATAGCGACCGGTATGTTCCTAGTTGTATGCCGGAGAGGACCATTGTGTAAGTCTATTGCATCTTTTGCATTCAAAAAAAAAAAAAAAAAAAAAAAAAAACTATTAGTTTGTTACGTCTTTTTGCTATCTCTGCGAGCAGCCCTGCTTAGGTTGTACAGTCTGACAGCCGTTGGTAGGAAGGACCTACGAAACCTCTCGGTTGTGCACCTGGGATGATGTAGTCTGCTGCTAAATGAGCTCCTCAGTGCATCCAGTATGTCCTGCATAGGGTGGAACTCATCCCACGCAAATAATTAAGCATGTGATGGCGGCAGCCAGACTGGTGGAGAGGAACCCAGAGTTGGGAGGCTTCCCTGAGTACGCCGACCTGCTCACCTCTGTTTCCGCTCAGGAGCGGCGATTCCCGGGCCTCACCTTCGCCTCGCCCCCTGCAAGAAACCGTCATCACATCAGCCATGAGCCTCAGCATGAACCCCATCCGGATCCAGTTCTGGGTCGCCGCAAGGGCTTCACCTCTCACACAGCTGTCACTCCTGCGCCTCGTCTGGAGGGAATCCCCGCACCCTCTCCCTCCGGGTCATCTTCTCCTGCTGTCCCATCAGCGCTCCGTGCCTGGTTCGTCTCGGCTGTCGCCCCCTCCTCCTCAATGCCTTCCCCGGCTGCTGTGTGTGCTCAGAGTCCTGCTTCGGCAAGCCCCGTCCCAGATACATCGCTAGCGGCTCCCCCTCGTCCTCCCAGGGGGCCTTCTGTCACCATCCGGCGGGGAAAGGGAGGAGCAATGTCCACTACAGCAGGCACCATCCTTCCTCCAGGAGACAGACAAGTTCAAGTTCACTCATCTCCTCATTATTGTGATTTGCCTTGTCTGACTCCTGGGGGTGGAGTTCGGGGTTCGCAGTCCCCCGAGCTCCCATCACCTGCTGTAGCTTCTATTATTAAACCCGCTTCCTCTGTGTCTCCCTCCGCTGAGCGGTCTTCGACGCCAGGCCAACGTCGCCGGATGAGGAGGGGGCCTGCAGTTCTGGAGAGCCTGGTTTCAGTCCCGCAGCCACGCCGTGGGCGGAGGAGGAGAGCAGACCACAGCGTGGAGCCAGCGCCGACAAAGAAGCGTCCCCGGGTCTCCACAGATGAGCGGTCCGGTCCAGCGGGTCGAGGGTCCCCAGCCACCACACTATGCAGGTCATCGGCGTGGACGTCGGTGCCAGAGGGTCCTCAGGCTGCGGACACCATCATGCCAGCTGCGGAGCCCGACGTAGCTGAGTGGGAGCCAGATGACGATCTCCTCCAGTCTGAGCCCGGATCGTCGAAGTTCTGGACAGCGTCGGAACTCAAGATCAGGCAAGTGCTGTGTGTTGTCTTTCTCTTCTCCATTTTAGAGCATTTTTGCCTGTCTCTTGGGGGGGGCGAGCCGGGTGCAGCCGTCCGCTGCATCTGAGCTTGTCTCGCCGGGTTCTGGCGCTACCAGTGATCCTGATCCCGGTTCTTTTCTCTCTCCTGAGCCTTCCCCCAGGGTCACTGGTGCGGAGCGGATCCCGATCGCTGTGCTGGAGGTTCCGGGTTCAGGGTTGGAGGTTGTCCATGGAGCTGTTCCGACCCAGTCGGGGTCCATCATGGGTGAAGCCGTGACCCGATCGGGGTCCATCGTGGGTGCAGCGTGGACTCACCCTGGGTCCAACAGGAGGACAGCGCCTATTCTGGTAACGTTCGGAGGTGGAGCTGCAGGTCTTCCGCTGAGCGACGCCGGACTGGTCCCTCATCTTTCCCCCAAGCCTTCTCCACCGGGTGCCATTGGGATTTCTCATGTTCGGCACGGCTCGCCCTCGCTGTCCCCCCCCTGCAGGGAAGCCGTTGTCGTTCTCTCCCCTGCGGTCCTGGTGGCTGAGCGATGCAAGTCGGCCGTCTGAAGGACTGCCTCGCCCATTTGGCGTTCTAGGTCGGCCACCCGACCCACTGGACTGTTTGTTTGGCGACCTGGTCCGGCCGCCAGAGATTCTGTGTTTCCAGGCATGGGACTGGGGTAGGCTGCCCGAACTGTCCTTTTTCCCCCTGCCTGCGATATGGACGCTTGATGCAGGGCAGCCCCCCGAACTATCGGCCTTCACGCCACAGAGCTAGGACTACCGTCATCCCGAGTCTTCAGTTTCAATGTTTCTGTAATCTTTTGGGATGTGCGGGGGGTCTTGTATTGGTAATTGTGCATTTCACCCTTTCCTAGCAGGTGTTTTTTTTGGTTCGTCTTTCCTCTGTTAAATGTCCATTTATGGTCTGATTGTCGTACTCTGTAATTGTTTTATTTTTTCAAACTGCCTTGATTGTGGTTGGTGTTCTTGTGAATATCCTGTTCTTAGTTGTTTTTCCCTGTGATGGTTCCACCTTAGTTGCAATTCGTGCATGGGAGTGTCGTTTTTTTGTTTTGTTTTTTTCCTCCTCTGTCTGTCTACGCACTCCTGTTGTCATGTTTTGGGGGTTTTTTTGTCTTTTCTGGTCCGCTCCCCCCTGACCTGTTCCCCCTTCCGCCCAACCTGGGGTGGGGGGGTGGGGGGGGACTTGGGTGTCATTGGGCGTTCAGAGCCCGCCCTCGAGGGGGAGGTACTGTTATGATCCAAGCACTGATCTCGTCCGCGCTCGGGTCATACGTCATCTCCTGCAGGCTTGACAGCAGTGATTACCCTCTGCCTCTCCCCGGGCTCTTATTGTGACGGCGCTCGGAGGAGCTTCCTGCCAGCTGTTCTGCATTAGGGCTCATTAGTGCCCGGCACTTAAGCGGACGCTGAATGCAGCCCAGTGCAGCAGTCTCCGTCAAACATCCCTTTTCATTCCTCGTCTTTTCATCATTAACAAGCATCCCTTGTCCACGGACAGTATCGTAAGTGTGCTTGTTCAGCCTTACTGTCTCTGTTCTCGTGTAGTGTGTTTTAGCCCATCGTGGCTCTTTACTTTGTCACTGCGTGATATCCTTCTGTTCCTTTTTCCTCAATAAAACATCAATTGCAAACTCACTGGTGACTCGTGGCGTCTTATGGTGGCTCATGAGGGCCACCATGACACTGGCGGCCCATGACTGTTGTCAGCTGGCAGCTTTTCTTGTTTTGAACATGTTAAAAAAAAATTGTGACAAGAAAAACTGGCTCCGACAGTAAAATCATTCACCAAACAGCAGCAAACTATTGCCCCTCCCCCCAGACCCCAATGAATCACCAACTGTCAGCGTAAATGTCCCCCACCACCCGCCGTGCTGCAAGACACGGGAGTAAATGTATTTTTAAAGAACAGTTATTAAATATAGCAAATAAGATAAGATAAGATAAGCCTTTATTAGTCCCACAACGGGGAAATTCCAGGATTGCAACAGCACAGGGATAGCAACACTCAGAGCAACAATCAGAAGGCAAGAAAAAAAAACAAGCAAGCAAGAGCAGCTAATATACATATGTACATATAACTATAAAATATATATATACACACACACAGACGCATAACATTTCATTGTGTGCTGGAGCCGACATCCATAAAAAAAAAAAAAAAAAGAACTTGCTGCATATTTTTTGTGATCTGCTATGGTTGAGAAGGGACTGCAGTGGAGTCAGTAGAAATCAGGGGTCATTTTTGTGTCTGCTACTCTTGTGCAACCCCAGTTGGCCAAATTGAGAATTGCAGTTACTTGAAGGTTAGGTAAAGTAAATTTATATAGCACAATTCAACAGCAAAGTGATTCAAAGTGCTTTACATAAAAACAAAATGCATTAAGATATACATTTTGTTAAAAATTAAAGAACAATGAAAGCACAGTAGTAAGAATTATTAATCATAGTAGGTCATCAAATGCAGTGACAAACAGGAAAATCTTAAGATTTGATTTAAAAGAAGCAACAGTGTTGGCAGACCTGCAATTTTCCGGTAGTTTATTCCACATATATGTTGCATAAAAACTGAAAGCAGCTTTTCCATGTTTGGTTTTAACTCTGGGAACAGAAAGCAAACCTGTTCTAGATGACCTGAGCTGCCTAGAAGGTTCATAAAGAACCAGAAGATGTGAGACATATTTTGGCCCTAACCCATTCAAAGCTTTATAAACCAGCAGCAGTATTTTAACCCTATGAGTGTGTATGTTGCCGAACTGCGACATAACCCCTAGTGGTCAAGAGTGGTAGATATTTTTTGTCAATAAAATAGTTCAGATTTCCAAGGCTGTAACTTGAAAGCGGTAAGAGGTAATGGCTTATTGTCAAATAGAAAGATGTAAAATATGATCCAAGGTTTCAGATAGGAATGCATCTAATTTGCATAATGTCGCAGCACCTCTTTAAATTCCATAACTCAGTCAAAACTGGACTTTGGACGTATTTACACAAAAAATGGTTCAGTCTTTTGTCACCGTTTTTTTGTACAGAGGTACCTCATCATCTTATCTTCAAAGTATATCAGTACGTTAAAAAAAAAAAAAAAAACAGAAATTTCTCACTTACTTTTGACAAAGGGGGGCTGGATGGCTGGGTGGCGAGGCCGCTGCGTTTTCACCCATCATGGTCCATATTTTGCATTCTGCCAGTAACTTAAAATCTCTACCACATCTACAAAGTCTTATGATTATCCTGTAGAGGATGCGTTCAATGATGAGGCTGAGTTTTATTTCTCAGGTTCAGCTTTATTAACAGAACACATACTCTAGCATTCTCAAAGCAGGAAGAAGAGGCAGAACCACATATCATCACCTTTTTATACTCCCCCGGCATCGGAACTCAAGTCACATGGTGCTTTAGCAAACATACAGTCACATGGTACTTAATCCCAGTCACAATGCAACCCTTTGAACTTTCAACATTGTCTCTTATTCATCGATGAACCGGAAATCTCTCTGGGGCATCTTCTCTGAGACCCACGCTGTTAAAAACGCTCGCGCAACTTCTTCCACTGTGGTTGACGCCAGAGGAACCGCTTCTGGCCAAAGCGTGGTGCGATCCACCATCGTCAAATGGTGTGTGTGCCCCTGTGATGATGGATGGACCCACCAAGTCAACATGCACATGATCAAAACGCTTAGCTGGAATGTGAAAAGGTTCCAACGGAGGTCTTGTGTATTTTGGCTCGCTGACATACTACGCAGGCTGCTGCCCATTCCTTGACCTGTTTGAGCAACCTGGGCCAAACAAATTTCTCCCCCACCATCATAATCGATGCGCGAACCCCCGGGTGCGCCAGAGAATGGATCGAGTCAAAAACGCGGCGACGCCACGCAGCCGGAACCACGGGGCGAGGCCGTCCCTTGGAGACATCGCAGATTAGGGGGGGCATACCCATTTGCTGCACCCTGTGCTCCAGCCTTAACCCTGTTGGTCCAGACTGGAGCGCGCTCACATCCGCATCACTAACCTGCTCTGCGGCCATGGCTGCATAATCTAAACCTATGCAGACCGGGGCTGCGCGCGCTTCCGCGCCGCTGCCCTGGCCCACAGCCACGGCTACAGAGTCTGCCCCCACGGGGCCTGGCGTTGCTACCGCACGCGAGAGACAGTCTGCCACTACATTATGTTTACCTGCGACATGCTGGATATCGGTAGTGAACTCTGACATCGCGGCTAGCTGCCTTTGCTGCCGTCCTGACCACGGTTCGGAAATCTTGGCCATCGCAAACGTTAGCGGTTTGTGATCCACGAACGCGGTGAAACGGCGCCCTTCCAGCCAGAACTGGAAGTGGCGGATGGCCAAGTGTAGGGCCAAAAGCTCCCTGTCGAACGCGTTGTATTTACGCTCGCTATCGCTCAAGGTTTTGCTGAAAAACGCGAGCGGCTCCCTGCCACAAACTGTTCAACGACCGCCCCCACCGCTAAATCGGAAGCATCAGTGGTGAGCGCCATGCGGGCCATTGGAACTGGATGTGCTAACAAAACTGCGTTTGCCAGGGCTGATTTGACCTGGGCGAAAGCGCGCTCCCGCTCCGGAGACCATTCGACCTTATTTGTGGGCTTTTGTTTTTTTTTAATGCAGTGTATAATGGTTGCATGAGCCGCGCTGCGCTAGGGAGGAACCGATTATAAAAATTAACCATTCCCAAAAACTTCTGCAGCGCTTTGACCGTTTGAGGTTGAGGAAAATCTGTTATTGCGCGTATTTTATCGGGCAGAGGGACCGCTCCTTTTGGCGAAACGCGATGCCCCAAAAAATCAATTTGCGCTACCCCAAACTGGCACTTCGCTGGGTTAATTATTAACCCGTGCTCTGTCAGCCTCCGAAAAACGGCTGTGAGATGGCTTTCGTGTTCGTCTTCTGATGTGCTGGCTACCAAAATGTCATCCAAGTAGACGAACACGAAAGGGAGGTCGCGTAAGATTGCATCCATCATGCGTTGAAAAGTCTGCGCGGCACCCTTGAGACCGAACGGCATGCGCAAAAACTCAAAAAGCCCGAAAGGAGTTATAACCGCTCTTTTGGGTATATCCTGAGCGCGCACTGGGACTTGATGGTAACCGCGCACCAAAACTATTTTAGAAAAAATGCGCACCCCCGCCAAATGGACTGAAAAATCCTGAATGTGCGGAATCGGGTAGCAGTCGTGTGCTGAAACGTTGTTCAACCTGCGGAAATCACCGCAAGGTCGCCACGAGCCATCAGCTTTTGGGACCATGTGCAGCGGTGAAGCCCAAGGGCTTTTGGAGCGTCTAATGATGCCCAGTTTTTCCAGGTTGGCGAACTCCTCGCGCGCTATGGCTAGTTTAGCTGAGTCCAAGCGCTGAGCTTTTGCAAAAACGGGCAGCCCGGTGGTGGTGATAAAATGCTCCACCCCGTGTTTAGCGACTGTCACCGAAAACGTTGGGACTGTGAGTGCTGGGAACTGAGTGAGCAGTGCGTGAAACTTACCACCCGCAGCTGTGACGCTGGCATGTGCAGTCGGTGGGGCCACCCGAGCGAAGGTCTTAATCGCTGAGCCGTTCGCTGCTGACACCGACACCCAGGGAGCTTTAGACGGCATCAGCCGTTCCGCGTAGGTAGGTGTGACGAAACTCAGCTGGGAGCCCGTGTCCACGAGGAATTGTTTCCCCGAGTGTGCATCCGTCAGGTAAAGCAGCTTGTTCTCTTCCCCGAGGGTCGCAGCCGCTACCGGCCCTCGGTCTTGGCGTTTCCCGGGCGCTTGAAGTGGCACGGTGGGAGGCACCTGTGTGCCCTCTCTGCAAAACGGCGATGGTAGAAGCACAGGCCGTCATCCGCTCCGCGTCGTGTGGTACCCTTCGCCGCCGTCGTCGGTGCGTCTGGCGCCGCAACCACTGGCTCCAAGCCGTCTCTGGACGTCATTCCTGGCCCAGCTGCCGCGTCCGAAACCGTGCTCCGCTTGTGGGCGTTGACGAGTCGCTGCGCCTCCTTGCTTAGCCCATGGTAGTCTTGCCTGGCCAATCGGGGCGACTCTGCCAGGGCTACTCTCACTGCTGGTGGCAGGGTCCGGAGGAAAAGGTGGGTGAAAATAAATTCGCCATCCTCGGAGTCTTTCAGCCTCAGCATCTTTACCATCAGGTCCGCAGGTCTGTCGTTCTCCGACTCAATCAACGTTAGGAGCCCTTCTGCTCGCTGTTGTACCGAAGGGGTGAAATGGCTGATCAGCGCGTCCTTCAATGCGCTGTACTTGCCGCTGTCCGGTGGGTGATTGACCAGATCTTCCACCCTCTGAACCTTGTGGCTGTCCAGCTTCGCCACCACATGGTAGAATTTTGTGTCGTCCTTTGAAATTCTCCGGAGGTTGAACTGTGCCTCGACTGCGCTAAACCAGGAGCGCGGGCTATGCTGTCAGAAATCGGGCAGGCGGAGTGTGGAAGCAGCCATCAAGCTGGCTTCAGCCGAGCCCCGCTCGGGAGAATTCTCTCTGCTCATTCTTGTCGTAGGGTCACCAGTGTAGAGGATGCGTTCAATGATGAGGCTGAGTTTTATTTCTCAGGTTCAGCTTTATTAACAGAACATATACTCTAGCATTCTCAAAGCAGGAAGAAGAGGCAGAACCACATATCATCACCTTTTTATACTCCCCCGGCATCAGAACTCAAGTCACATGGTGCTTTAGCAAACATACAGTCACATGGTACTTAATCCCAGTCACAATGCAACCCTTTGAACTTTCACCATTGTCTCTTATTCATCGATGAACCGGAAGTCTCTCTGGGGCATCTTCTCTGAGACAAAGGCCGAATCTCACACCTCCTCGCCATACTCTGCAGATCCAGACTCTTTGTCCTTCGAGACGTGAAGCATCCAACATGCAGTCATACCTTTGTGGAAAATATGAGCCCAACATATGTGCCACAATCCCACATAAATTTCACTTGTATCCCGCGGCTATTTTCTGCATACAAAGCCGAAAAAGGGACATGACGATCGTGGCCATATTAGCTTTCTGGGCTAACTGCTACAAATGGGAAAAGGAAATGAGGAGTTCTTCTTTTTTTTGGTGTCATCCACTGAGTCCTCCAATGGATGTCTGCCACCTTTTGAAACTGGCAAATCAGTACAATTAGTACAAATTCCCAATGCAAGCGATCATGTCAGAGTGAGAAGGCAGGTGCAGTGCCGCACTCTGCCACTCATCATCATCATAGCAGTCTGTCGGGGGCGACAATGACCGTTTCATTTAGGTCTGATCAGATTCCTCCATGCAGCTCTGTCCTTCGCCCTCCACTGCCAGGAACTCCTGACCTTGTTAACCCGGGCGACGTCCGAGCTGGTATGAGCTGCTTTCTGACTGACCATTTCATGAAACTGCCTGCAAAGTATTTGAGTACTGCTAGCTTTTGCTGGACTAGCGGCACACTCTTGGCAGATAGAGGTATTATCAGTGGCAAGGACAGGCCAAGACAAACTGACTCCAGTATCTGTTGCAGTGACTGACCAGATAGGTTTGTTTATCTCTGCTCTTTGTGCAGTGCATGTCACAATGCACGTGTGGATGTATGTGAATCCAGACAACATGGCAGAAAAACAACCATAAATCCTGGAATTTCCCCATTGTGGGACTAATAAAGGCTTATCTTATCTTATCTTATCTTATCTTATAACTCACACTCCGTGGTGCAGATGCTGGTGAAGCAAACAAAAGGATGTAGCAAAGGACACAGACTGAAAATACACATATATAGACAGTGAAGCAATCACAACAACACAGGACAGGTGAGCACCACCAACAGGAAACAGGCAGCACAGGATGGTCGGGGCTGGACAATCACAGAGGGGAAACACACAAAACATGACAAATGAGCAAAAAAGGGACCTTAAAGCGTGGACACACCATCATCATCATCATCGGCGGTCACTCGTAGTCGAGTATGACTGTCCTCCCTCTTGGTCCTTGTGGGTCTTCAGGTGGGCATAGAGGCCAATTCTGGACCCGATTATTCTGCTGCAATGTGGGCAGGGGAATGTAATGGTGGTGGGTTTGGGTTGGTCCTGATTGTTGGTTGCTCTCTCCTTCCTGAGTCTGCGTTTGTCTTGTGCAGCATGATGGAGGTCAGCGTTGTACTGTGCGGCACCCTCACGGACAATGTTTCTCCAGGTCGCCCTGCTGGTTGCCATATTTTCCCAAGCTTTTAGGTCTATGTGGCACTTCTTTAGGTTTGTTTTTATGTTGTCCTTAAATCTCTTCTTCTGGCCTCCTGGAGCCCGCTTCCCTTCAGCTAGCTGGGAGTACAGGACTTGTTTCGGGAGGCGAGAGTCAGGCATTCGGATAACATGACCAGTCCATATGAGCTGGTTTTGGGCAATGGTGGCAGTGATGGTGGGAAGGTTAGCCTCCTCCAAGACGCTGGTGTTGGTGCATCTATCCTCCCAACTAATCCTGAGGATTTTTCGGAGGCATCTCTGATGGTGTGCCTCAAGTGCCTTTAAGTGCCTGCTGTATGTAGTCCAGGCTTCTGATCCATACAGGGGAGTGGGGAGCACCACCGCTTTATAAACCAGGATTTTGGTTTTCACTTGGAGATCGCGGTTCTCAAAGACTCTCCTCCTTAGCCTTGAGAAAGCCCCACTGGCACTGCTGAGGCGGTGGTGTATTTCATCATCGATGACGGCTTTTGATGAGAGGAGGCTGCCAAGATATAAGAAGTGGTCCACATTTTCCAGTCCGATGTTATCAATGGAGATGTTTGGGGGTATGGCAAGTGTACTGCAGTTTGGTGATGACTGGTGGAGTATTTGTGTCTTTTTTTATATTGACGGCCAAACCGAGCTGTTTGTATGCTTTGGCAAAGGCAGACAAGATGCACTGAAGGTCCTCTTCTGAGAGGGCTACGAGAGCATTGTTGTCAGCATACTGCAGCTCCATAATGGATATGGTGGTGGTTTGACCTTTAGCTCTAAATCGGTTGATATTGAGAAGTTGACCGTCGATTCTGTACATGATTTTGACTCCCGGGGGCAGATGTTGGTTCGTGAGATGGAGAATAGCAGCAATATACGTAGATGGAGAATAATGTTGGAGCAATGACACATCCCTGTTTGACTCCTGTGTCAACCCTGAAGGGTTCTGTTTTGTCTCCACTGCCACTGAGTACCATGGCAGACATATTGTCATGCAGCAGTCTCAGTACCCGGATGTATTTTTCTGGGCAGCCAATCTTTGCCAGAACCAGCCAAAGGGCCTGACGGTTTACTGAGTCAAAGGTTTTGGTAAGGTCTATGAAGGCCATGTATAATGCTAGATTTTGTTCCCGGCATTTTTCTTGCAATTGGCGAGCAATGAAAATCATGTCTGTGGTGCCTCTGTTTGGGCGAAAACCACTCTGGGACTCGGGAAGAATGCTCTCTGACAGGGGGGTGAGTCTATTGGCCAAGACCTGGGCAAAGGCTTTCCCTATGGTGGACAGGAGAGAAATGCCACGGTAATTCCCACAATTAACTGCAACAACAAACTGCCCTGTCCCCCTTTTTAAAGATGGAGACGATCAAGGCATCTCTGAGCTGTGCAGGGATTTCCTCTACTTCCCATATTTTCAGGAGCAGGGCATGGATGTGCTTCAGAAGATCAGGACCGCCTTTCTTCAGGACTTCTGCTGGGAAGCCGTCAGGTCCAGCAGCCTTGCTGTTTCTCATCTTCCTGATGGTGTCCTGTACCTCATCCAAGCTAGGCGGTTTTCCCATGCTTTCCTCTATGGGCTGTTGAGGGAGTTGATCAAGGGCCTCCATCTCAGGAGTGGTGTCCCTGTTTAAGAGGTCCTTATAATGCTCTTTCCACCGGTCTGCAATTGCCTCCTTGTCCTTCAGAAGTGAGAGCCCATCTCTGGAGCGAAGGGGGGTTAGGCAGCGGTGGCTGGGGCCATATACCGCTCTTGTGGCATCGAAGAATCCTCTCGTGTCTCCAGAGTCAACAAGCTGCTGGATCTCCAGGGCCTTCTTTGTCCACCACTGGTTCTTCAATTTCCTAACAAGTGTTTGCACGGCTGCCTTCGCTTTGGCATGGGCTGCTCTTTTAACCTTGCAGTGAATGTTGTTTTGCCAGGTGATAAAAGTTTGCCGCTTGATGTCGATGAGCTGTTGGATCTCACTGTCATTCTCGTCAAACCAGTCTTGATGTCTCCGCTTTTTATGACTGAGGATGCTTCTGCAGGAGTCCACGATGGCAGTGGAAAGTGTGCTCCAGTGTTTTTCAGTATCCTCTGGGTACTGTTTGGGCAAAGCTGCCCTAAGAGTATCCTGCAGCTGTTGTTGGTAGATAATGTCATCCAGCAGCACGATGTTAAGCTTTGGCCGGCTCTGTCCTTTCTGCAACCTTCTTTTCCACATTAAGCGGATAGACATGGTGGAGTGAATGAGGCGGTGGTCAGTCCAGCAGTCATCTGCACTGGTCATTGCTCTGGTGTTAAGGACATCGCGGCGGTCTTTGGAGCGGACTATGATGTAATCAATGAGATGCCATAATTTGGAGCGGGAATGCATCCATGACGTTTTGAACTTAGTTTTCTGACGAAAAAGTGTGTTGGTGATGACCAGGTTGTGCTCTGAGCACTTGGTTAGCAGTAGTATGCCATTGGAGTTTGTGTTTCCAACCCCTTCTCTCCCCAGTGTGCCGCTCCATAGATGATGGTTTCGTCCCACTCTGGCATTAAAGTCTCCAAGCAGGATTAACTTATCCTCCTTTGGGACTTCAGATAGTATTTTGTCCAGGTCAGCATAGAAGGCCTCCTTTACTTCATCCTGTGCATCAAGCGTTGGAGCGTAGGCACTAATAACGGTGGCCATTTGACTGCAGGCAAGCATCAGACGACTGGTCATTAGGCGCTCGTTGATGCCCACAGGGAGCTCATGGAGGTGGTTGATGACGCAGTTCTTAATGGCAAATCCCACACCATGGATTCATGGCTCATTTGCAGGCTTTCCCTTCCAAAAGAAAGTATACCCGCCTTTTTCCTCCTTCAGCTGCCCTTCATCAGCCAGTTGGGTCTCGGAGAGTGCTGCGATGTCGATCCGGAACTTCCTTAGCTCTCTGGAGATGATGGCAGTTCTCCTTTCAGGTCGATCACTGGCTTGGTTGTCCATAAGGGTTCGCACATTCCAGGCTCCAATATGTAGTTTTGTATGTTTCTGACCACGTGGTGGTGATCCCTCTGGATGCGGTATTCCAGACAGGATTTTGTGAGGCAGGCTATGTTTGGGGTACCTTTTCTAACCCCCTCCCCTACTGAGGTGAGCAGAGTGGATCCTGAATAGGGCTGCTCAGTCATGAGTGCAGCTGCCGAGAAGCTCTTTCTGCCTCTGTCCAAGAGCTTAACGACTGTATCACGCACCCATCACCTGTGTGCCAGGTCGTGGCTAAGAACTCCCAGACTTCACTGTCCTGTCCCCGTTACCACTTCCTGATCGCCACGGAACTTTATCTTATCCAAGATGTAAAGTGGATGGGCTCCCTTCGGGAGGACGCCTGCGCGTGACGTCTTTTATCGTGGGGAGACTGATGCGCCTGCAGCCACCACATGGTCCTTGGCAGAGAGGGGCCTGAATCCAGTGGCATGGAATCCAAAACGACTGGAGACCACTCTCTGTTGCAGCCTTCATCTGCCTTCAGTGCTGTTGTGACTCATGGTGTCACGCACACACACACACACACACACACACACACACACACACACACACACACACACACACACAGAGTGGTGTGAAAAAGTGCTTGCCCCCTTCCTGATTTCCCACCCCTCTGTATGTTTGTCACACCCAAACGCTTCAGATAATCAAACCCATCCAAACACTAGACAAAGAAAACACAAGCAAACACAAAATGCAGCTTCCAATTGAAGGTTTTTATTGTTTTTACGCAAATTCTCGCACTCAAAGGGTTAAAATCAACTCTTTGATGGACAGGAAGCCAGTGAAGCGATCTTAGAACTGGAGTGATATGATCCACTTTTCTGGTCCTGGTGAGGACTCGAGCTGCTTCGTTCTGAATCAGCTGCAACTTTCTGATTGACTTTTTAGGCAGACCAGTAAGTACACTGTTACAATAATCAAGTCTACTAAAAATAAATGCATGGACCAGCTTCTCTAAGTCACTCTGAGACATTAGTCATTTAATTCTAGAAATATTTTTGAGATGATAGTAAGACTGACTTCATGAATGACTTGATGTGGCTGCTGAAATTTAGGTCTGAGTCAATGGCACTGAGGTTTCTGGCTTTGTTTGTGCTTTCCAATTTTACAGACTGAAGCTGAGCTCTGATTCTTAACTGTCCTTCCTTTGCTGCAAAGATGATTACCTCCATTTTGTTGTTGTTTAACTGTAACATTGAAAAGGTACTATTTAATTTTCACACTTTGCAAATCTATCCCGCGGGCTGGTTTGGACTCTCTGGTTGGCTGGTAGCGGCCTGCGGGCCATACGTTTGACATCCCTGCTCTAGCAACTTTTACTCAACTCAGCTCAACACAAAATATCCACTTATAGTTGAGTTTACATTATGATATTCTTCACAAACTTTTATTTGGAAGTTATACAGGATGGATGGACCGAGCTATGGGATAAGTCTTATCAATTGGAACTGAATTTTTTTTATATATATATATATATATATATATATATATATATATTCAGATATAAACTGAATATAAACATATATTCAGATATACAGTGGTGTGAAAAAGTATTTGCCCCCTTGCTGATTTCTCTTTTTTTTGTATGTTTGTCACACTTAAATGATTCAGATCATCAAACTAATTAAAATATTAGACAAAGATAACAAAAAAAATGCAGGGTTTTTGTTTTGTTTTGTTTTTTAAATGAAGGTGTTTATTATTAAGGGTAAAAAAAAAATCCAAACCTACATGGCCCTGTGTGAAAAAGTGATCCCCACCCCCGCACCCCCATTAAAACATAAATTAATTGTGGTTTATCACATATTTGAAAAGCTGAGTTCAATTTCTCTAGCCACACCCAGGCCTGATTACTGCCACACCTGTTCTCAATCAAGAAATCACTTAAATAGGACCTGCCTGAAAATCTGAATTAGACCAAAAGATCCTCAAAAGCTAGACATCATGCTGCGATCCAAAGAAATTAAGGAACAAATGAGAAACAAAGTAACTAAGATCTATCAGTCTGGAAAAGGTTATAAAGCCATTTCTATAGCTTTGGGACTCCAGTGAATCACAGTGAGAGCCATTTTCCAGAAGTGGCAAAACCATGGAACAGGGGTGAACCTTCCCAGGAGTGGCCAGCTGACCAAAATCACCCCAAGAGCGCAGTGACAACTCATTGAAGAGGTCACAAAAAACCCCACAGCAACATCCAAAGAACTGCAGGCCGCACTTGCCTCAGTTAAGGTCAGTGTTCATGACTCCACCATAAGAAAGAGACTGGGCAAAAATGGCCTGCATGGCAGAGTTCCGAGACAAAAAACCACTGCTGAGCAAAAAGAACATAAAGGCTTATCCCAGTTTTGCCAGAAAACATCTTGATGATCCCCAAGACTTTTGGGGAAATACTCTGTGAACTGATGAGATAAAAGTTGAACTTTTTGGAAGGTGTGTGTCCCTTTACGTCTGGCGTAAAAGTAACACAGCATTTCAGAAAAGGAACATTATACCAACAGTAAAATATGGTGGTGGTAGTGTGATGGTCTGGGGCTGTTTTGCTGTTTCAGGACCTGGATGGCTTGCTGTGGTAAATGGAACCATGAATTCTGCTGTCTACCAAAAAATCCTGAAGGAGAATGTGTGACCTCAAGCTGAAGCACATTTGGGTTCTGCAGCAGGACAATGATCCAAAACACACCAGCAAGTCCACCTCTGAAAGGGTTAAGAAAAACAAAATTAAGACTTTGGCGTGGCCTAGTCAAAGTCCTGACCTAAATCTGACTGAGATGCTTTTGGGTCAGGAAAGGTGCAACATAAGTGATCATTTATAATCTAGGCTCACTAAAAAAGACAAATGTATTTTCTAATAACAGGGATTTAATGATGACTTTGAAAAGTGACAAAAATAATGACATCCAGACACTGACTGTAAACCTGTCCAGCTGTATTTACACTGACACTAAAACTAATGTTATGACAAACAGCATCAACTAACTGTAGGATGGAAATGAGATTGTCGTTTGTCACAAAAAAAAAAAGTTTTTGTCTCAAAAATATTAGTGTGGAAGGTTTTTATCTAGCAGACATGTCTATGATGTTTATTGTTTGGAATTATCTGTCATGGGCAGCGGGAGCGCACCCGTCCCCTCCTGTCTCACTAACAAATTCATCACTGCACCTGAGGCAGAAGACACACCTGCACCCGCTCATCAGCCAGCGTACATAAGGACGCTTCCTCCGCGCAGTCAGTACTTGCTCGTGTGGGTATACTGCCCGTGATCAGGCAAGCTTTAACAAGTATTAAGCGTTAAGACGCTGTTAACCTAAATTCTCTCCTCTTTTTCAGGTTGCTGCCACCGTGTTGGTGTGTCCCCAGGACTGCGCGCACTCTCCTGCCTCACCACACTGTCCCTCAGCAATCAACTCCACCTGGTCAGGCACCATCAGCTCATCAACCCCCCTTACCCTACTGGTTCGTCTATTCCCCACTGGGTCCTGCCGGTCCTCTCTGGATTTCTCAAGTAAGTGGCAATTTGGCTCGCCCATTTCCCCTTACTCTACTCCTCAGCTCACTGCTCTCGTCTTCTGTCCACAGGACCTTTCCTCTGGCGAGTGACTGTTTCTGTAGCTGTGCACTTTGGATTTTGCTATTAATAAAATTGTCAAACATGCCCCTCTGTATGGTTCCTTCCTGTGTTTGGCATCGTGCACATGAGCAGTCAAAACTTAATTCGCTATGACATTATCATCAATATAATGACATCATGGGCTAACAGACATTTATTCATGTTTCAAAACTGTTAATTAAGCTTTTACATTCAGAACAAGTAAGGTCAACACTGATCAGAGGTGGGGAGCAACTGGTTACATTTACTCATATACAGGTATTAAATCTTTCACAAAGCCGTACTTTACTGCATAGGTCTGTTTCAGGACACTTTTTACTGAGTACATTGTTGACAGAACCGTACTTTTGGTCAGGTACATTTGGTTACGCTCAGTTACTTTTGATTTCACTGATTTAAAAGACATGGTGGAAATAATCTTTTTGTTACTGTAATATTTTTGTTTTTACCAAAAAAAAAGGACTCCCATCTTTTTGAACTTTAGTCATTTTATCATTTTATTTCAAGCTGAGTTCCAAAAGGACAAGAGAAAAGTTGCAAATATGTAGAAAAAACCTCTTTCACAAAAACACACAAGGTATTAGAAAGAAGTGTTACATTTTAAAGATATCTCAAATGAGCAGTCTCACAAAATTATGTATACAAAAATGTGAATTCATATTGTTGTGTTCTGTCATTCATGACTTCTTTATACCCATAGATGACACTATTGTATTGCTGATTTTAGTGAAGATGCAAGAAGAAGGAGGAGGATGTCAGACTATGCTTCAGGAAGTTGACTTCATGTTGCTGCTGCTACCTGTATATGTGAATGCCGTTCGACAAGTAAAGTTTTGTTAGTATAAAGTACACTGCTTCATTATCCGTGAGCCCACACCACATTTTGGCTATGAGTGAACCTACAGGTTGCTTTTTTTGGACTCACCATGGCTGGGAATGTGCCTCCACTTCCAGCGTTTTTGCCATGCCCGGGAGAACCATAGATGGCGTTCAGCACGTGGATGTGGATTTTCAGCAACTACTTGTTGGTAATTAATGCAACTGGAAACACCTGGCCTGAAGCTTGGAAGACAGCTATTTTACTCCATTGCCTCAGAGCCGAGGGACAACGGATTTTCAATTCATTACCAGACTCAGGTGACACCTTCCCAACTGCTGTTACTGCTTTGAAGATATACTTTACACTGAAAGTTAACGTCGTGGTAGAAAGACACGCTTTCAAACAGCGAAATCAAGCACCTCATGAGACTGTTGCACAGTATGTGGGCACCCTGTGTGATTTAGCTTCCAGATGTGGATTTGATGATAAAACAGATGAAATGATCCGCTACCAGTTGATAGAACACGTGAACAGTTCCAGCATTGGAGAAAGACTTTTGCTTGAATCTGACCTCACTCTAGATAAAACAGTTACTATTGCAACACAAATGGAATCTGCTATCCAACGAGCTAAAACGATTTCAGCAGGTGATAATGCCTCAGTACAAGCAGTTCAGCCCCATTCATAGGCCTTTAAAAAGAACTACAGAAAATCCAACCACCCAAATAGAGGGCCTTTTCCACTAGCCTCACTTAGCCCTACACCGCACCACTCAGCGTTTGAGCATTTTCCATTAGCCCCAGCACCAGTTAGCAGGCGCTATTTTAGTACCTGATCCAGGGCAGGGTCTAACCGAGCTGAGTAGGGCTGAGTATGGCTGTGATGTGACTTTAAGAGACTGGTCGCCGCTGATTGGTCAGGTCGTAACGTCACGAAAGCGACTTTTTCTGCTGAATTTATTAGCCGACGATCGTATCCAGTGCGAGTTGGACGGATCTACTCGAAATGAAAAAATATACCAGCAGGTGTCCGAGCAGATGGGTTCCCAAGGGCACATCCGTACTGCCAAACAGTGTCGGGAGAAGCTGAAAAAGCTGAAAAGCGATTACCGAGCAGTGAAGGACCACAATGCTCACAGTGGAGCGGATAGGAAGGAGTGGAAGTGGTTTGCTGAGAGACATTGGGCTCGACACGGCCACTGTCACGGCCTTGGAAACCGTGGATGGTGAGTGTTGTTTTGATATTGTGCGTCTTTTCGCCACTTGATCCTTTCTGTGCCAAGCTCACTGTTTTTAAGAAATAGGAAGGTTGTTAAATTGTGGGTAATGGTTGTTACTGAGGCTTGCCTATTGTTTGGCAGCCAACTGCAGATTCACGCCTGCTTTGTGTTAAGTATTAGCGCGAACAAAACGCTGAATTATGCTTATTGTATTCCAGTTAAAAACTTTAGAGTGTTGTGTACATGTTGCACTTTGGTGTTAAAAATTGCGTGCATTTTCTTTCTAGAATCGCAGTTCATATCACAGGGGTCCACCTCAGTGGACATGGACACACCGGACTCTCCTACGTCTGCCTGTGCGTCTGCGTCTGGCGGAGCGCCAGCTGGATCGACTCCGATGTCAGCCACATCACCAGCTCCATCTGGATCACGTTCAAGTGCCGGTAAGGCACAATAACCACAATTTTTTTTTTTTTTTTTTTTTTTTTGAAACAGGTCCAGCGGAAACCAGGGTTGAAAATCCATCCATCCATCCATCCATCTTCTACCGCTTAATCCTTTATGGGTCGGGGGGGGCGGGCTGCAGCCGATGACAGCACCCTGCGTGTTGCAAAATCCGCTCTACTGAGGGGTAGCAACATGACAGTTCAGCTTATATACAGCAATGAAGCATAATATAATAGTGACATTCCACCACAGACTTTCACCAGTGTAATTCCATAATATATATAGTGATCCAGCTTTAATAACCATGCCTTTCTGTCTTTCAATGTAGCGAAGAGGAAAAGGAACAACTCCATCACTGGTCAACATGCATGATGAAGAGATGCGGCTCTTGGAACGGCAACATGACCAGCGGCAAGAACACCATCAGGAGTGCATGCAGCATTTGCGACAGGTGGCCGCAGATGTGCGGGCAGAAGCGCGTGAAGCCCTGGACCAGGACGCTGTGTTACGAAGGGAAGAGCTCGCAGAGATGTCAACATTCAACAGAGATTTCCTGACCCTATTTGGCAGGCTTGTGGACGCATTTAGCAGTTGGCGTGTCTAACCATGTCTCTTCACGCCCAGTCTGTTTTTTTGTTTGTAAATTTTGCTTCTGGAATAAAATTGTATTGTTTGCATCAAAAGTCTGGTTTATCTGTTATGACACCGTATGAGAAAAGCCAATAATTACATACACATTCCATTCTCTGTTCACTCCACATGCTGCTGTTCATCAGGTCAGGTGTATAGCCTTCTAATGATAATTTAATTTTTAACAACACAACGAAACGTAATGTCTTGGTAGTTTTTTTTAAATTATTTTAAACAAATTTGCAATGCTGAATCGATTTCTCTAGAACGGGTACATTTTTTAGGTTATAAGCAGTTGTACAGGTGTACTTTAACTTGTACAGTAGACACTGATAAAGGTAAGTACATGTAAATTGAATGTTCCATCACCAGTCCAAATTTAATAAATTAAGAAGGAATCTAGCAAAAATTTGGCACTAATGACAGTAGACAAAAATCGGACAAGGAGCCACAACTGTGTTTTTGTGGCACACAACTGTTGTTACCAACAAGTTGTGCAAAATTTATATTCCCTTTTCCCAAAAATTAAAAATCAATTTGGAAGTAAAAGTGAGAGACCTTTACATGGGAATATGACATGTATCAGCACATGATTTATAGTTCAATTTGCATTTCCACCTAAGCAAAAGTGGCTTGTTGAGCTGGATTTTTGTGAAGATGGCCTGTGCGGTGTTTCTGCATGTAATTACATACCTGTCAAGTGATACGGTTTTGCCGTATTTTAATACAGGGAAAATGCAATTTTAGCAAATACGGGCGTATTGCCATTTCTGTACTCCAAAAAGAAAAATATACGGGAAAAAAAATGATTGAGAGTGTGGAGGAACACGTCGTGTGTGACCCCCACAGCGTACGAGGCTGGCAGAGCACTCAGCGTGAGCAGTTATCACAACAGTGAGAGGTGTGGACTGATCATTATTGCTGATGGCCTCGTACCTTCTTCTGTTGTCCTGCGGCTCCGGAACAGAGAGGAATCGCTGGATGGATAAAGGCTTCTCCAGAGGGCCCTACACACTCCTTCTGTGTTCCATGTAGGAAGAGCATAAAAGTGACTGCATCGGGGATTTTCGACCTGAAGTCGCACTTTAGTTTTTGTTTTGTTTTTTTTCCTTCAGTTTTCTTTCATCTGCCGATAAATACAGTTTTTAAGTACTCAGTACAGGTGTGAAAGCCCCCCCAATAAGGGAGGCATGAGGTCAGTACAGGTGTGAAAGCCCCCCGAATAAGGGAGGCATGAGGTATGCCTTGACAGGTACGTAATTACCCGTACTTTAACAGATAAGCGTTATGAACAACAGAAGACAGGTAGATGGAATATGCACAACATTTTATATACAAAAAACATTTTTTGAAATATGTATACACATAAATGTGGACGAAATTACATTTCTACCTATTGCTAGACAAGTACTGCATCACAGCATCTCGTATATCGGCACCCTGCTCCTCTGCTCCCTGGGTCGCTGCCACCACTGGTTCATTCAATTCAATTCAATTCAACTTTATTTATATAGCGCCATTTCACAACAACAGTCATCTCATAGCACTATCAACTGTAGGGGGGACCCCCACAGTTGCAGAAAGACCCCAGCAATCAGGCGATCCCCTGTGAGCAAGCACTTGGCGACGGTGGAGAGGAAAAACTCCCTTTTAACAGGAAGAAACCTCCAGCAGAACCAGGCTCAGGGAGGGGCAGTCATCTGCTGCGACTGGCTGGGGGGTGAGGGGATAGAGAAGAAGAAAAGAACAGACATGTAGAGAGCAAACAGCACGATGGGGACTCAATCTATGGGAGAGAACAAACAAATGTTAATGACCAGCAAAAAAAAAAAAAAAAAATATTTCATAGAGAGTGAGGAAAGGAGTGAGGCCCAGTGCATTACTGGAGGTCCCCCGGCTGACTAAACCTATTAGCAGCATAACTAAGGGAGGGTTCAGAAACACATGATCCCTCCCTAATTGTAGGCTATATCAAAAAGGTAGGTTTTAGCCCTATTCTTAAAAACAGAGATCGAGTCTGACTCCCGAATCCAGATTGGCAGCTGGTTCCACAGGAGAGGAGCTTGATAACTGAAGGCTCTGCCTCCCATTGTACTTTTGGAGATTCTAGGTATTACAAGTAATCCTGCATTTTGGGAGCGTAGTGCTCTGTTAGGATGATACGGTAGTATCAGATCTTTTAAATAAAAAGGAGCCTGATTGTTTAGAGCTTTGTAAGTAAGAAGAAGGATTTTAAACTTAATTCTAAACTCTATGGGAAGCCAATGAAGGGAGGCCAGAACCGGAGAGATATGATCTCTCTTTCTAGTACCTGTTAAAACTCTTGCTGCAGCATTTTGGATCAGCTGAAGACTTTTTAAAGATGTTTTAGGACAGCCTGATAATAAAGAATTACAATAATCTAATCTCGAGCTAACAAAGGCGTGGATCAGCTTCTCAGCATCACTCTGAGACAAGATGCTCCTAATCTTGGCAATATTACGCAAATGATAGAAGGCAGTCTTAGAAACAAATTTAATATGTGAATTGAAGGACAAATCCTGATCAAAAATAACTCCAAGGTTCCTCACAGAGCTATTAAGAGAAAGAGTAACTGCATCCAAACTGAAAGTTTGATTTGGAAAGGAATTTCTAAGGTTTTTTGGACCAACAAGAATGACTTCAGTCTTATCTGAATTTAATAGCAGGAAATTACAAGTCATCCAAGCTTTGATTTCCTTAAGACAGGCTTCTAACTTGGCTAATTGATTAGTATCATCTGGCTTCATTGACAGGTATAATTGTGTGTCATCTGCATAACAATGAAAATGTATACAGTGCTTTCTAATAATGTTGCCTAACGGAAGCATATATAAACTAAAAAGAGTAGGGCCTAGCACAGATCCCTGTGGAACTCCATGACTAAGCTTTGAGCTGAAAGAAAACTCATCATTTACATGAACAAACTGGAACCTATCAGATAAATAAGATCTAAACCACTGCAACGAAGTTCCATTAAGTCCAACATAGTGTTCTAATCTATCAAGTAGAATATTATGATCAATAGTATCAAAAGCTGCACTAAGATCTAAAAGGACAAGTACAGAAACTAGTCCATTATCAGATGCAATGAGGAGGTCGTTAGTGACCTTCGCTAAGGCTGTTTCAGTACTATGATGGATTCTAAACCCAGATTGAAACTCTTCAAGTAAACCATTTCCCTGCAGGTGGTCAAATAATTGCGTAGCAACAACTCTTTCTAAGATTTTTGAAATGAAAGGGAGATTAGAGATTGGTCTATAGTTAGCTAAAGCTCCTGGATCTAGCGTTGGCTTTTTGAGTAAGGGTTTAATTACAGCCATTTTAAAAGCCTTCGGTACATGGCCTAAAGTCAATGAAGAATTGATTATATGAAGAATAAAGCTCCCAATAAGTGGGAAGACTTCTTTAAATAACCTGGTAGGAATAGGGTCTAAAAGACAAGTTGAAGGTTTGGATGAGGAAACTATTTTGTCTAACTCACAAAGGTCGATTGGAGTAAACTCATCAAGACAGACATCAATAGAAGGAGTTGTAGTAGTGACAGTATTTAAGTTAACTGTGGGAAGAATCTGATTGATTTTATCTCTGATGGATGAAATTTTATTATTGAAAAAGTTCATAAAGTCCTGACTAGTAAGCTCTAAGGGTACTCTACTGCATCATCCAATGTAGTGTCATACGTCTCTCCATGACTCTCACACAGATTAGGCAGAGCACAACAAGTCAGCACCATAGATTTCACCAGTTTCATGTCACAGTCATTCCTCTCTCCTTCCTTCTCTCCTCGTCATCAGCCATTTTCTTTGTTGTGGAGGATTCGGTAACGTGTTTCACGTCACGAGAGTGTGGCGCCGCCTGCTGTTCAACAAATCCCACCCACCGCAGGTGTGCCAGCAGGTGTGCCAGCAGTAATGTTGAAACGCAACCGAGGCAGAACCGAATCGAACTGAGTAGAGTCGGGTTTTCTAATCGGGGCTAGTGGAAAAGCACCTTAAATCTCCTGCTGCCGCTGCAACGTCCTCCTGTACCTGCTTCAGATGTGGATCTGACAAACATATGGCTAATTTTCCTCAGTGCCCTGCAGCCAAAGCAACTTCCAAATCATGCCATAAAGTTGGATATTTTGCACGTGTTTGTCGCTCATCTAAGACCTCTGTTGTACATGAGGTGCAGCTACCCAAACTGACTGTGCTTTACTTAAAAAACTCCTGCCATGCACCAGACACACTTAAGTGTAAAATCAGTGTCAGTACACCTACTTTCCATGTTACAGAACATTAGCTGGTTGTTGATTCAGGCTCTGCAGTTTCTATTATGCCACACAACATGTACGAACAATACTTTGGAGATACAGCTCTGTTTCACCCTTCTCAACAGTTGGTTACCTACACAAGGAAGAGAATGCCTTTGTTGGGCTTCGTACATGCCACAGTGAACAGAGGAGGGACAACTGCTTCAGCCACATTCTTTGTGGTGAAGAAAGGGACCACTCTTTTGGGAAGAGATCTAATGGCTGCCATAAACATCTGCATTAAAGGTAAAACTATTCTACCTCCAACTCCTGCTTCACCAGCTACTGTGATGACCACAAGCTCTGCACCCGATTCCTGCATTCCAGCTGCTCCTGACATTGGCTGTGTATGCAGCTTTGAGCATAAAGTAAATAAATAAATTGACTCTTCCATCAATCCTGTATGCCAGAAGCTACGATGCCTACCTTTTGCTGTAAGAGCCTCTGTCTCTTTTTTTTTTTTTTTTCCCCTTGTCCTGTCAGGCAGCTAAGCAAGCAGAACTGGGATCTGTCACCCTTATTGTGCCAAAACAGATTTACTTTGCCAAGAGGAGCTTATACAGTGCCTATCTGTGTATTGTATATTGTTGTAAACTCCTCCTGTAATAACTTTTAATACTTTATTTTAATTATTTTACCCATGGAAGACCCGACAGGATAGGGAACAGGGAAAGGAAGCATGTGGAGGGGGAAAGAAAAGGGAGGGGAACAGACAAAAAAAAACAACCAACCAACAACTAAAACAAACAAAAGACAAACTGCTTCTTCCACCGAAGATGTCTCAACACGAGTCTGGTTTCCACACCTGTTAAAGGAGAGAAACTGTGCGTGTTCATCTGCGTGCATATATATATGAGAATGCGCGTAAAATAAGTGTGTGAATGTGAGTGGTTTGTCAGGAAACATACAAAGCAGAAGGCCAGTCGCAGAAGCTCTCCCCTCCCGGAAACCCCGAGCAGGCAAGGCAGTGCCACCAACCACCACAGAGCACAAACTAACGAGGTCAGCAAGCTCTAGGAAAGCCAGGCATCCGCCCCTGGAGGTACGATCGAGGGAGGCCAGGTCGCTCGGTGGCCGGCGCGGCAAGCCTGCACCCCCAGACCCACCTGACCCCTACCCCCCCGAGTAGGGCCAATGCCCGCCCCCAGGCACCAGGAGGCCAGCGACCCCACCCCCCGGGCCGGAGACTGGCCCATGCCCCCCAGCACAAGCCCCCCCCAGGCACCCACACAGCGGGCCCACCCCAGCACCACCGCCATACACCCTGGGGACCCCCATGCCCAAAGAAGTCCCCCCCACCCAGGGGAGCCCACATTGCCGAGATGCACTACCCCCTTAATCCAGCACCTCCCGACTCGCAGACACACCCCTCCCCACACTTCCCCACACCTCCCCACACCTTCACACACACATGCTCCCATGTGCACCCAAATGCACTAACTCACTCTCACTCACCCAGACCAACCCATTCTCTCTCACTCCTGTACCCATTCAAACTCACCCCTCAGTCACCCTTGTTTCATAAGGCGGCTGTGAAGCAGATGCAGTGAGCCTGAATGCGCACCAGGGCCCGGCAGTGACCGTGGAGACCACCGGCACAGGCCACAGAAGCAGACCCCCATCCCCTGCGCCCACCTGAGCAACTGATGAGCAGACCACCACAGGCGCCCCGAGATGCCACGGGACATGCAAAGCGCCGCACAAAACTGACCCACCACCACCACCTCCATCCATCACCCCGTCACTCTCACTTACGCTCATATTCAGTCCCCCTCTCACTCCCTTGGTTGTATCTATACATTCAGTAGCACCCAGGGATTCTGACAACATGATGGGTCCCAAGCTCCCCACCGGGCCCCCATGCCCCCGGCAGGAGGAGGGCAACAGGGCTGGGGGAAGACCCCCTCCCCCCGGCACAAAACATGATGGGTGTGTGTCAGTTATATGATGTGATTGTGTATAAATGTGTGGACTACCAAAGTGCAATTAAAATTGGGGGGATAGTGACTGGAGCACCACTAGCCACCGCGATGGGCAGCGGGGCCCCCATCTGCCCAAGCCCTCAGTGTCTAAAATGCAATTAAAATTGAGGTGAGTGCAGCCCCACCGCGCAGCAAGGGTATCCCCTTCACTGACACAGTGTGGCACACCCCCACCCCAAAGCCCTAAATGTAATAAAGAAGATGTATATTCCACCCAGAGTCAGGGGGAGGGATATAAGACTGGGAGGGAGGCGGTCTAAAAGCTAGGCCACCCCCCCCAAAAGCCAGCTTGCAAACTGGTTCATGAGGCCACCCACTGCCCCCAAATCCCACCCCAGGGCGAGGGCCGCCAGTGCAAGCAGCCCAGGACCCACCAGCATCGTGCCCCGGTGCTCTCAGCACCACTAACATGATGGGGCAGCCATACCAATTCCCACTCATCTTAACACACACAAACATGGACAACAATAGTGAACAATGGGCCGGACCCACACAGCGCCCCACATGCCAAGCGACACCCCCAAGCGTCCACGCAAGCCCACCGACCACCCACCCCAGATACACACAGACAGCGGCAGGCCACCCTGCAGCCACAGCCACCCCGGAGCAACCCAACGGAAACACGGCCACCAACCCACGCAAACGCCCTCCCCCCCCCCAACCACCCCCAAGCACCAACACACACCCGCCGTCAATGACACCAGGGGTAATGCGACAAAGCACCTCACCCCACAACACAATAGCAGGGCAGCCAGGACAAGCAGGCCCCAAAACGCCAACCCCCATGCCACTAGATGGACTGCCCCACCCCTCCCACCCAACAAAGTTCTCCTACCCATACACACATCATCCACCCCAGACATCCACCCACAGGTAACTGCACCCATACACACACGTACCCCACCCACCATCACACATGCCCACCTACACCCACACACAGCCCCACCTGCCCACTCACAACACTCACACCCACTTCTGCATCAGTTCATACACAAGCCCCCACTCACACCCACTCTCACACACATACACATGCACACCCACACCCGCAGACTCCAATGGACGGGGAGGGCGACCCAGGATGCAGGCACCTACCCCACGGTGCCGCCAGGGCCCCAGGGAAAACACGACCCCGCCGCGCAAGGATGCACTGGGGCCAACCCGCACCACTGGTGCACACACGACCCCGGCCCAGGGGGGGAACACCCCCCCCCCAACACCAGGGGCCCAGGACCAGACCCAGACCCCCACCTCAGGAGGCGAGGCCAGCCGGCCGGGGGCCACAGCCCACCCCCCAGGCCCACCTCACAGCCCCCCCCCCGACCAGCCCCCCAGACCAGACACACGGCCACCCCGGAACAGGCCCCCCGGACACCCACGGTCGGGGCACAGCCAGCCGCCAGAGGCGCCAAGGAGTGCGAGCCACCGCCCGCCACCCCTCAGATTATAGAATTAATAAGCAGGGACCAGAGAGAATTGAATTCTGCCAATTGATTGTTTGAGGAGGCTGACGATTTCTCCAGGCTAATATAATCTAATAGTAATTTATTATAATAAGTCATCCATAAGTTATTTCTTGATTTCCAATTCATGAGGATAGTTTTCTTTGCGGCGCATAAGGTAGTGAGAACCATGTGTGACATCCTTGCATCTATATTTATTTCACTTAAATCACCTTATATGCAAAGTGTGGGTGAGGATGGGACACTATACCTAAGCCATGCTGACAAGTCCTCACATGTCTTCTGCCAGAACTTTTGAACCGGTGCACAAGACCACATAGCATGTATATAGCTATCCGGGACGTTGCTGGTGCAGTGAGAGCAGATATTTGTGTGACTCAGGCCCATTTTGAACATCCTTTGCCCTGTGTAATGAATTCTATGTAGAACTTTATACTGTATAAGTTATAAGCTAGAGTTTTTAGTCATCTTAAAAGTGTTTAAATATATTTGTGTCAAGAAACTTTCCTCCTTATTGACTCCTCCAGTTTTGATAATAGTCTATGTATTTTCGATTTCAATTTAGGGGATCGAAGATTTAGAAACTCTGCCACCTTAACTGGTATCTCTAAATCTGTCTGATTAAGATTAAATCTTGCTTTTATTATGGATTTAAGCTTTTGGTATTCAAAATACTTTTTATCACTGATGTTGTACTGTGACAATAGTTCCTGAAATTGGATAAAATTTCCACCTTGAATAAGACGTTCTAAGTTATTTATTCCCTTCTCTTGCCATAGTGGAAATTTTTAATGTCCTCTTTTGTTGCAAGATATCAGGATTATTCCAAATGGGCGTGAGTTTACAGGGGACAAGTGAAGACCCCGTTATTTTTAAAAATTTCCACCAAGCCGTCAGAGAGGAGCTGATATTAATACTTTTAAAACAGTCATGGCGTTTAATACAGGGACTTATAAAAGGTAAGTCAGAGATATTTAGCAACCCGCAGAGAGCCTGTTCAGCATCTAACCAAGGGTTTCCTAGTGGGGTTGATTTTGTCCATTTTGAAACAAACTGCAGTCTATTGGCTAAAAAGTAATTAATAAATTAATTAAATTAATTAAATTAATTAAATTAAAAGTAATTAATAAAAATTTGGTAGATCTAAGCCTCCGCATTCTTTCACTTTTTGAAGAGTTTTTAAACTAATCCATGATGGTTTATCCTTCCATAAAAATTTACTTATATTTGAGTCTAGAGACTTAAACAAGGCCATTGATGGTTGGGTAGGAATCATTGAGAACAAATAGTTGATTTTAGGAAGGATCATCATTTTAATGGTTGCGACTCTTCCCATTAGTGATATAGGTAATGTTGTCCAGCGGGTAAGGTCGTCTTGTATTGTTTTTAAAAGGGGAATGTGATTTAGTCGCAATAACTCAGAGAGCCTGGGGGAAATATCTATTACTAAATATTTAATATTATCTGATTGTATTGGAATAGTAGATGTATTTGAGAAATTGCAATTTATAGGTAGAACTATTGATTTACCCCAGTTAGTAGAGTATTCTGATAATGATGAAAATTTATCAATGAACGCCACTGTCTGAAGAAGAGATCTTTGTGGGTTTTCAAGGAAAATCAATACATTGTCAACATAAAGACTTATCTTGTGATCTTTTTCTCCAGTTTGGATACCTCTGATATCAACATTTTGTCGTATGGCTGCTGCTAATGGTTCAAGAAAGCTAGCTCTGTCCTGGGGCAGCGCCTTGATCCGGTGGAGGAGATAGGAGAGAGAAGGATGGTGGCTAAACTGTCATCTCTGCTGGAGTCCGTGTTCCACCCTATGCAGGACATACTGAATGCACTGAGGAGCTCATTTAGCAGCAGACTACATCATCCCAGGTGCACAACCGAGAGGTTTCGCAGGTCCTTCCTACCAACGGCTGTCAGACTGTACAACCTAAGCAGGGCTGCTCGCAGAGATAGCAAAAAGACGTAACAAACTAATAGTTTTTTGAATGCAAAAGATGCAATAGACTTATACAATGGTCCCCTCCGGCACACAACTAGGAAAATACCGGTCGCTATGGAGAGTGAGAATATGTATGGGCACATAATCATACCATGTAGGATAACTAAGTAGGCGGTTGTGCTGTTTCATCCCATCTAGCAACAATGCTCTGCACTGTGTGTTTATATATTTACATACTTATTCCATCTAGCTACAATGCTCCGCACTGGGTGTGTTTATGTTTATATATCTATATATTTATTCCAGCTAGTCTGGGAACGCCTTGGTATCCCCTCTGAAGAGCTGGAGCAGGTGGCTGGGGAGAGGGAAGTCTGGGCTTCTCTGCTTGAACTGCTGCCTCCGCGACCCGGACCTCCGGAAAAGCGGTAGAAGATGGATGGATGGATGGATGGATATTTATTCCATCTAGCTACATTGCTCCGCACTGTGTGTTTACATATTCATATATTTATTCCATCCAGCTACAATGCTCTGCACTGTGTGTCTCTGTGTGTGTATGTATATATTTTATAGTAATATGTACATATGTATATTAGCTGCTCTTGCTTGCTTGTTTTTTTTTTCTTGCCTTCTGATTGTTGCTCTGAGTGTTGCTATCCCTGTGCTGTTGCAATCCTGGAATTTCCCCGTTGTGGGACTAATAAAGGCTTATCTTATCTTATCTTAATAAAGATGGTAAAAAGTGAGAGAGAGTAGACAACCCTTCCTAGTACCTCTCTGGAGATTAAAGCTTCAGGAAGTCTAATCATTTGTTCGGACAGACGCAGCTGGACAGCTATATAGTGTTTTAATCCAGTTTATAAAAGATGAACCAAACCCGAACTTCTTTAACACCATAAAAAGAAATTTCCACTTAACACAATCAAAGGCTTTCTCTACATCCAGGGACAAGATTGTAGTTTCTACATTATTGATCTTGCAGTAGTCTATTAAATTAAATAGCCTGTGTGTATTATCAGCCGAGTGCCTACCCTTGATGAAACCTGTTTGATCTGGGTGTATAATAAATGGAATTATCCTTTCCAGTCTTTTGGTGAGAGCTTTGCAGATTATTTTAAGATCGACATTCATGTGAGATGGGACAGTAGTTGGATGGAAGCGTAGGTTATTTTCCAGGTTTAAAGAGCAGGATAATTTTTTTTATTTTATTTGTTTATTTGTCAGGGACAGTGCAATAAACATAGACAAAAAAGGAAAATCTGATGTGTTGCACAGAGAGTGTATAGCATTAAGCTAGTTTGCAACTCTTGTCCCTGGATGGGCTTTAGAGAAAAGAAACAAGATGAAGAAAAAGATAAAGAAAAAACAAAACGAAAACAGTATAAACATTATCCACATACATCAATGCAAACAAAATTATAAATACACAGTATAAAAACCTGATTCACATTTGCCTGTTACAGTAAAATGCCTGTTAAACGTTTGCCTTCCCTTCTTCACTCACACCCTGCAGACAATCATTTCATACATGGGTACATTCTTGTTTACTTTTCAGCCAGTTTTTAACCTTTGTAGTAAATGTTTTAAAATCCGTTATTATTTTGATTTCATTTGGCATTGTGTTTCAGATATGACTGTCCTTTATAGAAAAAGCTGTTTGTCCAAATGTGGTTCCGTGGTGGGATATTTTACAGTTATTGTTAACAGAACTTCTGGTGGCTCTGCTGCTGTCCTGTCTTTGGATGAATCCAACAAGTGGCTCTGGCGCTGATTTATGGAAACATTTAAAAATTAATTTCAGAAAACAAAGGTCAATGAAACTCTCAAAACTCAGTAGATTATATTTTTTTAGAATATAACAATGATGCCACCTAATGGGCTTTTAATCCAGAATTTTTAGAGTTTGGTTATATAATGAACCTATATGTTTTATTGTAGAAGGAGCTGCTTGAGCCCAAACTGTCAGACAGTATGATACAGTGGGGCAAAAAAGTATTTAGTCAGCCACCAATTGTGCAAGTTCTCCCACTTAAAAGATGAGAGAGGTCTTCAATTTTCATCATAGGTATACCTCAACTATGAGAGACAAAATGAGAAAAAAAAATCCAGAAAATCACATTGTCTGATTTTTAAAGAATTTATTTGCAAATTATGGTGGAAAATAAGTATTTGGTCACCTACAAAGAAGCAAGATTTCTGGCTCTCACAGACCTGTAACTTCTTCTTTAAGAGGCTCCTCTGTCCTCCACTCATTACCTGTATTAATGTCACCTGTTTGAACTCGTTATCAGTATAAAAGACACCTTTCCACAACCTCAAACAGTCAGACTCCAAACTCCACTATGGCCAAGGCCAAAGAGCTGTCAAAGGACACCAGAAACAAAATTGTAGACCTGCACCAGGCTGGGAAGACTGAATCTGCAATGGGTAAGCAGCTTGGTGTGAAGAAATCAACTGTGGGAGCAATTATTAGAAAATGGAAGACATACAAGACCACTGATAATCTCCCTCGATCTGGGGCTCCACGCAAGATCTCACCCCGTGGGGTCAAAATGATCATGAGAATGGTGAGCAAAAATCCCAGAACCACATGGGGGGACCTAGTGAATGACCTGCAGAGAGCTGGGACCAAAGTAACAAAGGCTACCATCAGTAACACACTACGCCGCCAGGTACTCAAATCCTGCAGTGCCAGACGTGTCCCCCTGCTTAAGCCAGTACATGTCCAGGCCCATCTGAAGTTTGCTAGAGAGCATTTGGATGATCCAGAAGAGGACTGGGAGAAAGTCATATGGTCAGATGAAACCAAAATAGAACTTTTTGGTAAAAACTCAACTTGTCGTGTTTGGAGGAGAAAGAACACCATACCTACTGTGAATCATGGGGGTGGAAACATCATGCTTTGGGGCTGTTTTTCTGCAAAGGGACCAGGACGACTGACCGGTGTAAAGAAAAGAATGAATGGGCCCATGTATCGTGAGATTTTGAGTGAAAACCTTCTTCCATCAGCAAGGGCATTGAAGATGAAATGTGGCTGGGTCTTTCAGCATGACAATGATCCCAAACACACCGCCCGGGCAAGGAAGGAGTGGCTTTGTAAGAAGCATTTCAAGGTCCTGGAGTGGCCTAGCCAGTCTCCAGATCTCAACCCCATAGAAAATCTTTGGAGGGAGTTGAAAGTCCGTGTTGCCCAGCGACAGCCCCAAAACATCACTGCTCTAGAGGAGATCTGTATGGAGGAATGGGCCAAAATACCAGCAACAGTGTGTGAAAACCTTGTGAAGACTTACAGAAAACGTTTGACCTCTGTCATTGCCAACAAAGGGTATATAACAAAGTATTGAGATGAACTTTTGTTATTGACCAAATACTTATTTTCCACCATAATTTGCAAATAAATTCTTTAAAAATCCTTCAGTGTGATTTTCTGGATTTTTTTTTCTCATTTTGTTTCTCATAGTTGAGGTACACCTATGATGAAAATTGGAGACCTCTCTCATCTTTTAAGTGGGAGAACTTGCACAATTGGTGGCAGACTAAATACTTTTTTACCCCACTGTATATGCAAAAAAAACCATAGAATACATATGCAGTACAGCTGCTTGGTGTGGTATGTAATGTCTAATTAATTTAAAGCAATTCAATTTTTTTTTTTACTGTTTTAGAAATCTTCTTTATGTGAAGATTAAATTTGAGTTGACGATCTAGTACAATGCCAAGGTATTTGAATTCTGTAACTGAACTAATATCTTGATCATGTATATTAACTTTAAAATGTTGCAAATTACATTTTTTGATTGAAAAGCACATTGAAACTGTTTTCTGAAGGTTCAGCAGTAGATGGTTCTGAATGAGCCACTCTTGGACATCAACCATGCTTGAAGACAGGACGTCTGCAGCCTGAGCTGGAGTCTTAGCAGCTGTGTAAATAACTGCATCATCTGCATAAAGTTGACATGTTGCAGCTGAGCAGTGTAATGGCAGGTCATTAATAAAAATGCTGAAAAGTAAAGGACCAAGAATGGACCCTTGTGGGTTACCCATACAATTATTTAAAAGGAAGGATTTATCCTGGTGAACTTTTACACACTGTTCTCTGTTCTGAAGATAAGATGCAAACCATTTTATTGTATTGGGAGAAAAGTTAAAAGATACCATTTTGGATAAAAGCAAGCTGTGGTTTACAGTGTCAAAAGCCTTTTTTGAGATCCAGAAAAACAGCTCCCACCACATTACCCCTGTCCAAGGACTGTTTGACATTTTCAATAAGGCAGCAGTTTGCTGTTTCTGTTGAGTATCCTGGTCTAAAACCAAATTGGTGTGGATGAAGAAGTTGACCGTCTTGTAGATAGTCTATCAGCAGTGTAGCTACAACTTTTTCAAGAACCTTAGACAGGACTGGTAAAATAGAGATTGGGCGGTAATTACATATATCATCTTTACTACCCGATTTAAAAACTGGTATGACGACAGCTTTTTTCCAGCCAGATGGAAATGTACAGGACCTAATGGAGAGATTGAGATGAGTCAGTGGTTTGATTAATATTTTGCTGTGCGTTTTGAGAAAGGAAGTGCTCATATTGTAGATATCATTAGTTTTTGAGTTTGACAGTGTTTTAACAATGCCAGCAATTAAATCTTCATTTACCTCATTAATGTGAAAAGAAACTGTTGAGAGTATTGGTTTAGTATCGTTGAGCACATTTGGCAGCACAAAGTTTTTTGTTAATTCTTCCACTGACTCCACAAATTATGAATTAAATTTATTTGCCAATGTAGCATTATCACTGATGGTTTTGCCATTAATTCTAAGTTCCTTCCTCCATACTAGCCAAATTCATATTTGGAGGGATTACATTATCTTCTTTAATTTGGTTCACCATTTTTAAGAAAGTAGGTGCCATCACAGGCCAAAATTCTTTATAAAATTCTACTGGAAAACCATCTGGTCCCAGAGCTTTGTTGTTTGGGATGTGCTTAAGTGCCTCCTATAGTTCAGACACCTGAAGAGGTGCATCCAGAGCTGGAATCTGTTCATTATTTAATTTTAGGAGCCTCTGTCTCAGCGGAACTGGATTATTTGTTGAAAGTTGGCATTATTGAAAATATTGATGCATCACTCTGGGTTTCACCTATTGTAGTTACAGGACATAAAACTGGTGGAATAAGGATGTGTGCAGACCTCCATGAACCAAATAAAGCTGTGGTTACAGACTGCTAACCCCTGCCTCATGGTGACGAACTTTTTGTAAACTTACAAGGTGCAAAAATGTTGTCTACAATTGACCTGGCAAATGCATGCTACCAGTTTCCACTACATGAAGATAGCAGAGACCTTACAGCCTTCATCACACATGAGGGCCTCTTTAGATTCTGCAGAGATCCCTATGGTCTTGCATCTGCCCCCTCAGGCTTTCAGAAAAAGATGACTGACATCCTTAAAGGTCTTCCAGGTGTTCAAAACTATTTGGACGATCTCATTGTCTATGGCCAAACTGTTGCTGAACATGATCAGAATCTCAATGCTGTTCTTCAGAAACTGAAAGATGCTGGACTGGTGCTCAGTGACAGAAAATGCCACTTCAGGAAGCCCTCTTTATGCATCCTAGGTCACACCATTACTGCCGAGGGTATCCTTCCTGACCAAGAGCACATCAATGCCATTTTGCGAGCTCCTGCACCATCTGATGCTGCTACCCTCAGGTCTTCTCTGGGTCTTGTATCCTGTTACTCCAAGTTTTTGCCTCACTTTGCAACAGCTGTGGCTCCTATGCTTGCATGTGCCAGTGACAAAGACTCCTTCAAGTGGACACCTGCAGCACAAACAAGCTTTGAAGAAGGTAAGCAACTTCTCGTGAACAGTCCTGTTCTGTTCGACTCTTCTCTTCAATCTGTCATATCCACAGATTCAAGCCACTATGGACTTGGTGCTGTCTTTACACAAGTACAACCTGATGGTACAGAGAAGCCAGTAGCTTTTGCTTCCCGTACACTGACTGAAACTGACCGAAAATATTCCATTGTGGAAAAAGAAGCACTTGCCTGTGTGTGGACTGCAGAAAAGTGGAGAACATACTTATGGGGATGTCGCCTCACTTTCCGTGCAGATCACCAGGCACTGACAACATTGCTCAGCACAAAAGGGATAGGCCGAGCTGGAATGCGTGTAGCCTGTTGATCTGTGCACCTGCTCTGCTTCGATTATAACATCACCTACTGACCAGGTTCTGAGAATTATACAGCTGATTGCCTCTCTCACCTTCCCTTGCCTATGTCGTCTAACTCTGCTCCTGACACAGAACCTGAGTTGGTGGCTCAGATTTCTGAAACCCTGAGTGCCCTGCCTGTGGCTGACTTTGACTCTGCTTGCTCCTCTTGTCCTGAACTGTTAGCCCTGCGCTTGCAGATGGAAAGTGGGTTGGCCTTCCTCCATTAAATCTGTGAGTGAACCACTAACACCATATTACAAGATCAGAGATGAGCTTTCAACTAAGGACAATTACGTCCTCTGAGGCTCAAGGCTCATTGCACCACTCTCTCTATGACACACATTGATTGTCCTAGCTCATGAAAGTCACCAAGGGATTGTACGCACAAAACAATGCCTGAGAGAACTTTGCTGGAGGCCAAAAGTTGACTAACAAGTGAAGTCATGCATAGACTCATGTTCACTCTACCAGTCTAATGACAAAACTGCCATTACTCATCCTGCTCTTTTGCAACCTTTTCCACTGCCTGATGCGCCATGGAAAAAGCTTGGACTTGAAATAGCTGGACCATTTGAGACTGTTGTTCCTGCCTGCAGGTATGCCATCAAACTGACAGAATACTATTCAAAGTGGCTTGAGCTTGCCTTTTCACATTCTGCCACTACTGAGGATGTTAGACAGTTCCTGACCTCCATCTTCAGTCATCAAGGTAACCCAGAGAACATTGTCACCAATAATGGTTCTCAGTTCACTTCTGCTGTTTTTGCTTTATTCCTGTATGACAGAGGTATATCTCACAGCAAAACCTCAGTTTATTACCCAGCTGCTAAAGGAGCTATTGAGAGATTCCATCTTGCCCTCAGAAGCTGCATTCAAACAGCCATCCAACAATCACTACCTTGGAAAGAGACTGATGAATTGGCTTCAAGTTTAACATGCAGCACCCCACATGAAACAACACCCACCTCACCATATGAACTTCTTTAGGGTAGAAAAATGCGCACAAAATTTGACATTCTTTCCCTGCCATCTGCCATGTCTTCTCTGGACACTCAAGCTCATCATGTAGTTCGGAGACAACAGAACAAAATGCAGTGCAACACAGATGCTAAACGTGGTGCACACATTCCTTCTTTTCAACCAGGAGAGGAAGTGAGGATCAGAAAACCTCATCATGTTCCTAAAGCTCACCCAAGATTCACAAACCCACTAACTGTGAAGAAGAGAGAAGGTCCGAACTCTTTCTTACTGAGTGATGCAACGACCTGGAATGCCTCGCATCTTGCTCATTTTCCTTCAGTTGCTGGATATGCCGATGACATATCTGGACCATCACATTCTCACTCTTCTCACAAACAGCCATGTGTAAAGTACAAGCCAAAGTGGCACAAGGACTATATCATGCCATAATATGCATTAGAAAATTAATATGCAGTAGAAAACTGTGATCATTTTGAAGTTTTGAGTGCTAAAAAAATTGAGTGCATTTCTTATTGTCAAACATAAGTGCAATCTTTATTTTCAAAAATATACTATATATAAATATTACTGATGTAATGTGCCTTATGTGAACTTTTGTTTCAATACTATACGTTAGTGGAAAGAAAGAATATGTTAAGTTTCACTGTTTAGTTACAGCCTTACTTTAGTGAAAATGTAACATTTTCAGGTGCTCTTTACTTCTAACAAGTTGTGCGAAACTAATCTTTTACAGAGAAAGATGTTTTGTTCTGTCATTCATGACTTCTTTATACCCATAGATGGCACTGTTGTATTGTTGATCTTAGTTTAGACGCAAGAAGAAGGAGGAGGACTCAGACTATGCTTCGGGAAGTTGACTTCATGTTGCTACTGCTACTTCTATACGTGAATGCCGTTCGACAAGTAAAATTTTGTTAATATAAAGTACACTGCTTCATTATTCGTGAGTCCACACCGCACATATAATAACTGTATGGTAACATTTGCATCAAGTTGTTTACCTTGAACCTGTTCACTTGTGGATCTGGTTGTTTCCAAAGGAGGAAAAGGCTCCTGAATGCATTGTTCTCCTTCCCTCAGTTCTTAAACAAATGCACATGGCTCACATCACTTTAATTTTAGACAGTAGTAACAGACAATCGCAGCTTGACAGCTACAGGGGGAGTCCATGAGCAGTTCCTATATAGTGCTGCAGTGGTTCCAGGTTTGCACGTTAGCTACAGTACATTCCAATCCACAGTGAACTTCAACTGTACTCCTTACTCCGTTCTTAGGGAATATCAGTTAACTGCCTTTCACAAAATGTCTCCATTTGAAACACCCTGTAACTGTCAGCCCCCTCCTGTGTTACCATGGAACCATGGACTGATTCTATGGTGGATAATTTATATTTCTTAAATAAAAAATAAATGCAAATATTTTTATTACCATCAGTTGATATAAACAACAGCCAACATCAGTTCAGCTTGTTAATAATGTTAGCAACAATAGTTTGTTTAACTGTTTTTTGAGGTGCAATGGCTTATGGGTAGTCTTCTCAATCTCATTTAATATGACAGAATGCCCTGTGTAGTCCACTTTGGAGCACACTATTGGGTGATTGGAAGGCACCTTATTCCTCTCTCTCTCCACTAATCAACCTCATTCCTCACAGCTGTACTCACCATCTGCTGGTAATAAAGCCTTGCCCTAAATGGGAGCAGTATCTCTCACTGTCTAGCAGTGTGTAGCCTCATCAGCTGGATCTAAATTTATAAAATTACTCATTGCTGAAGAGAAATTGTTTCACCCAGAAGTGTGGTCATAAAACCCCCTTTCAAAAACACACAAGGAAAGCCAGAGCTTCAAAGCCACCTTCCATGGCCAAATTGACTCCCCTGCAAGGAAGTTTGGAGTTAACTCCCTACATCAATCTACCCAGAGGACTTATGTTTAAGCTGGGTTCACACTCTAGCGTTTGGACCGACTTTTACAGACGCTTTGAAAAATCAGAGAAATTAGTCCAAACATTGGTGAAATTGCGTTTGTGAGCAGGTTTTTTCTTTAATCCAGCACACACAAACTTTTACGAACTTTTACAAACTTTTGCTAGCATTTGCCAGCATTGCATTCAGTGTTGGCAAACTTTTGCCAATTTAGGCTAGTGTATTTGTAGCTGTTGCCAACTTAGGTTAACTTGAGCAAACGATTACTCAGCACAGGTCAGCTGACATCAGCGTCAGGCAACAGTCGTATAAATAAAGATCAGCATTTGTGGAAGCTTCCTGCCATTCTGGACCTGCTTTTTTGGGTGAATTCACACTACGTTTGGACCAACTTTTGCTGACATTTTGGCAAATGTCTGGCTGTGCTGGCAAAAGTTGATAAAAGTTAATGATAGCTGGTGTTTGTTGGCAAACACTGGCGAAAGTTGTGTTTCTTGAAAATTTTCAGCATACTGAAAATTTGCCAACGTTTGCAAATAAACATTGGTGAAATTTATGCTCAGTTTGTAAAAGTTCCTGAGTGCTGGGCTGAGTTATGCAGAGTTCGCCTAAGTCGGCCTAAATTAAGCTCCATTGGTAAATGCTGACTGAAATGCTGGTGAAAACAGATGTTTTAAGACCGAAACTCACTTCAGACATGCATGAAGGAAAGGGCAATGGAGAGAAGGGGGAATTAAAAAAAGAAAACACACACACACACACATATATATATATACAGTATATATATATATATATATATATATATATATATATATATATATATATATATATAGTATTGTGGAGCGTGTAAAAAAATGAGGCTGATTTGGTTCAAGCGGTTTATTACACGACTCACACGAAGATCATAGACAGAATGGCATACAAGTAGGAACTCTTCCCTTAAATAACATGACATCCTTCTAGGCTCTTCTCACATACAAAAGATAATCTCCCCCGACTGCAGTCAGTCCATTCATCACACACAAAAGATAATCTCCCCCGACTGCAGTCAGTCCATTCATCCTTGACACCTCCCTGTTATCTTACTAGGGCATCTAGAAACTTCTCACACACAAAAGGTTAACTTCACGTCCTTTGTTCCTGTCTAAGGTGGTAAACCATCATGCACTCCCCAGGTTGCCACTCCCACCCCCAGCAACTTAGATAGGACAAAAGGGTAACAGTCCACATGCTGTGATAGAACCATTAACATCAGTCCACATGCTGTAGAACAATCAACATCAGTCCGCATGCTGCTTGGGCTTCAGTCTTCTGCCGTATCTGCTGTAGCCAGGATTCGCTGCCTCCGTGGCGCTGCCATGCTGGGGGGCTGACGTCTGGGGGTGAAAACTTTTTGACTGTCCGTGTGGGTGCTCTGGAGAATCTTTTCTCTGGGAAGCGCCCCGTGGGGGTCTTCCACGCCGAGGGGCCCTCACCAACAGCACTTGCTCGTCAGCCACAACAAAAGCAGGTTTGAGTCTGTCTATGCCAATTTTTTCCCTCCTACCCCCCAAATCTAGCAAAAAATGCTTATTCCCTGTTTCCAGCACTCTAAACGGTCCATCATAAGGTGGGCGCAGTGGGGGGCGGTGGGCGTCGTGTCTGACAAACACGAACTCCGCGTTTTTCAAAGCTTTAGGCACAAAAACGCGCGGAAAACTGTGGTGGGCAGGGCCCGGCAGCGTGCTTGTCTATGCAATGCTGCAGCAGCTGAGACGGGGAGCTGCCCGGCGCAGGATTATCTGGCAGAAACTCCCCAGGCAGCCGGAGTGGTTGTGCAAAGACGAGTTCCGCTGGGGAAGCTTCCAGATCCTCTTTAGGCGCAGAACGTAACCCCAATAAAACCCATGGTAGCCTGTCTACCCAATTTGCATCCGTCAGTGAAGCCCTCAGAGCCGCTTTTAACGACCTATGAAAACGTTCGCATAACCCATTTGCCTGCGGGTTGTACGCGGTTGTGCGGTGAATTGAGACACCTAGGCTGCGGGCCATGGTTGACCAGAGTTCAGAAACAAATTGAGAGCCTCTGTCGGACCTAATGTCTGACGGAACTCCAAAACGCGCCACCCATGCTGTTAAAAACGCGCGCACCACCTCCTCGGCCGTGGTTGCCACCAGCGGAACCACTTCTGTCCAGCACGTGGTGCGGTCCACCATTGTCAGGAGATGCGTGTACCCCTATGATAGCGGAAGGGGGCCTACGAGGTCCACGTGGACATGGTCAAACCTCTTAGCCGGGATGCAAAATGGCTCCAAAGGAGCCTTCGTGTGTCTGTGAACCTTGGCTTGTTGGCACGCCACGCAGGCTGCCGCCCACTCTTTCACTTGTTTGCGAAGGCCCGGCCACACATATTTCTCTCCTACCATTTTGACCAACGTGCACACCCCTGGGTGTGCCAAAGAGTGAACCGACTCAAACACGCGGCGGCGCCACGCGGCCGGAACCACAGGCCATGGGTGACCCGTGGAGACGTCACAGATTAAGGGGGGAATGCCGTTAAGCAGCGTCCTCTTCTCCAGCCTTAACCCTGTTGGTCCAAACTGGAGCGCGCGCACGTCCGCGTCACTAGCCTGCTCCGTGGCCATGGCTGCGTAATCCAACCCTACACAGACCGGGGCCACAACGGCGCGCGAGAGGCAGTCGGCCACTACATTCAGTTTGCCTGACACATGCTGAATATCGGTAGTAAACTCTGAGATCACGGCCAGCTGCCTCTGCTGCCGGCCCGACCAAGGTTCTGAAACTTTGGCCATCGCGAATGTTAGTGGCTTATGGTCAATGAATGCAGTAAAATTGCGCCCTTCCAGCCAGAACTGGAAATGGCAAATGGCCAGGTGGAGAGCCAGCAACTCTCTGTCGAACGCGCTGTATTTACGCTCATTGTCGCGCAAGGTTCTGCTGAAAAAGGCAAGCGGCTGCCAAGCCCCGGCGACGCGCTGCTCCACAACAGCCCCTATGGCCACATCTGAGGCGTCAGTGGTGAGGGCTATGCGGGCCGTTGGGTCTGGATGTGCCAACAATGCAGCGTTTGCCAAGGCTGCTTTAACTTCCGAGAACGCCTGCTCTCGTTCCGGGATCCATTCGACCTTATTCGCGGGTTTCTGTTTTTTGAGCGCAGCGTACAATGGCTGCATGAGCTGCGTTGCGCGGGGAAGGAAACGGTTATAAAAGTTCACCATTCCCAAAATTTCTTGTAGCGCCCTGACCGTTTGTGGTCGGGGAAAATCTGTCACTGCGCGCATTTTGTCAGGCAGCGGAACCGCTCCTTCAGGAGAGATGCGGTGCCCTAAAAAATCAATCCCCGTCACCCCGAACTGACATTTCGCTGGGTTGATTATTAAACCGTGCTCTTCCAACCTACGGAAAACCATCGTGAGGTGGGTTTCGTGTTTGTCTTCGGACGCGCTGGCTACCAAGATATCGTCCAGGTAGATGAACACGAAAGGGAGATCGCGCAGCACTGCATCCATCATGCGTTGGAATGTCTGTGCTGCCCCTTTAAGCCCAAACGACATGCGCAAGAACTCAAATAAACCAAACAGAGTTATTATCGCTGTTTTGGGTATGTCCTCAGCACGCACTGGGACTTGGTGGTAACCACGGACCAAATCTATATTAGAAAAAATGCGCGCTCCTGCGAGGTGAGTGGAAAAATCCCGAATGTGGGGAATTGGGTAGCGGTCATGCGCTGTAGCGTTGTTTAACCTGCGGAAATCGCCGCAAGGTCGCCACGAACCTTCGGCTTTAGGGACCATGTGTAGCAGGGAAGCCCATGGGCTGTTTGAGCGCCTGATGATGCCTAACCTCTCTAGGTTAGCGAACTCCTCGCGCGGTATGGCCAGTTTAGCTGCGTCCAAGCGCTGAGGTCTTGCAAAAACGGGCGCCCCGGTGGTGGTGATAAAATGCTCCACCCCATGTTTAGCGATAGCTGCTGAAAACGTCGGGACTGTGAGTGCTGGGAACTGAGCGAGCAGTGTGTGGAACTTACCGCATGCTGCTGTGACGTTGGCTTGTGCTGTTGGACGGGTCACTCGAGCTATACAGGGGAGAGAGTCAAAAGACAGTGCATTAACCAGGCACCTGTTAGCGACATCCACCAACAACCCATGTGCACATAGAAAATCAGCCCCCAGTATATGGTAATCCAATGCTGCTACAACAAAAGTCCATTCAAATGTACAACCGTGTAGAGACAAGAGCAGAGTCCTCTCACCAAAGGTCTTAATGTCTCAGCCGTTTGCTGCTGCCATCTCGGGGCTGCTGGCTCCTGCCAGCCGGTCAGCGTAGGTCGGCCGGATGAAACTCCTCTGTACGCCGGTGTCCACGAGGAAATGCCTCCCCGAGCGTGTGTCCGTCAAATAGAGCAGCTTGTTCTCCTCCCCAAGGGTCGCGGCTGCTACCGACCCCCGGTCTTGGCGTTTCCCGAGCGCTTGAACTGGCACGGTGGTATACATTTGCGTGCCCTCTCTGCAAAGCGGCGATGGTAGAAGCAAAGCGTGTCACCTTCACGTTCCTTGACCCCTGCTGCTGCTGCCGTCGGTGGTTCTGCTGTTGCTGTCGGCGGCTCCTTGCCTCCTCGTGTCGACGTGCCGGGCTCCGTCGCTGCTGCAATGGTCACGAAAGCCTTGGTGGCGACGATGATCCGGTCTGCCTCTCGGGCTAGCGCACGATAGTCCTGTTTGGCCAGCAACAACGAATTGGCCAGGGCCGCTCTCGCCGCTGTCGGAAGGTTCCTGAGGAAAATGTGGGTGAAGATGAAGTGGTCATCGTCCGTGCCCTTTAACCTCAGCATCTTCTCCATCATGTCCACGGCCGAACCGTCTCCCAACTCGGTCTGCGTCAGAAGCCTCTCTGCTCTCTCACCATCCGAGAGCGTGTAGTGCTGGATGAGGGCAGCCTTCAGCGCGTCATATTTGCCGTCGGCTGGTGGCTGATCGAGCAGGCTCTCGATGTGCTAAGCCGTGCTGGCATCGAGCGCTGCGACCACATAGTAGAATTTCGTATCATCCGCCGATATCCCTCGGAGGGCGAACTGTGCCTCGGTTAGGTGGAACCAGGAGCGCGGGTTGTGCTGCCAAAAATCAGGTAGTTTGATCGCTACAGCGCACGCGAAGCTGGGGGTTCCAGTCAAGGTTGGCTCCGGGGATCTTCCGTCGTATTCCATGATTCGTCTTGGGTCACCAGTGTGGAGCGTGTAAAAAATGAGGCTGATTTGGTTCAAGCGATTTATTACACGACTCACACGAAGAGCATAGACAGAATGGCACACAAGTAGGAACTCTTCCCTTAAATAACATGACATCCTTCTAGGCTCTTCTCACACACAAAAGATAATCTCCCCCGACTGCAGTCAGTCCATTCATCCTTGACACCTCCCTGTTATCTTACTAGGGCATCTAGAAACTTCTCACACACAAAAGGTTAACTTCACGTCCTTTGTTCCTGTCTAAGGTGGTAAACCATTATGCACTCCCCAGGTTGCCACAGTATATACCAAAAATGTGACAGCCCAAATGAAAAAAAATAATCTCCTCATTGAGAAATTTACTGTTCTTAGTTTTCTGCCCCGTATGTAATCATTCTCCAGGATTTATTGTTTCAGTTTCTATTGTGGGGAGTCAACCAGCACTGATGTGGTGTCAAAAAGTAAATGACATTTAATGGGATTTTCTAATATTTTAATGGAGAGAGTTGGATCAGTCAAAATATCATCACCCATCATTTTATTTATATGATGATACACTAGTTTGTTTTTTTTTATTCCATCCATGTTCACATTTTAATTGCGGACTTAGTGTTGGAGTCTAGAGGAATGAATGAATGAATGAATGAATGAATGAATGAATGAATGAACGAACGAACATGGGAAAAAGGTATGCAGAAGTAACTACATAGGAATATAAAATGAAAATAAATACAGAAACGTATGCCCAAGGGAGATGTGTTCACTCCAAAAGCAGAATGGCTGGAAGCCTCCACAGACACTGATCTTTATATAATATAATATAATAACATACATATATTATACATATAACATAATTTGTAGCATAGCTCCTCTCGGCGCCACACCAGTAGGCTGCCTTTTGCAACAGCGGCTCGATTCCGAGTTTTTTTTTCCCTTCCTCTCTCTTTTGATCACTTTTTTTTTCACCCCACTTATATCACGGACACACAGATCGTCCCAAATGTCTCCTGAGCCGGTGGACGGAGCCACTGTTTATAGCAGGATACGATACAACAGGGAAGAGCTGCTAGCATTTAACCGCCACCAGGTCCCACTGGAAAAACTCGACATACCGAGAGAATTGAGGCGAAAGCGTCGCGGCTGCCGGGCTGGAGTAAGGCGGAGGACAAAAAATATAAGGTACAGACCCTCCCTTCCATCTGTTGTCATGGGAAATGTACGGTCGATACTGGGAAAGTTAGATGAGCTAGCGGCTATCTCCCGTTATGATAGCACTTACCGGGAGTGCTCTCTCCTTTTGTTTACTGAGACGTGGCTAACTGAACTAGCAGCAGATGCTAACATTGAGCTGGAGGGTTTTCACATGATACGAGCTGACCGAACACCAGAGAGTGGCAAAGCAAGGGGCGGTGGAGTGATAATGTATGTTAACAACAACTGGTGCAGACCGGGACATATCACTGTTAAACAACGACACTGCAGCAAAGACATTGAGTTGCTAGCTGTTAGCATGAGGCCTACATATCTCCCGAGAGAACACTCACACGTGATCTGCATTGTTGTTTATGCAAATCCGACGGCGAACGCTGGGACAGCGCATGACGTCATCCATTCAGTAACCAGCAGGCTGCAGACAGAACACCCAGATGCTCTTCTCCTCATCTCAGGCGATTTCAACCACGTTTCACTGTCTCCCATTCTGCCCACTTTCACCCAGTATGTCACATGCCACACTAGAGACAATAAAACACTGGATTTGTTCTACGCAAACACTAAGGAGGCGTACACCTCATCACAACTCCCCCCACTTGGGAGATCGGATCACAACTTGGTTCATCTCCGGCCGGTGTACAAACCCCTAGTGCACAGACAACCTCCGGCCATGCACACTGTGGAGTTATGGTCTGAGGAGACAATGGACACTCTAAAGGACTGTTTTGAAGCCACTGCCTGGAAGCAGCTCTGCGATCCACATGGTGAGGACATCGATGGCCTCATTCACACCTTCACGGGCTACCTCAGCTTCTGTGTGGACAAATCAGTTCCCACCAAGACCATACGGCGTCACTCAAACAACAAACCCTGGATCAACCCTGAGATAAAAACACTTCTGAGAGAGAAGAAGAGGATCTTCAGGTCGGGGAACAGGGAGATGCTGAAGTCCGTACAGAGGGAGCTGAGGAAGAAAGATCAGAGAAGGCAAGGACAGCTTCAGGAAGAAGATGGAGGACAAGCTGCAACAGAGCGACATCAGCGGGGTCTGGAGAAACCTCAAAACCATCTCGGGGCTCCAGAATACCTCCCCCCAGGCCACGGGGGGCAGGGAGTGGGCGAACAACCTGAATCTGTTTTTCAATAGATTTGACCAACCGCCCTCCCCCCTGTCTGCACAACAACCACTGCTGCCTCTAAGAAATCAAGTCCTGCTGCCCACTCCCCACTCCACCGACACCCCCCCACCCACACCCAACACACAGCCCCCCATCCTGACCCTGACCAAGACCCAGGTGAGGACGGAGCTGAGGAAGATCAAGGCGAGGAAGGCGTCGGGACCGGACGGCATCAGCGCAAAGCTCCTCAAGTCCTGTGCAGACCAGCTGTGTGGGATTGTGACGTATATCTTCAACATGAGCCTGAAACTGGGGAGGGTACCACAGCTGTGGAAAACATCTTGTGTGGTACCTGTACCAAAAACTTCCCACCCCAAAGACCTGAACAGCTACAGACCGGTGGCCTTGATGTCCCACTTGATGAAGACCCTGGAGAGACTGCTCCTTGCTCATCTCCGCCCCCTGGTGGAACCAGCGATGGATCCACTCCAGTTCGCCTACCAGCATGGCATTGGGGTGGAGGATGCGGTGATCTTCCTCCTTCACCGTTCTCTGTCCCACCTGGAGAAGCCCGGGAATATGGTGAGGATCATGTTCTTTGACTTCTCCAGTGCTTTCAACACCATCCAACCGATGATCCTGAAGGACAAGCTGCTGCGCGCAGGGGTGGACCAGCACCTGTCATCATGGATCCTGGACTACCTCACGAACCGGCCTCAGTTTGTGAGAACCCGGGACTGTGTTTCCGACACGATCATCAGTAGCACGGGGGCCCCCCAGGGAACGGTGCTGGCTCCCTTCCTGTTCACTCTTTATACTGCGGACTTCTCACACAACACAACACATTGCCATCTACAGAAGTTCTCTGATGACTCTGCGATCGTTGGTCTCATCTCCAACGGAGATGAAGCTGAGTACAGAGGGCTTATCCAGGACTTTGTGGACTGGTGCCATCGGAACTGCCTCCAGATCAACGCGAGGAAAACTAAGGAGCTGGTGGTGGACTGCCGCAGGCATGGGCAGCCCCTCACAGCACCAGTAAATATACAGGGAACAGACATCGAGATGGTGACATCCTATAAGTACCTGGGTATTCATCTGAACAATAAACTAGACTGGTCACACAATACTGACGCACTCTACAAGAAGGGACAGCGCAGGCTGTTCCTGCTGAGGAGACTCAGGTCCTTTGGTGTACAAGGGGCGCTGCTGAAGTCATTCTATGACACGGTGGTGGCATCAGCCATCACTTTTGGAGTGGTCTGCTGGGGCAGTGGCATTACTGCAGCCGATAGGAAGAGACTGAACAAACTGATTAAGAAAGCTAGCTCTGTCCTGGGGCAGCGCCTTGATCCGATGGAGGAGATAGGAGAGAGAAGGACGGTGGCTAAACTGTCATCTCTGCTGGAGTCCGAGTTCCACCCTATGCAGGACATACTGGATGCACTGAGGAGCTCATTTAGCAGCAGACTACATCATCCCAGGTGCACAACCGAGAGGTTTCGTAGGTCCTTCCTACCAACGGCTGTCAGACTGTACAACCTAAGCAGGGCTGCTCGCAGAGATAGCAAAAAGACGTAACAAACTAATAGTTTTTTGAATGCAAAAGATGCAATAGACTTACACAATGGTCCCCTCCGGCATACAACTAGGAACATACCGGTCGCTATGGAGGGTGAGAATATGTATGGGCACATAATCATACCATGTAGGATAACTAAGTAGACGGTTATGCTGTTTCATCCCATCTAGCAACAATGCTCTGCACTATGTGTGTTTATATATTTACATATTTATTCCATCTAGCTACAATGCTCCGCACTGTGTTTTTATATATCTACATATTATTCCATCTAGCTACATTGCTCCGCACTGTGTGTGTTTATATACTTGCATATTTATTCCACCTAGCTGCAATGCTCCGTACTGTGGGTGTTTATATATTTACATATTTATTCCATCTAGCTACAATGCTCTGCACTGTGTGTTCATATACTCATATATTTATTCCATCCAGCTACAATGCTCTGCACTGTGTGTCTGTGTGTGTGTGTGTATATATTTATTTTATAGTAATATGTACATATGTATATTAGCCGCTCTTGCTTGCTTGTTTTTTTCTTGCCTTCTGATTGTTGCTCTGAGTGTTGCTATCCCTGTGCTGTTGCAATCCTGGAATTTCCCCGTTGTGGGACTAATAAAGGCTTATCTTATCTTATCTTATCTTATCTTATCTTATCTTAAACTAGACTGGTCACACAATACTGACGCACTCTACAAGAAGGGACAGCGCAGGCTGTTCCTGCTGAGGAGACTCAGGTCTTTTGGTGTACAAGAGGCGCTGCTGAAGTCATTCTATGACACGGTGGTGGCATCAGCCATCACTTTTGGAGTGGTCTGCTGGGGCAGTGGCATTACTGCAGCCGATAGGAAGAGACTGAACAAACTGATTAAGAAAGCTAGCTCTGTCCTGGGGCAGCGCCTTGATCCGATGGAGGAGATAGGAGAGAGAAGGACGGTGGCTAAACTGTCATCTCTGCTGGAGTCCGAGTTCCACCCTATGCAGGACATACTGGATGCACTGAGGAGCTCATTTAGCAGCAGACTACGTCATCCCAGGTGCACAACCGAGAGGTTTCGTAGGTCCTTCCTACCAAGGGCTGTCAGACTGTACAACCTAAGCAGGGCTGCTCGCAGAGATAGCAAAAAGACGTGACAAACTAATAGTTTTTTTGAATGCAAAAGATGCAATAGACTTATACAATGGTCCTCTCCGGCATACAACTAGGAACATACCGGTCGCTATGGAGGGTGAGAATATGTATGGGCACATAATCATACCATGTAGGATAACTAAATAGACGGTTATGCTGTTTCATCCCACCTAGCAACAATGCTCTGCACTGTGTGTGTTTATATATTTACATATTTATTCCATCTAGCTACAATGCTCAGCACTGGGTGTGTTTATATTTATATATCTATATATTTATTCCATCTAGCTACAATGCTCCGCACTGTGTTTTTATATATCTACATATTATTCCATCTAGCTACATTGCTCCGCACTGTGTGTGTTTATATACTTGCATATTTATTCCACCTAGCTGCAATGCTCCGTACTGTGGGTGTTTATATATTTACATATTTATTCCATCTAGCTACAATGCTCTGCACTGTGTGTTCATATATTCATATATTTATTCCATCCAGCTACAATGCTCTGCACTGTGTGTCTGTGTGTGTGTGTGTGTGTGTGTGTATATATATTTTATAGTAATATGTACATATGTATATTAGCTGCTCTTGCTTGCTTGTTTTTTTTTTTTTTGTTTTTTTTTTTTCTTGCCTTCTGATTGTTGCTCTGAGTGTTGCTATCCCTGTGCTGTTGCAATCCTGGAATTTCCCCGTTGTGGGACTAATAAAGGCTTATCTTATCTTATCTTATCTTATCTTATCTTATCTTATATGAGCATCACCTGAAGCTAATGTCAGCTGGCTTGTGCTGAGTATTTCTCTGATTTTTCAAAACGTCTGTAAAAGTCGGTCTAAATGCTATAGTGTGAACCCAGCTTTAACTCAGGCTGACTTAGGTAAACGCTCCATAACTTAGCCCAGGGCTCGGAACTTTAACAAACTGAGCACAGCTTTCAACAACGTGTATTTCTGAATGTCGGCAAATTTTCAGCATGCTGAAAATTTTCAAAGAACACAACTTTCATCAGAGTTTGCCGACAAACACCAACTATCATTAACTTTTTCCAGCAAAGTCAGACATTTGCCAGAACATCAGTAAATGTTGGTCGAAACGTTGTAGTGTGAATCCATCTTTAGGTATTTTTACAATAACCTATCAAGCTGATAATAACCAGCTAACCTGCAGGAGTCCTCTCATTAGGACTCAAAAGTTCAACATTGCCCTCCAATGGATAACATAGAATGCTTCCCCTGATGTCTGAATATTTTCCTTCTGAAGCTTAAAACTATGATTGTGAACAATGAACTAACATGTCGTTCTCCACAGACGACGGCAGCTATTGAAGACTATAGCTGGACCCTGTAATGGACAATTATGGCTTGAAATACTTTTATTGATGATTTGATTGGTGTTTCTTTATCTTCACAAATAATTTATTCTGCACGTCCACTAAAAAAAGTTAGTGCATTTACAATGTAGACACATTGTTTTGTTCCTTTATTGTTAAAGTAGAATATCTTGGTCACTAAAGTTTTAAAGAATTTATGCTTTAATAGGAAGCATATATTGTCATGTTCGGGCCCCTTCGGGGCCGAGAGGACAAACCCAGGTGCTGAATGGTGTTTTGCGTTTATTACCAAAGAAACATAACAGTCCACAATGTGCCCAAAATACAAAGATGCCAAACAAGGAAAAACTTATGAGACGTGCCTCAGAACGGGGAAAGCTCCGGAGGGGTGAGTAGCACATACAGAGGAATACAGTAGCAGATTCAAAGGAGAATACAGGAGTTACATTAAACATAGTGGCAATGACAAAGTGAACAGACTGGGCTTAAGTAGTGAATGAACCAACCACATAAGTGATAACAGGTGTGGGTTCACCTGAGCAGGAGAAGGGAACAATAATTGGAATCAGCTTGGTAGTAAAGGGAGTTGAGGGAGGAGTGGCTGACAGCTTGACAGGCAGCACCACACAAACCCGGAAACGCAACCTGACAGCTGTCAACCCACAGTATAATTACAAATGAAGCAAGATAAAACCAACACAAACTGAAGCATAGACAAAATAGAACGTAGTGACAACTTTAAAAGGGCACCAAAAATACAACAAATATATCAGAATATAACAAAAGAGCCACGAGACTGAGTCCGGCAGAACATCGGACCCAGCTCGTGACATATACATATATACAGACGTGGGCAAAATTGTTGGTACCCCTCTGTTAATGAAAGAAAAACCCACAATGGTCACAGAAATAACTTGAATCTGACAAAAGTGGTAATAAATAAAAATTCTATGAAAATTAACCAATGAAAATCAGACAATGCTTATGAATTGTGGTTCAACAGAATTATTTTAAAAAACAAACTCATGAAACAGCCCTGGACAAAAATGATGGTACCCCTAGAAAAGATTGAAAATAATGTGACCATAGGGACATGTTCAACCAAGATGTGTTCTCTAATTAACATCACAGGTGTCTACAAACCTGTAATCAGTCAGTCGGCCTATTTAAAGGGTGACAAGTAGTCACTGTGCTGTTTGGTGACATGGTGTGTACCACGCTAAACATGGACCAGAGGAAGCAAAGGAGAGAATTGTCTCAGGAAATTAGAAAGAAAATTATAGACAAGCATGTTAAAGGTAAAGGCTATAAGACCATCTCCAAGCAGCTTGATGTTTCTGTCACTACAGTTGCACATATTATTCAGAAATTTAAGATCCACGGGACTGTAGCCAACCTCCCTGGACGTGGCCGCAGGAGGAGACGAATAATACAAATGGTAACAAAAGAGCCCAGAACAGCCTCTAAACACATTCATGGTGAACTCCAAGGTCAAGGTACATCAGTGTCGGATCGCACCATCCATCATTGTTTAAGCCAAAGTGGACTTCATGGGAGATGACCAAGGAGGACACCACTGTTGAAAATACATCATAAAAAAGCCAGACTGGAATTTGCCAAACTGCATGTTGACAAGCCACAGAGCTTCTGGGAGAATGTCCTATGGACAGACGAGACAAAACTGGAACTTTTTGGCAAGGCACATCAGCTCTATGTTAACAGACGCAAAAATGAAGCATACCAAGAAAAGAACACTGTCCCTACTGTGAAACATGGAGGAGGTTCTGTTATGTTCTGGGGCTGCTTTGCTGCATCTGGCACAGAGTGTCTTGAATCTGTGCAGGGTACAATGAGATCTCAAGACTATCAAGGTATTCTAGAGAGAAATATGCTGCCCAGTGTCAGACAGCTTGGTCTCAGTCGCAGGTCATGGGTCTTGCAACAGGATAATGACCCAAAACACACAGCTAAAAACACCCAAGAATGGCTAAGAGAGAAACATTGGACTATTCTAAAGTGGTCTTCTATGAGCCCTGATCTAAATCCTATTGAACATCTGTGGAAGGAGCTGAAACATGCCGTCTGGAGAAGGCACCCTTCAAACCTGAGACAACTGGAGCAGTTTGCTCATGAGGAGTGGGCCAAAATACCTGCTGAGAGGTGCAGAAGTCTCACTGACAGTTACAGAAATCGTTTGATTGCAGTGATTGCCTCAAAAGGTTGTGCAACAAAATATTAAGTTAAGGGTACTATCATTTTTGTCCAGGCCTGTTTCATGAGTTTGTTTTTTAAAATAATTCTGTTGAAGCACAATTCAAAAGCATTGTCTGATTTTCATTGGTTAATTTTCATAGAATTTTTTATTTATTACCACTTTTGTCAGATTCAAGTTATTTCTGTGACTTTTGTGGGTTTTTCTTTCATTAACAGAGGGGTACCAACAATTTTGTCCACGTCTGTATATTTTAGGATGATTTAATCATCCTAAAATTATCAAATCTTTTCTTCTTCTCGCTATGAAGCCCACATTCCATAAACTGTGAACTGACCAATCAGCTTCCAAGTTTCCATGTCTCTCCTTTTTTTCCAAGTTTGTTTATGTCCACAACAAGCCCTCTATCCAGTAAGCTGTGGAGCTCAGCAGGAATCGGTACTTGGACTGATACTGTTTACATTATACATGCTGCCTTTAGGAGATATTATGAGGAAATATTCTATTCATTTTCATTGCTACGCTGATGACACTCAGTTATATTTATCCATCAATCCATCAATCCAGATGATCCCAGCCATCTCGGTTCACTCCATGAGTATCTTAAGGATATTAAAACCCGGGTGAACTACATCTTTCTATTGTTAAATACAGGTAAAACTGAAATTATTGTTATTGGCCCCAAACAGGCTAGAAGTACTCTTTCTAGTAAGATAGCAACACTAAATGGCATTGCTCTGGCTTCTAACTCCACTGTTAGGAAACTTTGAGTTGTCTTTGATCAAGATATGCCTTTTAACTCTCATATACAGCAAACTATTAAGACTGCCTTCTTCCATCTGCGTAATATTTCTAAAATTAGGCCCATCCTGTCTCATAAAGATGTAGAAAAACTTGTCAACGCCTTCATCACCTCTAGGCTAGACTTTCATCAGGTTGTCCTAATAAGTCCATAAAGATTTTCCAACTCATTCAAAATGCACCTACACGTATCCTGACAAGAACAGGAAGAAGAGATCATATTACTCCAGTTTTAGCTGCTTTACGTTGGCTCCCAATAAAATCTAGAATTGAATTCAAGATTTTACTCCTAACTTATAAAGCCCTTAATGGCCTGGCTCCTTCTTACCTGCAAGAACTCATAGTTCTCTATCATCTAACTAAAGCTTTGCGCTCCCAAAATTACAAACTACCTGTGGTCCCAAAGGTCTCCAGAAGTAGACTGGGAGGTAGAGCTTTCAGTCATCAGGCTCCCCTCCTGTGGAACCATCTCCCCAATCAAGGGAGAGGCAGACACTCTATCTTTAAGAGCAAGTTGAAATCCTTTCTCTTTGATGAAGCCTATAGTTAAAACTGCTTTCTCTGATGTAAATGTTGCCACTCCCAGGCCTTCACCCACAGCTGAAGCCTAGCCCGGCTCGATTCTGGCAGGTCTGGCTGTGAATGTTAATGTTTGTATTTACTATGTTTGTCTTGAATGTAGCTGTTGCCAGGCCTCTTACTTTTCTACCTCTTCTTTTCAACTCAGCTGGTCGAGGTGGATGGTGGACCTCTATGAGCTATGGTTCTGCTCGAGGTTTCGGCCCATTAAAGGGAAGTTTTTCCTCACCTGTGTCACCGCAGTGCTTGCTCTTTAGGGTCTCTGCTGGTTTCTATAGATATGATGGTGAGGCCTAAACCTTTACCTTCTGTAAAGTGCCTTTAGATAACCTTGTGTTGTGTTCTGACGCTATATAAATACATTGAATTGAATTGAATTTTAGTCAATTTTACGACCTCAGCTCAAGCAAAGGAACTTTGGAAGTTTACACTAATGGGCAGATCCAGTCCTAATCTTTGAATGTAATTGGTCAGGCTCAGTTGTCATTCAAATACTGGGCCATCCGCTCAAGTTGGTAAACTTTCCCTCTGTTTTTCAGTTGAGTCTTGAAGAGGTCAGGGTAGAGTCATGATCTGCTCTCCCTTTCTAAGCCAGGCCTGGAGCACAAGCTCTGGGTTTTTCATGTAACTTTGCAATTTTTTTCTTCAGAATTCACCCTTTTCCCTATTTTACTCTCTTTTCTTAAATTACCCTGCTAAGAAGATTTTGTCTTGATTTTCACCAAACTTAAGTCAACCTTGTTCTGACCAAGAAACATCAGAAGAATCAGACTGCTGGTTTGTTTGTTTGTTTTTTACTATTTATCAAGTTTGTTTTTCTGATCGGACTTTGAACGATAAACAAAATATTTGGAATCTGACAACCTGGCCAGACATCAAATTCCTTTTTCTGTGTATAAAATGAGATGACGACCAGTGTGACGAGCAACCAACTTCTACGGTTGTGATCCAAAGGGCAGTAGCCAGTACCAGACCTTTTGTTGGCATAATCTGCCCCATCCTCTCCACTTCGCCAGCAAACATCCATCTGGACCAAGGCTGGTACCTGAAAGGCCTGCTACCGAGGCACAATCTGACTTCATCTGGTCTGTTGTCCAAATCAAATCTAATCTTCAGAATATTCATTTTATAAGCTCTAGAAACCTAACATCTTTGAACTTCTTTTCAGAACTACAAATACATTAATCTTTTCTTTAATCTCCATTCCTGTTCAGGGAAACACAAATGTTCCATTTTATACACACATTTTTATCTTTATTTTCTTCAAAAAATTGTGTCCAATTTTCCTAACCATTATATTTTGCAGCTATTTTGTGGTTTCTCATTTTTCATTACAGTGCCAGTTTAAGCTATCTTTTTCTTTCGTTCCACAAATGTTTGATAAAACAAGTTATGTTCAGTAATTCATTAACAGTTTAATGTGCTCATGATACATGTTGAATTCACTGTCTTAAAGTCATCTGAATGTGTTCATCTATCCTGATATTTCTTATTAAACTGTTAAAAAGGCATATTGGAGTTACTGTTTAATTTCACGTACATCTTCTTGATTAAAAGCATAAAGAACTCCCAAGCTTTTGAGACTGATTCATCGCTGTATAAATAACTGGCTTATGGGGGGCGGGGGGGCTCCCTTTTGGACGGCCTCCCACCCAGTCTTACCCCCCACCTCCACCCCCTTTCCCCTTATCCTGGGTGGAACATACAGTACATCCTATTGGATACACTTAGGGTTTTGAGGTGGGAATGTGCCGCACTGTGTCGGTGAAGGGGATACCTCTGTCTGCTGTGCAGTGGGGCCGCCCTCACCTCAATTTTAATTGCATTTTAGACACTGAGGGCTGGGGGGAATGTGAGCCCCATTAACTATCGCAGTGGCTGATGCTGCTCCAAACACCATCCCCCCAATTTTAACTGCACCATGGTAATTCACACACCTGCACACAATCACACCACACAACTGACACACACCCATCATGATTTGTGCATGGGGGTGGGGGGGGTTAAGGTCTTCTCCCACCGCTGTTGCCCTCCTTCTGCCGGGAGCCTGGGGGCTGTCATGTTGTCAAAATCCCTGGGTGCTGCTGAATGAACAGATGCCAGCAGCAGAGTGAGAGAGTGAAAAAGAGAGTAAGCAAGAGTGAGGGAGTGATGAGTGGAGATGGTGATGGTGGGGTGGTTTTATGTGGCGCTTTGCATGTCGGGTGGCATCTCGTAGCAGCTGCGGTGGTCTGCTGATCAGTCGCTCGGGTCGGTGAGGGTGTGGCTGCTGGTCTGTGCCGGCGCTCTGCCCGGCCGCTGCCAAGCACTGGTGCACATTCGTGCTTGCTGCATCTGCATCGTGGTCACCCTAAGTAATAAGGGTGAATGAGTGTGGGTGAAACTCTGGGGGAAAGCATGAATGGGTGTGAGTAGGTCGGAGTGCAAGTGAGTGTGTGTATGGGTGAGCATGAGTGAGTGCGGGTGAGTCTGAGGGCGAGTGGGAGTGGGAGCGAGATAGAGCGGGAACAGGAGTGGGAGAGAGTGGGTGGTCTGGGTGTGCGAGTGCGGGTTTGTGTGGGGGAGAGGGTGAGCGAGAGTGAATGAGTGCATGTGTATGAGAGCATGAAGCTGTGAATGAGTGGGAATGGGTGTATGTGCTAGTCAGGAGGTGCTGGATTTAGGGGGTAGTGCCTCTTGGCTGCATGGGCTCCCCTGGAAGTGGGGGGGACCTTCTTTGGGCATGGGGGTCCCTGGGGTATGCGGCGGTGTTGCTGTGGTGCGGCCGTCCCACTGGGGGGGTGCCGGGGGGGGGGGGGCTCAGGTTGGGGGTGCGGGCCAGTCTCCAGTCTGGGGGATGGAGGTGCTGGCCTCCCAGCACCTGGGACCCGGGGGCTGCTGTTGGCCCTGCTGGGGTGGCGGGGGGTTGGCCGGTCTGTGAGTGTGGGCCCGCCGCGCCGCCCGGCCTCCCGCGGCCATCCCTCCTGGGGTGGATGCCTGGCTCTCCTGGGGCTTGTTGGCCGCAGACATTTGTGCTCTGTGGGGGTTGGTGGTATTGTCCTTCTTGCTCAGGATCTCCATGTGTGGGGGGGGGGGGGTTGCTTTGACCGGCCACCCTTTTTATATGTTTCCTGACAAACCACTCACATGCACACACTTATTTTGCACGTGCTCTCATACACATACACACGGATGCACACACACATATGTTTCTCCTTTAACAGGTGCGGATACCAGACTCCTGTTGAGACCTCTTCAGTGGAAGAAGCAGTCTGTCTTTGTTTGTCTTCTTTGCCTGTCCCTCTCTCTTTTCTTTCCCCCTCCACACACTTCCTTTACCCATTCCCCATCCTGTCGGGTCCTTCATGGGTAAAATATTTTAAATAAAGTATTAGAAGTTATTACAAGAGGAGTTTACAACAATATACAGTACATAGATAGGTACTGTTTTAAGCTCCTTTTGGCAAAATAGATCTTTTTTGGCACAATAAGGGTAGCAGATTTCTGTTCTGCTCACCTAGCTTCCTGACAGGACAAGGGGAAAAAATGTCCATTTTTTCTGGACTGGTGCCCCAAACGAGTTTGTGTGCTGGTAGTGAAAAGAAATCTTCATTCCTATTTACTTGTATATTTATATTAATATTTGTACTCAGATATACCACTACAGGTGTATTACATTTATTTGACCTCCCCTGTCATTTTCAGTGTATTTGTTTTCCTTGTATAATTTTGGTAAAAGGGTTTCCATCTCTCCACTGGAGTTGGCATGGTACAGGATGGGAGGGTGAACTTGAGATGTGAGGGGCATGTCTCAGCTACCCCTGCACCTTGGGTCCAGACCCCTTGCTTTTCCTCTTTCCTGTCCATGGCCGACATGTGGTAAGTCGTGTAAAATTCTCCTGTTAAGACAGTTTGGTTAAATTATCACATTCCTTTATGCATGAAACTTTGTAATTTTATGCTTATGTCATGTATAGTGTTCCTCATTTGTATAATGTGTGTTTTAAGTACTTTATGTTCAGCTTATTATTATATTATTTCGGGTTTTAAGTTTAGTGGTATTTTTTTTTCTTTTAGTGTCTTGCTGGAGCAGAGGCCTGAGTTTCTCTATTTTTTTAAATTCATATCCATCAATAAAAGTATGTAAAAGAGGAAAATTTCTTCATTTTGGAAAAAAAAAGACAACGTAGAAGTATGACCACTGCTTTGCTGCATGTTGCTGCTTCCTCAGTGTACAGCCTGGATTCCTGTCATCTTCTCCCCAAACCTGCAAACACGCGGGGATTACAAATCTCTCAAAACCAAAACCTCTCCTGTGATATCTTCCATGATTATCTTCCCTTATCGGCGGACTTGGATTCCCCCAGATGGTGCCGTCTCAACTGGATTTCCACCGTCTACCTTTCCCCAGGCAAGTCGACTTACTAACATTCTCACACTAACTCCTTTCCCTTTTTCACCCAAGATGTTCTCCCACCAAGTTTCCACCATCTCCAGATACACTCACCTTCAACTGGTTCTCCTCCTGCACGTCGAGTCCCCAGCCACCCTGCTTACTACCAGGAACTGCGACAAAACCTGTGAGAGAATCGATATCCTCATTCCTAATAAATTCAGTCCCAACTGGGGCATCATCTCACCTTTTTGCTCTTCTCTCCTTCCTGCAGGGCTGCCAGACACGCCGCAAACACTCCAGTTTATTATTCAACTAGAAAAGCACTCGGAGAGTGCAGACCTCCGCCAAGCGCAACAGTTCCCCCCATACAGTGTTTGTGTGTACGTTTTCAGATTCCTTGACCATGAAAACATATGACTAGCAATTGGATTCACAATGATTATTTGTTTATTTGACAGGGACAGTGCAATAAACATAGACAATGAATCAATGACGATCAATCTGATAGTGATAGGATTAGTGGTTCAGTAGTAAAAGCATTGCCTCCTTGGCGGAGGTAATAAACTGAAGTGTTGCTGTTGTGTCCATCTCCTCCACTGACGGATGCTGATTGGGTAGACAGGTTGCCGTGGTTTTTATATTATATTATTGGGGTTGTGCTCCGCTGCAAAACAGAATTTAGAAGCTTCCCCGGCAGAGAGCTCGTTTTTGCGCAGCGCCTATGGCTGGCCGGGGAATTTCTGCCAAATAATCCGGCGGCGGACAGCTGCCCGTGTCAGGTTTTGCAGCTGCGCGGAAATACAGGCACGCTGGCGGGCCCTGGCCACCAGTGTTTTCCGCGTGCTTTTGTGCCTATAACATTGAAGAACGCAGAGTTTGTGTTGCAGACACGACGACCAGCGCCCTCCATTGCGCCTGCGCACATGTTGAAAATGGCCGTATGTCATAGTGTTAAAAAAATGCTTTAAAAAATTCCTGTATCCACACGGTGATGCGGATCATCCCCAAAATTTAATCAGTTCTTCCTTGTACCATTTTCAACAACACCTGAAAGTTTCATGGAAATCCGTCCAAAAGTTTTTGAGTTATCTTGCTAACCAACAGACAAACAGACAGACAGACAAACAAACCCTGGCAAAAACATAACCTCCTCCTGGCCTTTTCGGCCTGGCGGAGGTAATAAAATTATTATCCAAAAGCCACTCTGGTCTCCTCGCTGTCTGCTTATGGGTCTATAGCCAAAAATATCCTGTCCAGTGCTGCTTTAAGAAGAGTATGAAACACTTGAAAAATGACCAATATGACTAATTTAAAGTACATTATTGGGGGGGGGGCATTGTGATTAATCGTGGCAAATCATGATTAACTGCCAACTTTTAGTGATTTATCTTAAATAAAAATTTTACTTGACTTTCACTACTAACAAAAATTAAATAAAAATTCAGGCTTTAATGAGACTATACAATGGGGGGAGTGCTTTCTTTTTTTTAATTTCCCTCATTTTCTATCTCATCCTTTTTGACTCCAGCTCTGGTCGCTCAATAAGCTGAATGAAGCAGCTGCATGTAATTAAAAGCTAAAAAAAAATCTGCTGTGAAATGAAAATACTCTGGATAAAGTAATTACAAGTAAGAAAGTTTGCATAGCAACCAGTTTGAAGTTCTGTCTCCAGCAGCCAAAAAAGCTGCCTTAGCTGATAAAGATCAGCACTGTTATTGAAAAGGGCTTTGGAATCATGAATATACATGGAGAAGGCTGGACTGTCTTCAGAAGTCAGTGACAAGAACATTTTAACACTCCTAAACTTCAGAAAGGTTATGGTCCACATGCATTCCTCTATTTCCTGCATGTTTTATTAACCTTCAGAACTCCCTTCATTAAGTTTAGGGCATGCCGCTGTTTTGGTTGTCTGTGTGTGTGTGTGTGTGTGTGTGTGTGTGTGTGTGTGTGTGTGTGTGTGTGTGTGTGTGTGTGTGTGTGTGTGTGTGTGTGCGAGCATCTTCAAGACGGTCTTCAGATTGTCTTTTTGAAGTGGTCAGAAAATACTCTGAAGCTCTGGAGGGCCGCAAACCATTGCATCACCTTGACTCCCCCACTTCAGACTACTTAACTGTAGCTTGTGCTTTGACTGTGAATGAGCAGGGCGGGCATCCATCACTGCTCTTCCATTTCACTCTCTGGAACTATTCAGCCAGCTTAAGCAATGACCAACAGTTTTGACTCAGTGGGCGGGTCTGTAACACATCCCAACACAAAGTCAAAGACTGTTGTCACCTGTATCATTGTTCTTGTCTCCCTGTTAGCATTTGCATTCTAGGCGGGCCGTACTGCTATCAGTTGTCAAGAAATGGCCTTTAACTAGAAGGTGGTGCTGAGCGAGCAGCATATACTGCACTCTGTATCAATCGCTATTTCTGCTCTACGTAACCGTTCCATGCTTGTTTATTTAGGGCCCCTGGAGTGCTGACAGAGCAACACAGTAACTGGCCATAGGACATAGGAAACCCATGTAAAGCCCCTGAGACTCCCGAGTGATTAAATGAGATTTAGGGTCCTTTCACACCTAAATTTGTTTACTTTAGTCCAAATCAGTTGGTAAGTTTGTTACTTTGTATCATTTTCTCTTTGGTTCTGTCCCCTTTCAAACAGGCAAAAATTCAAGCGGACAAAACTACATTACATTAAATCCTGCGAGACTTACATCAGAACATTCTCTGTTCTTATTGGTCAGATTTTTTTGCCGTGAGAACAGGAAAGTTAAATCCAGGCAGTAAGGTGACTACTGTGCATTTATGCATTTCTGGGGAGAAAATAATACAAATCGTATCATAATCTACGAGGGGTTGTCCTCACCCTAGTTATCTTTCATTACATTACATGCATATACCACTTCAGGCAAATTGTACAGTTTGACAATGAAGCACAGCTACGGATGTAAAATGACATGTTAATGTTCATTAATCCTCCAGAACCGTGATATGCCCAGCCACGGGTAATTTCAAAGATCCATCAGGTATGTACAGTGTCATAAATTGTTTTACTGTTTGCCGCTGGACCTGTTTTAGTGCGGCCCCTTCCTCACCTGCAGGACCGCACCAGAGTTCGCCAGTTGATTTGAAGTGAGACCATCTCTTTCAGGTGGTCTCGGTACAGTTGGTTTGGTGTGCACCTGAGTGTGATTACCATGTAATCACCAGACAAAATGAAGCGCATTAACAGAGAAAACAAACTTGAGTTTGACTGAAACGAACTAAAGTCTGTAGTTGTGAAAGCACCCTAAATCACTCTACCTCTAGGCTGCCAAGAGACAGAGCATCCACTCCACAACCAGGAGGTCGGGGTTCAAGTCCCGGCTGGGTCATGCCAAAGACCATATAAAAATGGAACTTCCTGCCGTCCAGCTTGGAGCTCAGCAAAAATGGAATGGAGGAGGAAAATGTGGACTGCAGTGGCTCAAGAGGTAGGTGGCTCATCTAATAACCGGAGGGTTAAGATAAGATAAGATAAGCCTTTATTAGTCCCACAATGGGGAAATTCCAGGATTGCAACAGCACAAGGATAGCAACACTCAGAGCAATAATTTAGAAGATAAGAAAATAAGAGCAGTGAATATACATATGTACACATAAATATATATACACATAGTGCGGAGCATTGTAGCTAGATGGAATAAACAGCATAACCGTCTATTTAGTTACCCTACATGGTATGAATATGTACCCATACATATTGTCACCCTCCGTAGCGACTGATATTGTCCTAGTTGTATACTGGAGGGTACCATTTGTGTAAGTCTGTTGCGTCTTTTGCATTCAATACTATTAGGTTGTCACGTTTTTTTTGCTATCTCTGCGAGCAGCCCTGCTTAGGTTATACAGTCTGACAGCCATAGGTAGGAAGGACCTGCAAAACCTCTCGGTCGCACACCTAGGATGATGTAGTTCACTGCTAAAGGAGCTCCTCAGTGCGTTCAGTATGTCTTGCATGGGGTGGGACTTGGGACTCCAGCAGAGATGACAGTTTAGCCACCATCCTTCTCTCCCCTATCTCCTCCACTGGGTCAAGGTGTTTCCCCAGGACAGAGCTAGCTTTCTTGATTAGTTTGTTCAGTCTCTTCCTATCGGCTGCTGTAATGTCGTTGCCCCAGCAGACCACTCCAAAAGTGATGGCTGATGCCACCACCTTGTCGTAGAATGTCTTCAAGAGCACCCCTTGTACACCAAAAGACCTGAGCCTCCTCAGTAGGAACAGCCTGCGCTGTCCCTTCTTGTAGAGTGCGTCGGTATTGTGTGACCAGTCTAGTTTATTGTTCAGATGAACATCCAGGTACTTGTAGGATGTCACCATCTCGATGTCTGTTCCCTGTATGTTTACTGGTGCTGTGAGGGATTGTCCTTGCCTGCGGCAATCCACCACCAGCTCCTTAGTTTTCCTCGCATTGATCTGGAGGCAGTTCCAATGTCACCAGTCCACGAAGTCCTGGATAAGTCCTCTGTACTCAGCTTCATCTCCGTTGGAGATGAGGCCGACGATCGCAGAGTCGTCAGAGAACTTCTGTAGATGGCAGTGTGTTGTGTTGTGTGAGAAGTCCGCAGTATAAAGGGTGAACAGGAAGGGAGCCAAAACCGTTCCCTGGGGGCCCCCGTGCTACCGATGATCGTGTCGGACACACAATCCCGGATTCTCACAAACTGTGGCCGGTTAGTGAGGTAGTCCAGGATCCATGATGACATGTGCTGGTCCACCCCTGTGCACAGCAGCTTGTCCTTCAGGATCATTGGTTGGATGATGTTGAAAGCACTGGAGAAGTCAAAGAACATGATCCTCACCACGTTCCCAGGCTTCTCCAAGTGGGACAGGGAACGGTGAAGGAGGAAGATCACTGCATCCTCCACCCCAATGCCATGCTGGTAGGTGAACTGGAGTGGATCCATCGCTGGTCCCACCAGGGGGCGGAGGTGAGCAAGGAGCAGTCTCTCCAAGGTCTTCATCATGTGAGACGTCAGGGCCACTGGTCTGTAGCTGTTCAGGTCTTTGGGGTGGGAAGTCTTTGGTACAGGTACCACACAAGATGTTTTCCACAACTGTGGTACCCTCCCCAGCTTCAGGCTCAGGTTGAAGATGTGCTCCACAATCCCACACAGCTGGTCTGCGCAGGACTTGAGGAGATTCGCGCTGATGCTGTCCGGTCCCGAGGCCTTCCTCGCCTTGATCTTCCTCAGCTCCGTCCTCACCTGGGTCTTAGTGAGGGTCAGGTTGGGGGGCTGTGAGCTGGGAGTGGGGGGGTGTTGGTGGAGTGGAATGTGGACAGCAAGTCTCGATGACTTTAGAGGCAGCAGTGGTTGTTGTGCAGTCGGGGGGGGGGGTGTTCAAACCTATTAAAAAACAGGTTCAGATTGTTTGCCCACTCCCTGCCCCCCGTGGCCTGGGAGTTGGTATTCTGGAGCCCAGAGATGGTTTTGAGGTTTCTCCAGACCCCGCCGATGTCGCTCTTTTGCAGCTTGTCCTCCATCTTCTTCCTGAAGCTGTCCTTGCCTTCTCTGATCTTCTTCCTCAGCTCCCTCTGTACGGACTTCAGCATCTCCCTGTTCCCTGACCTGAAGATCCTTTTCTCTCTCAGAAGTGTTTTAATCTCAGGGTTGATCCAGGGTTTGTTGTTCGAGCAACACCGTATGGTCTTGGTGGGTACGGTGTTGTCCACACAGAAGCTGATGTAGTCCGTGATGGTGTAAGTGAGGCCATCGATGTCCTCACCATGTCGATCGCAGAGCTGCTCCCAGGCAGTGGTTTCAAAACAGTCCTTTAAAGCGTCCATTGCCTCCTCGGACCATAACTTCACCGTGCGCATGACCGGAGGTTGTCTGTGTACTAGGGGTTTGTACACCACCAGGAGATGAACCAAGTTGTGATCCGATCTCCCGAGTGGGGGGAGTGGTGATGAGGTGTACGCCTCCTTTGTGTTTGCATAGAGTAAGTCCAGTGTTTTATAGTCTCTAGTGTGGCATGTGATATACTGGGTGAACGTGGGCAGAATAGGGGACCGTGAAATATGGTTGAAATCGCCTGAGATGAGGAGAAAAACATCTGAGTGTTCTGTCAGCAGACTGCCAGTTACTAAGTGAATGGCATCACGCACTATCTCCGCGTTCGCCGTTGGATTTGCATAAATAACAATGCAGATCATGTGTGAGTATTCCCTCGGGAGATAGGTAGGCCACATGCTAAAAGCTAGCAACTCAGTGTCTTTGTTGCAGTGTTGTTGTTTAACCGTGATATGTCCCGGTCTGCACCAGCTGTTATTGACATACATTATCACTCCTCCGCCCCTTGCCTTTCCACTGTCTGGTGTCCGGTCTGCCCGTATTGCGCGGAAACCCTCCAGTTCGATGTTAGCATCTGTTGCTAGTTCTGTTAGCCACGTCTCAGTAAACAACATCATGCTAATCTCTCTGAGACGCTCTTGTAGCGGGAGATAGCCACTAGCTCGTCAGTCTTATTGAGTAACGATCGTACATTCCCCATAATAACGGATGGAAGGACGGGCCTGTACCTTATATTTCTCGCCCGCCGTCTTGCTCCAGCATAGCATCTACGTCGTTTCTTTTTTATTTCACCCGGTATGTCGAAGTCTTGCGCTAGCATCTTGGTCCAGTTAAGTGCTAACAGCTGGTCTATGCTGTAACGTATCCTGCTCAAAACAGTGGCTTCGTCTGCCGGCTCAGGAGACATTTGGGCGATCCGTGTCCGTCCGTGATGGATAAGGTGTCTCCAGATCAGAAAGATTAGCAAGACAAGCCAGATAGTAAATAGAAATAGGAAGAAATTGATCCGTTGTTGCAAAAAGGCAGCCTACTCGTGTGGCGCCGGTTGGCGGTTCATATAATGTTTAGCGGATTTATAGATATTTTATTGTTGGTACAGTATTAATGTAAATATGAATGTGAGTAGGAATGAGCATTTACTTTCATTACACTCAAATCCTCATTAGGGCACAAGTCCAACAGGAAAGTTTTATTAACAATTCCTTATTTGTACCAATTATGAATCAGTCTCAAAACAAACCCTTGTGAGTTCTTGTCTCTGGATAATCAAGAAGATAGACATGAAATCAAACAATAACTCCCATATGTCTTTCAATGGTTTAATAAGAAATGTCAGAATAGGTTAACATATTTGGATAACTTTAAACCTGAGAATTCACATGTATCATGGGCATCATAGATTGAGTTATTTATGAATCAAGCATTTGTGGAACCAAATGAAGCACAGTTTAATTTGTCAGTATACTGGAAATTGGAAAACCATAAAATAGCATTGGTTGAGAAAAGTGGATGCAATTTTATGAAGAAAATGATGATTAATTCTTTACTGAACTGGGATAATTTGTTGTACTCTGAAAAAGAACGTAGATTAATGAAAGAACAACATGTTTTTTGTGTTTCTGATGGGGGTTTGCATGAAATTAAGTTAAAAAAAAACTTATACCAGGAATATTCTGAAGAATTAAGTTAAATGAAACAACAGGCCATCAGCCAGAGTCAGATCCCATCCCTGGTGGCAGCAGGACCCCAACGTGCCAACCTTGGTTCAGTTGGATCTCCGTGGATCCTGTTGATGGAGAGGCTGAGAGACTGATTCTCCCTCAAGGCTGTGCTCCTGAGATCACAATCGGGCTATTTGTCAGCTGGCGAGGTCTCACTGAAGAAGGAATTGGTTTATTGTGCAAAGTTCCATCAGAGAGTCAAAATGGAAAATGAAGAAAAAAAAAAATCACACATCCATTTTTTTCGATGTTGGTGGTTTAAATGAGTTGGTTTAAACTAAAAAAAAAAAAAATCAAACAAAATCTTCTTGCATGGTGATTTAAAGAAAAAGATTAAAATAAGAAAATTGAATTTTAAAGAGAAGAAACAGGATCTTCACAGAGCCTGGAAAAGACTCTGGGCCTTCTTGGAGGATAAGAAAAAAATATAGGAGAGAAAAAGGGGGCTCCTTACAGCTCAGCCAACACCCCAGAATTGAGACAAAGACCAATTTAATTAATAATATTCTACTTGATAGATTAGAACACTATGTTGGACTTAATGGAACTTCATTGCAGTGGTTTAGATCTTATTTATCTGATAGGTTCCAGTTTGTTCATGTAAATAATGAGTTTTCTTTCAACTCAAAGCTTAGTCATGGAGTTCCACAGGGATCTGTGCTAGGCCCTACTCTTTTTAGTTTATATATGTTTCCGTTAGCCAACATTATTAGAAAGCACTGTATACATTTTCATTGTTATGCAGATGACACACAATTATACCTGTCAATGAAGCCAGATGATAGTAATCAATTAGCCAAGTTAGAAGCCTGTCTTAAGGAAATCAAAGCTTGGATGGCTTGTAATTTCCTGCTATTAAATTCAGATAAGACTGAAGTCATTCTTGTTGGTCCAAAAAACCTTAGAAATACCTTTCCAAATCAAACTTTCAGTTTGGACGCGGTTACTCTTTCTCTTAATAGCTCTGTGAGGAACCTTGGAATTATTTTTGATCAAGATCTGTCCTTCAATTCACATATTAAATTTGTTTCTAAGACTGCCTTCTATCATTTGCGTAATATTGCCAAGATTAGGAGCATCTTGTCTCAGAGTGATGCTGAGAAACTGATCCACGCTTTTGTTAGCTCGAGATTAGATTATTGTAATTCTTTATTATCAGGCTGTCCTATAACATATTTAAAAAGTCTTCAGCTGATCCAAAATGCTGCAGCAAGAGTTTTAACAGGTACTAGAAAGAGAGATCATGTCTCTCCGGTTCTGGCCTCCCTTCATTGGCTTCCCATAGAGTTTAGAATTAAGTTTAAAATCCTTCTACTTACTTACAAAGCTCTAAACAATCAGGCTCCTTTTTATTTAAAAGATCTGATACTACCATATTATCCTAACAGAGCACTACGCTCCCAAAATGCAGGATTACTTGTAATACCTAGAATCTCCAAAAGTACAATGGGAGGCAGAGCCTTCAGTTATCAAGCTCCTCTCCTGTGGAACCAGCTGCCAATCTGGATTCGGGAGTCAGACTCAATCTCTGTTTTTAAGTATAGGGCTAAAACCTACCTTTTTGATACAGCCTACAATTAGGGAGGGATCATGTGTTTCTGAACCCTCCCTTAGTTATGCTGCTAATAGGTTTAGTCAGCCAGGGGACCTCCAATAATGCACTGGGCCTCACTCCTTTCTTCACTCTCAATGAAATATTTTTTCTGCTGGTCATTAACATCTGTTTGTTCTCTCCCATAGATTGAGTCCCCATCGTGCTGTTTGCTCGTTACATGTCTGTTCTTTTCATCTTCTCTATCCCCTCACCCCCCAGCCAGTCGCAGCAGATGACTGCCCCTCCCTGAGCCTGGTTCTGCTGGAGGTTTCCTCCTGTTAAAAGGGAGTTTTTCCTCTCCACCGTCGCCAAGTGCTTGCTCACAGGGGATCGCCTGATTGCTGGGGTCTTTCTGCAACTGTGGGGCTTCCCCCTACAGTTGATAGTGCTATGAGATGACTGTTGTTGTGAAATGGCGCTATATAAATAAAGTTGAATTGAATTGAATTGAATTGAATTAAAAGCTAGTTTTCTCGGGTGCGGCAGGATGATTCTAAACTTCATGAAACCTGAGCTGAACCAATTACATTTGAGCTTTGTTCAACAAAAGTAATAAACTCGACCTGAAAAGGAGATGAAGATTGGTGTTAGGAGCCCATTGGTCATTTGAAGTCCAGCTATGGTCTCTCACAGAGCAGAGAAAGGAGGGGGGGGAGACATTTGATATGAGAAGTGAGACCCCCATTTAAGACACATGTTGCCGATTAAAGCATAAATTCCTTAAACTTTAGTGACTAAGATATTCCACTCACTAATAAGGGAACATACAATGTCTTTACAATGTAACTGTAATTAATTTGCAATAGTAAGCATGCAGAAATTAATTTCTTCCTGAAAATAGCAGCACATATCAAGTTATATCAGATCATTTCACTAAAAGCATTTGAAACTGCATTGTCCATCCCAGAGTTCAGCCAGGTCTTCAGGAGCAGTTACTGTCTTGTTTATTTGTCCAAAATGGCATAAATTCCACTGCAAAGGAAAAAGCTAAATATTCCTCATTTGTCCACCAGATGGCACAGTGAAACTGGTTGGGTTGTATACTGGAGAATCCTAACCCCCCAAGGTCTGGATAAGATCAGTCATAAATCTGTCAATGGAAACATTCCTTTGCCAAAGAGTCTGAGAAAGGGATTAACTTTCCACTTTATGGCCGATGGATAGGGTTACAGCTCTGGTCCTTGGATGAGAGCAGCAGTTCAGCCAGATCTAGTAGTTGAAACAATTTTTCTTCAGCATAGAATGATTTTAATAAATTGGAACTCTAGTTCATGCTATACCTGCTTTCCCCAGACTGTCATGATGTGGCGCATGGTTGGGTAACCATGCTCATGCTCCATTGTTATTCTGGTTATTTTCTGTATTTCCCCTCTTCTGTTTAGTATTTAATATGTTTGATGTTATCTAAGTTTGCTCTGTGTTTCTGTTTTTGAGTTGTCTGGTTATTGTATCTTAGTTGGGTCATTATAATCTGATTTATCATTATTATTATCATTATTATATATTCTGGTATTTGGACTTGAGCTTATTTTCACCTCCGCCTGTTGTTCCCCGTTCAAACAGTGGTATTTATGATTATCTCAAGCACCTTTAGCATTTCTTGTTTGCATTTTATCTTGTCCGGGCCTCAGTGGATTATTATTTGTTCCTGGTGTTGTAGCATCATCTTGCTCTGGCTCATCAATAAATTAGACTTTGCATCTTAAAGGCATTGTTTCACCCAGGAAACAGGAAAAGGCCAGTCAAGAACTGCTTTTTCATCTCAAGACCACTGTGGAGAACACATTCCTTTGTAAAGAGGTATGAGAGATAAGGATCCCATCGTGTGCAAGGAACAGATTAGTTCAGATCATAAATAAACTGGAAACTCTTACTCTAGACCATTTATTGGCTAATAAAACAGTTTGACATCTTCTAAACCCCTGTGACAAAGAACAGGCATCCCATAAACTTTAGATGCATTTCCCAAGGCCCTAGGATTATCCACAGCTCGACCCCATCCCTGGTGGACATCTCTGGAGTAGACACTCACTTTTGACTGTACACTGATGAACTGAAATTAACTCTCTTCAAGTTTCATTTCTCAGGACAATTCTAAGGACACTATTTGTTGAAGATCACTGCCGCTGTGGGACTCTAATATTCTGTGGACAATCAATAATGGGTTGGAAATGCGTATTAAATCCTTGATTTTAAATATGTGCATGTTAAAATTAAAATAAATGTTTATTCTTGCATGTTAATTTAAAAACACTAGTTATAAAGTTGCATGAATCACTGAAGAAGGTTACATTTTGTACAGAAGTATATTGATGAATTTTCAGTATTAAGATATGTGTATCAGGTTGGAAAAAAAAAAAGTTTCCCCAAGTCATATGACTGGGATCTGCCAGTTTCTGCTTAGCAACAGCTCTCTCAATATTATTGGTTGTTACAGACAAAAGACTATTGGTCATTGGACTAAAGTTCATAAAACCTGCCCACGAAGGAAGACTATTGGCTTGGGCTAGGTCAATCACCCTAACGGCGCGGAAGTTGTCTGAAGTTATAAAGAGGGGAGATGCCCTCCTTCAGAGCAGAGCAGTATCAGAGTTTCTGTCCCTTCAGTTTTGCCTTTGTTGTGTGCTGTGTAAATGTCTGTCTGTTTTAATGTTTTTTTTTCCTTAAACGTCTAGGGTTCTTTCTTTCCTGAGCTCAAATCTTGATTAAGAGTTAAAAACTCCTGTTCCTTGGCATTTCTCTATTTTTCTTCTTTTACACTTTCTTTAACTCACTGTGTGTGTGTTTTTTAAGGACTGACTGACCGATCCTTCATCTCCATAATGGAAGCTATTCTGAATTCCATGACGTCAGAAGATCTCCAGTCATTTTGTGGCTTGAATTTAATTATTTTTAACCCTCTGAGTGTGTATGTTGCTGAACTGTGACATATCCTAGTGGTCAAGAGTGGCAAATATTTTTTGTTAATAAAATAGTTCAGATTTCCAAGGTTGTAACTTGAAAGTTGCAAGAGATAATAGCTTACTGTCAAATAGAAAGATGTAAAATATGATCCAAAGTTTCAGATAGGAATTACATTTACGCATCTAATTTGCATAATGTCAGGGCACCTCTTTAAATTCCATAACTCAGTCAAAACTGGACTTTGGACGTATTTACACAAAGAATGGTTCAATCTTTTGACACCGTTTTATTTTTTTATTTTTTTTTTATTTATTTTTTTTACAGAGGTGCCTCATCATCTTCTCTTCAAAGTATATGAATAAGAAATCAATACATTTAAAAAAAATTGAAAAAGGTCACTTACTTTTGACAAAGGGGGCTGGCTGGTGTGGTTGCTGCATTTTCACACATCATGGTCCATATTTTGCGTTCTGTCTGTAATTTAAAGTCTGTACCACATCTACAAAGTCTTATGATTATCCCACATAAATTGCGCTTGTATCCCATGGCTATTTTCAGCATACAAAGCCGAAAAAGTGGTGGTGACGATCGCAGACATATTAGCTTTCTGGGCTAAATGCTAAAACAGGAAAAAGAAATGAGGAGTTCTTCTTCTTTGGTGTACTACGTGTCATCCACTGAGTCCTCCAATGGATATCTGCAACCTTTTGAAACTGGCAAATCAGTACAATCAGTACAAATCCCCAAGGCAGGCATTCATGTCAGAGTGAGAAGACAGGTGCAGTGCCGCGCTCTGCCACTAGGGGCATGAAAATTCTCACACTCAAAGAGTTAACTTGCCTCTCTAATTCTGTGACTGTAATCAGACTTTGAAACTCAATCCCATTTATATCCAGGCTCAAGAACGCCACTGAAAAATTCATCAAGTTTTCCGCATGGCATATGACGCGGCCAGCAGAAGCAGCCATCACCTTTGCCAAACTTCAGCTCCCTACTGTTTGTTCCTGGTAAAGAAATATCCGCTGGTGGCTATTTCTTGTTAATCTGCAAAGAGAGCTTCAGCTAAGGACCCGGCTCGAAGCCCACGAGGACCCTGACACAACGGTGACACACCAAAATTCAAGTGAGCTAGATTTCTGTTTCATCTGCTGTTTGATGTCCATCCCTTGAAGTATGCCATGATTTGTCTGAGTTAAAGCTAATTTATAACTCTGACCACATACAGAGTTAAAGAACAATTAATACAACTCTTCCTTTCATTAAAATTCCATTTTTAACTTTCTTAAGAGTAATCCAGAATTTTCCATATAATTAGTTTTATTTTCTCAATAAATTTGTGTTTTTTATAATCCATCAACTTCAAACTGATCTAAATTCAGCTTACATCTTCACCCTGGTTCTGCAAATGTTCTCACATTGTTACTCTATCCTCAGTTGCAAATTTAATATGATGGTTAATATTGATCATTTCACTGTTTACAAGTTATCTGAATGTGATGTCATTTAATCAGCTTCATTTAAATAAAGCAGTAAAATGAGAGAAGTTGTTGGAAATTTATTCCATTCTGAGTCTGTCTTTGAAGCCCCAGCATCGAACTCACTTTTATTTTGAGACTGATTATTAATCAATTAATTGATGATTAAACAGGTATAAAGTGAAATTAATTAATAAATTGGTCATATTTATTGAGCTGGTGCCCCCAAATGAGTATGTTACTCTCTATGTATGAGTGCTTGCGGTGACGGCCCAAACCTCTGTCCCCACATACATACACATTTAAGTCTGAACTAAACAATCTTTATACCTGATCATAGTTATAAATTAAATATCATTACAGTGTCTTAATTCATTTTGTATTTATATTCTCCTGTGCTTTTACTTTGACAGCATGTTGTTTACTTTCTCTCTGCGCTTAAGTTCGTAGGTTGTCAAAATTGTCAGTGGTTGTCTGATTGCTATCTCTCACGTTGCCCACACCTGTCATTATTTGTAATTATGTCCCATGTGTACTTTTTAAGGATTGCTGTATCTCAGCTCTTTGCAATGTCATTTTGTGTTCTGACGGGAATCCCCCGTTTATTCTCATCACCTTGCCAATGTGTGTTGCACGCTGTTCTTCTCATTTATCCCTCACGTCTCTTCCCTGGATTGGCTGGCATTTCCACTCGCCTTAGTCTCCGTGCTATTCAGCCAACCTGTTTTCATCCTACTGTGTAAGATTGTTCCTCAGTTATATTTTTGGGTTTTTATTAAAACGTTTGCAAACTCACAACTAGCATTTGAGTCTTCGTTCCTTCCCCTGCCAAGCCAGTTTATGACAGAATGACACTGCCAGTTTTGACCCAGTGGCTGTGATTCTGCCCTTTTTTCTTTCCTACTTGTTTTTGTGTAGCGGAGAGAGAGCGGACTGCATCATGCCAGCCTACCGGGGTTCAGCCAACCAAAGGAGGTCGGCAGGCGGTGGTCCCAGCATGGATGAACTTTGGGCAGCTCAGTTTATCCAGGATTTCATCACCGAAGCTCTCGCCTCCCGCACTTTGGAGGAAGTCCTGGAGAATGTGGAGGCAGTGGCCAGGATACTGGAGGCGCATCCCACTCTGAGGAATTACTCAGAGTACATGGAGCTTCTTACAACCGTCTCCACCCTCCAGATGACATTTTGCGGGCTGATAAAAAATACCCCGCTATCTGTGCCTGAGCCAACAAAAGAGCATCCCCTGGTGCAGACACCTCCAGCCTCTCGCCGCTACCCAGCTGCATCCCACCAGAACTCCTCCGCCTCACAACCAGCATCAGAGAATTACTGCACCAGCTTCCTCTTCATTCTCAAGTTTCTCTTCATCAGCTGTTGTTTCAGATCCCTCCTCCTCATCTGTTGCTGCTGTTTCCCTCTCCCCCGGGGCGTTGGCGCCCACTGCTGAGAATCCTGCCATTTTATCGCCAGCTTCGCCCATCATCATGCCTACAGGACCGGCTCATCCATGTTCCACTTTGATGCCCTCGCCCTCAGCTGATTCTTCATTGGAGTTCCCCGGGATGACTTCTGGAGTGGCAGAGCAGTCCAGGCAAGGATGTTTTTTTTTTCTCTTTTTGCACCTATGGGAGAGGGGTCTTGCTTGGTATTAGAAGGAGGTTCACAGTGGCAGTCACCCATCACTGTTGAACCTCCATCCCCTGCTTTTGCTGCCATTTTGCCTAATATGGACTTTGTCTGGCTATGCTTCTCCATCCCTGTCTGAGGTGCATGCCACTGCTCCCGTCTCCACCTTCCACTGTTTCCCACCTGCACCTTAGCCAATGTTGGCGCGTCCCCTGGTGCAGACTTCCTCAGCTGCTCGCCTATCATCAGCCTCACTTTCGTCTCCCGAGCAATGTTCCTCACCTCCTCACCAAGCAATCTCTGCATCCACCAAGAGGGATTTGCCTGGTTCTTCTGCAGCAGTAACCACCACAGCATGGGAATTAAGGCAAGTACCTTTTCATTCTATCATACTTGAAGATGAAATGCCTTGTCTTATTCCCAGTGAGGGAGCTGAGCAGCAGCCATACACTTTGGCTGAGCTCCCACCACCTGCTGTTGAAACCATCCATGTATCCTCACCTTCTTCTCCCATGTCCTCCTCTGGGTTTCCTGTGTGTCCCCCTGTCCTGAGGAAGAGCCTCCAGACGACAGAGGGGCCTGTGGCCCTGGAAGATTCCATTCCAGCTTTGCAGCCAAGTCTTGGATGGGAGAAGAGCGTCCCCTGTGCCCTGAAGAATGAGCCAACAAGAGAGTGTCCCCTGGCTTCAGCTGCACGAGTCTCTGCACCAGCGGTGAGGCAACCTCCAGCATCAGCCGCCATGTCGGGAGTTCCACCAGCGTCGATTGCCACACCTGGAGGCCCTTCATCAGTAGATACCATCATGCCCCGGGAGATAAGACAAGTGAATTTTCATTCTCCAGCACACAAAAGTGAAATGGCTTGCCTTATTCCCGGTGGTGAGGCTCAGCACCAACACCCCAAGTTAGCTGGCTCCTCACTGCCTGCTGCTGCCACCTGTTCCTCACCTGCCTCTCCCATGTCTCCTCCTGTATTCCCTGAGTGTCCCCCGGTTCTGGGATGGAGCCACCAGACGACGGAGGAAACTGCGGCACGGAAGATTCCATTCCAACCCCGCAGCCACATCCTGGATGGGAAGAGAGCACTACCTGTGCCCTGAAGCTTGAGCCAACAGAAGAGTGTACCCTTGTTTCAGCAGTACAGGAGCCAGTGCCATAGGTGAGGCAACCTCCACCATCAGCTGTCATGCCGGAGTTCCACTGGCATCAATCACCATGCCTAGAGGTCCTTCGGCTGCAACCACCATCTCGCCGGCTGCTGGGGTCGTCACAGCACTGTTGCCAGAGTCCTGGACAGTGGTGGAGCTTGAGTCCAGGCAAGTACTTTGTTCTGTTTTAACACCTGCAGATCTAGAGAACTCTTGTCTGGCTCATAGGGAGAGGAATCAGCTGCAGATGTCCTCTGCTCCTGAACTCTCCTCACCGGGCTCCACTGCTGCCGGTAATGTTCCTGTGTTTTTCTCTTCCTCCCCATCTGAGGTGGCCGTGTCGGGAATGCAGGCCCAGATGAATGGATTCGAGATGTCTCAGCCTGATTCACCGGAGTCCTGGATGGCGGTGGAGCTCCAGATAAGGCAAGTCCTCTTTTTTGTTTTCACATTATCAGTTTTAGAGAGGGTTTTCTGTGCTCTTGATGAGGAGAACCAGCTGCAGCCATCAACTGCCTTTGCGTTTTCCTCGCCGGGCTCCACTGCTGCTGGTGATTCTGATCCGGTGTTTGTTTCTTCTTTCCTGTCTGAGTCCTTGTCTGGTTTCACCGATGGTTATCAGTCCGCTGTGTTTGGGTCCGCTGATGGTCATCAGCCTTCGCCCAAGATCACTGTGGGTCCTCCTCCTAAGCTTGAGGTCACCATGGGTCCTCCTTCTCCACCTGAGGTCACTGTGGGTCCACCTGAGGTCACCATTGGTCCTCCTTCTCTGCCTGAGGTTGCCAAGGGTTATCCATCTTTGCTTGAGGACATCAAGAGTCATCAGTCATTGCTTGAAGTCATCGCTGGCCAGCTGTTGTTGCCGCCTGATTTCTCCTTGATCAGCCATTCCCCTGATCTGGTTTCCCCATTGGTCAGCCACCCTGGTCAGCCATCTGTAGTGACATTTAATAAAATATAGTGTAATAAGGTACAGTAATTATTTATTTTATTTAATAGTGGGTGTGCGAGGGGACAGAGTTAAACTGTCACCCCAACACTCACTAAATAAAATAGGAAAGCACTCGTGAAAAGGGGGCACCAGTTCCAAAAGAACAACTTGTTAATGAATTAATTTCAATTAATTAATCTCCATACCTTCAATTGCTTAATGAATCAGTCTCAAAATTTAGTGAGTTTTTTTACTGCCGTGACCCAGAAAACATATGCAAACGGAAAAACGCTTCAACTTCTCTCATTTGCAATTTTATTAAATGAAACTCATTCAGGTTACATGACATGACATTCAGATGATGAATAAACAGATTCAGATGGTAAACAGGTGTTCAATATCACATCAGCTGTTAGTGGATTCCTGAGCATAAAATCTATAGTTAAACCTTTGTGGAACCAAGAGGGAACCAGATTTTGTTTCAACTGTAATGGAAGGCTGAAGTATCTAACAAAACCAGAATGCAATTTTATGGTGGAAAAATTCCATAAGCTGATTATCTAAAAAGGAACTTCTGAATTAATCTACAAAAATGAAAGGAGGTTACTTAAAAATGAATAAGAAATTTCCTTCAGTTTATAGCTTTGTCCTATGACTGAGGGACTAATTGTACCATGAAATATTGGTTATGCTCAATTGTAATTAATATTTTAGGACATCACGTTTAAACCCAGCAGATAGGAAAATGGGAGTCTCACTTACAAACAGCTGTAGGTCCAGGTGTCCAGTAGTGGTCAGCGCCAGCCAGTGGTATAAATTCGGGAAGGCTCAGCAGCTCTTCCAGACAGCGTTTGGAACACCAGGGGAAAATGACTGCTGGTAGGCTTTCAGATCGTTCACAGCTCTAAGAAGTATAGACTCGGCTGGGGGCTCACACGGGGCAGGCAGCGAAGGCTGGCGACAGAGTGAGAGCTGGGAACAGGCGGTAGTGAAGGCTGGCCCCAGAGCAGGCGTGAAGTCCTTTGGCAACCAGTCCGAATTTGGGACGTCTCCGGCCCGCAGAACAAAACCAAAGACTGAAGGAAGAATGTTTTAGTCAGTTTCACCCATGAGCTCCTAGTTTCTTTATGGGGTCAGACGTCAATGAGGCTGGAAAAGAAACTTGTTTTTCTTTCTCCCTTTTGATGATACCTTGGGGTGTCTGGATTCCACACCTTGAAGGGGGGGGGGGTTCTGTCATGATGTAGAGCACGGTTGGGGAACCGTGCTCACACGACTTTATTGTGGTTATTTTCTGTATTTCCCCACTTCTGTTTAGTATTTAATATGCATGTTGTTATCTGAGTTTGCTCTTTGTTTCTATTTTTGAGTAGTCTGGTTATTGTATCTTAGTTTGGTCATTAATGACATGACTTGTTGTGAAATGACGCTATATAAATAAAGTTGAACTGAATTGAATTTGTTATTATTATTTTATATTCTGGTATTAGGAATTGAGCCTATTTTCACCTCCGCCTCCCCATTCAAGTAGTGGTTTTTATGATTATCTCCAGCATCTTTAGCATTTCTTGTTTGTATTTTAAATTGTCCTGGCCTTGATGGATTATTGTTTGCTCCTGGTGTCTTAACTCATTTTGTATTTATATTCTCCTGTGCTTTTACTTTGACAGCATGTTATTTACTTTCTCTCTGAGCTCAAGTTTGCGGGTTATCACAGCTGTCAATGGTTGCCTGATTGCTCTCGCTCATGTTACCCAAACCTGTCATTCTTCTTCTTCTTTTAGATTTGATTGGCAGTTGGCAACCAGCTTACAGGTGCATTACCACCACGTAGTTCACTCTATATCATCACTCTATCTGATCAGGAGCTGTAGTCCTTCTATCAGCATTGCTGTGTCCAATCGAATCTCAACTCTATCTTCAGACATCACTTTTCTTCTTTTCCTCGTACTTTACTCTATGTCATCACTCTACACATCTTGGCCGTAATTTGTAATTTATGTCCCATGTGTACTATTTAAGGATCGCTGTATCTCAGCTCTTTGCAGAGCCACTTTGTGTTCCGATGAGAATCCCCCGTCTATTCTCATCACCTTGCCAGTGTGTGTTCCACGCTATTCTTCTCATTTTTCCCTCACGTCTCTTCCCTGGGTTGGCTGGTGTTTCCACTCGCCTTAGTCTCTGTGCTATTCAGCCAACCCGTTTTCATCCTACTGTGTAAGCGTGTTTCTCTGTTATATTTGTGTGTTTTTATTAAAACTTTTGCAAACTCACAACTAGCATTTGGGTCTTCGTTCCTGCCCCTGCCCGGCCAGTTTATGACACAGACATCCTGCCGTTGTGTTCCTGGGCAAGACACTTTACTTACCTTTCCTCCAGTGTCCATGACACTGGGTATGAATGTGTATAAAAGTTTGGTAGTGGTCAGAGAGGCCATTGGCGTGGATTGACAGCCACGTTTCTGTCAGTCTGCCCCAGGGCAGCTGTGGCTACAGTAGTAGTTTACCACTACCGTTGTCTGTGGAGCGAAAGAATAGTGTATCCATTGTAAAGCGTCTTTGAGTGTCTATGAAAAGTGCTATATAAATCTGATGCATTATTATTATTATTATTATTATTATTATTATTATTATTATTATTATTATTATTTGTTTGCTCCTGACAGTTGTTGATAGCTCATTATGGGTGTAGAGGTTTGGTCATATAATGTGTGTAAAAATAAAATATTCATGAAACTGAAAACCCTTTAGGTGCCCAGGTTTTTTAAAGAAAATGTTCCATTTAGATATCAAGAATTCAAAAGGCTGTATGTTGGAAGTAGTTAGAGAAAATGGCATGCTGTAAAGGAGAAAAATGAAGACTATGATCCAAAGTTTATGATGGGAGTAAATTTACTCATCTAATTTGCATAATTTTGCAGTAGCCATATTGGATTACATAATCTTCAGTAAAACTGGACTCTGGATATATTTACATAGATTTTTTTTGTGTGTTTTTTGTTTTTTTTTTGTTATCTTTTTCTCAAAAATATGAACCAGAAAATCAGTAGAATGTAACCAAACAGAGGTTAAAAACATGGGACCTCCCTTGAACTTTTACAAGCATTTGAGATTAATTAGATATGCAAAGATGCTTTACTGGGAAAGTCTGAACTCTAAATGAGATATTTGTGAATATTCCTTTGAGTCTCAGAATGAGCCAGTTTACCCTGCACAGCTTTCCATTTCCCTGTGAATTAGTCCCTTCCTGCTCACGGGGGAAAGGATGGAATATTTGCAGCGGGAAATTTAGTCAAGCCACATAGCTCGTGTCAGGCCTTAACTCATTTATTCATTAGCTTCACTTAACCAGGCTAATCCACTTCTAGCTATACCCTCCAAGCAGTTGCTTTCTAGGGAGTCCTTGACAAACTACATTAAACTGTGATGTTGATACCCATGCTGTGGAAAGTGCAGACAGATCTCAGTCTTTGCAGTTAATTTTTTACCTACTTAAGGTATGAACAACACTAAGGACTTTGATGTATATTTAATTCACTGTAGTTTTATTGTCCTCCCCAGGAGAAGCAGAAAGGACCAGACTGCATCCATGTCACTGGACAAGGATTTTACCGCCTAACACCACAACCTGACAAAGACTTGGTGACGAAGACTGAAGACTTTCTGTGCTCATTTCACTATAAAAAAAAAAAAACTCATTTCAAGACATGTCTCACCAGCAGGTGCTTTTCCAAGCTGTCACTAAGGCTATCAGCTACTGTGACATTCAATTACTCTTTCACTGCCTGCCGTTACTAAAGTGCCTCAGCTGGGGCAGAGGAGGTCACTCCATCCCTCCACTGATTGGCTGATTTGGCCCGGTCAAGAGAGCAAGTTTTGCAGCCTGAAATGAGACGCTGAGCATCTCTGACAGGATCAAAGTACAGTCCAGCAGGACGTGCTCTTTCTGATATTGTTTTGTATTTTTAGAGTTTTAGAGTTCTTTTTCTCCTGAGAGACAGTAAAAAAACAATCCTCCTACACAAAGTCCTACATCAGAAAATCTTAATAAAATCACCTTCAAGCAAGCAAACATCAGTATTTTATCTTGACCCTTTTGTCTGCAACCATTAGACCTGCTGCTTCTCCAGGAAAAACAAAATCCATATCATGGAACGCATTAGAGTTCAGTTTCCTCAGGAAAAAAAATGCTTGTTTGTGTTTTGCTACAAGCAACATTGTACCTTGGAGGGTCATTGGGTTGCTATTAAAACACAGTAAAATATCATTTGCCTTTTTCTTAATATTTTAGTAATAATTTGAACCAAAGGATGTCATGATCTGTGGGGCAGGGGGGTGTTGTGCCCCGTCTCAAGTTAGTTCAGTCCTTTTCTGTTGTTTCATTGTGTATTTTCAGTTATGTTCTCACTATAGATTTCTGTTGTGCTTGTATCATTATTATTTCCGATTTGTGTTTTATCTTGGCAGCGCTGTGCAGCTTCCGGCTGTCAAACTGGCTGGAGCTGCACACTTGATTGTCATTCTGTTGTTTTGTCCACTCATGTGTCCACACCTGTCTCCAATGATTATGTTTGTATATTAGGGCACGGCAAACCCCTGGTGTTTGTCGTGTCTTTCTACTGGCTATGCCTGTCCTCGGAGGGAATTCTGAGTGTGTTGGGGCTCCGCTGTTGAGGAGAGATGGTGTGCTCCGTCCAGGTATGTTATCCCTTTTTCCAACCGTGAGCCTCACAGCCTCCGGACGAGCTCCGGCTGGGTTCCCAGGCTCCATGTCCCCCTGGACATAAAGCCTCATTCTCCTCCAGCGTTTGTGTTCACATTCTTGTTTGCCTTGCCATGCACTTTATTATTTAGTATTTGCATCGTTTGTTTGTGTCTGTGTTTATGTTAATAAATGAGCAACCTCAGAGTGCGTTTGGTGTCCTAATTACGCGTGTGAAACGAGCGTTCATGACAAAGGATTTTTTTCCAATTCAAAATGGTGGGGGTTCTTCTCAAAAACATCCAGCTGGGACATCTGGAAAGCTCTTGGCAACACAGAGTTTAAATAATGTTTAGCAATTATCTGGCTCTAGCTGATTGCTTCCTAACTGGGAGAGCCACAGCAAACAAAAATGCCCAAACAAAAATTATTGTAATGGTTTTATTTTTATTTATTTATTTATTAATTTATTTATTTTTAAATAAGGAGCATACTCACATGCCAACAGAATTAATTGCTTCACTCACACCCTTGGAAAAGAAAAGGGGCTGGGAATCCATTGCTCCGGAGCTGCAAGCAGCCCTTTAGCCCCCATGCTGTGGCTTCCTGGAGTCACATCTCACAACACATTTTAATTATTTTATTTTTCAAAACCTCTCTCTGTAATTCAAAAACTCAAAACTTCTCTCTGTAACTGGGTGCTGGACTTTCTCACAGGGAGGCCACAGAACGTACGGGTTGGCAGCAACACCTTCCAGACCATCACACTGAACACAGGGGCCCTACAAGGGTGTGTGCTCATCCCGCTGCTCTTCACCCTGCTGACCCATGACTGTGTACCAGTCTACAGCACCAACCACATCATCAAGTTTACGGATGACACGACAGTGGTGGGCCTCATCACCAACAATGAGGAGGCCAACTACAGAAATGAGGTGAGCCAACTGGTCCAATGGTGTAAAGACTATAATCGCTTCCTGAATGTGGTAAAAACCAGGAGATTGTGGTCGACTTCAGGAGGAGACACACACAGCACCCCCCTCTGATCATCGATGGTGCAGCTATCGAGAGGGTGAGCAGCACCAAGTTCCTGGGGTTGCACATCTCTGAGGACCCCTCCTGGTCCAACAACACAACATCACTGGCCAAGAAGGCTCAAACTCACCTCCATTTCCTCCTCAAACTGAGAAGAGAATGAGTCCCCCCCCCCCCCCACCACCATGTGCGCTTTGTACCGGGGCACCATTGAGAGCATCCTCACCAGCTGTATGACGGTGTGGTATGGAAGCTGCACCGCCTCCTGCCGGAAGATACTACAATGCACAGTGAAAGCAGTCAGCAAGATCATCAGTGCCCCTCTGTGCCCCCCCCCCCCGGACATGTACCTCACCCGCCTCACAGAGCCATCAACAGCTCAGGCAAAACCTCCCTCCCCAACACTCCCTCTTTAGCCCCCTGCCCTTGGGGAAAAGGTACCGGAGCCTCTGAGCCCACTCCACAAGACTGCTAAACACCTTCATTCATCAGGCCATCAGGACCCTGAACTCTGTCCACTCCCCTCCGCCTGGACCATAACACACAATAACTACCTCAGCTGTTGGCACAGCAAGACTGGCACACCAACAGTAATACATTTGCTGCTGTATGCCTCTGCACTTTATTGCAACCATTTGCACAAATGTAGTGGAGTGGTTAGCACTGCGGCAGCACAGTAACTCACCCTTGGCCGGGGGATCCTGGGTTCGATCCCAGCCCCCGACCAACAGTGATCTGTGTGGAGTTTGCATGTTCTCCCTGTGTCTGCATGGGTTTACTCCGGGATTTCTCCAGTTTCCTTCCACATGCCAAAAACATGCAAGTTAGGTTAATTGGCATCAAACTGGGGATTCTAAATTGTCCTTAGGTATGACTGTGAGAGTGAATGGTTGTCTATCTCTCTGTGTTGGCCCTGCGATGGACCAGTGATCTGTCCAGGGTGTACTCTGCCTCTCGCCCAAAGATGCTGGGATAGGCTCCAGCCCCCCGCGACCTGAAAAGGATTAAGCGGAATGAATGAATGAATGAATGAATGATCATGTGCAGTCTTATCTGTTACTCTCTGCACCTACACTACCGCATTGAACTTGCAACTGTGGGTATTATATCTCTACTTCTCTGGCTCAAGTAGGTTCATTATGTCTTATTTTAATTATGTACCTTTTGTTCTTATTAAAAACAAAAATAGAAAGGAGATGTTTTACCTTCTTTACATGTTTTGACTGTGCACTGCAGCCTTCATCAGAAGAGTCAGCTGATTGCTGCCAGGTGTCATTTTATCAGCTGACTTTTGTAGGCGGGGCCAGCCCAGCAAACCTGTCACATCCGCTGAGCCGGCCCCACTTTTTGCTGTCCGATGGTCTCTGGAGAATGTGATCCCAGGTGTGGGAAAGCATAAAGGCCCCCTCATCTCGATTCATGGTGTCTTTTCCCCGCTTCCTGATTTCTATGGCCTCCTTGATCCAGCGTTTGTGTCTGTTGCTCTCCGATCCAATAATTTTTGCGTTGTCCCAGTCCATGATGTGATTATTTCTTTTGCAGTGATCTGATATTGCTGATTTTAATGTTTCTTGCTCTGCCTTTTCTTTTTGTGATCTTGTGAGCCGTCCTTGTGTTTCCTTCTCACATTCCTTCTGGTGTTCTTTTTTTCTTGTAGTGAAAGATCTTCCAGTTTCTCCAATGTAGGTTTTGTTGCATGATCTGCATGATATTACATATATTACATTGCATTTTTTGTCTTGTTCTACATATTTTGTCCTTGGGGTGTACTAATAACTGTCTTAATTTTTTGTGTGGTTTTACTGCTGTGTTTAATTTGTATTTTTTCATTATCCTTTGAATTGGTTCCGTGATCCCTCGTATGTATGGTATAGTTATGGTGTCCTTGTTTTTGATTTTGGCTTTTGTTCTGTGTCTTATTTCCTGTTTGTTTTCTTTGTTTTTGACTTGCTGTCTCCCTTTGTTTATGACCCATACTGGATATTGGCAGCGTATGAGTGCATGTTTTATGTGGTTTTCCTCCTCCTGTCTGTCTTCTTGGTCTTTGATGATGGTGGCCCGTCCATATGACGTCCTGACAACTGATAGTGTGTGTGCTGTGGGGTGTTCTGATGTCCATATAGTAGGTATTGGTCTGTGTGGGTTGGTTTCCTGTAGACTGTGATTTTTATACTGCCGTCATCGTTGTGGTGGATTTTCATGTCCAGAAAGGCTATGGTGCCATTTTCTTCCTCTTTGTGTGTGAATTTTATATTCCCAGTGCTGTCCGTGCTGTTCAGATGGTCAGTGACAATAATTAAGACAGTTATTAGTACACCCCAAGGACAAAATATGTAGAACAAGACAAAAAGTGCAATGTAATATATGAAATATCATGCAGATCATGCAACAGAACCTACATTGGTGAAACTGGAAGATCGTTCACCACAAGGAAAAAAGAACACTGGAAGGAATGTGAGAAAGAAACACAAGGACAACTCACGAGATCACAAAAAGAAAAGGCAGAACAAGAAACATTAAAATCAGCAATATCAGATCACTGCAAAACATCTCCTTTCTATTTTTGTCTTTAATAAGAACAAAAGGTAAATCTACTTCTCTGTATATAGGATTGCTGGGTTTCATCATCGTTAATCACTTATCTTTATTTGCACTATGGGAGGTCTGGGTCTATCTTTTGTCGCCATTTGCACTCCGGGTAGCATCACTGTACATAGACTGCTGTTATACTGTGCACACCACTGAAGAAAGAGAGAAATGTCATTTCAATTCCCCTGTATGTCCTCTACGTATAGTAGTATTGACAAATTAAATCTTTGAATCTTGAATCTTTTCAAATTGTTGTTTATTGTAATCATTTTTCAACTGAAACTCATGCTTTTATGAATGTAAATATATGTGAAATTATTGATTATGTTGTCAACTGTATGCATCACATCTGAAATACATATGCATGGAGTCACTGAGCCTCACTGTGTGTACGGAGACCACAGAGCCCAGCAACTTCCTGCTGATCCTCCACACCCTTGGGAAGGCATGGACAAATACAGAAAAAGTAAAATCACAGAGGAAAATAGAGAGCTTAATTCTGTGTGAACAGACTGATTTGTGTTCATGTATGGTTGTTATGTGGACAATTTGTCCACAACACAAACAAGGAGAAAAGCAGCCGTCTCATTGTCTGCAGGTCCATAAAAAGTCATAAATGTGATTTTCTAAAATCAACATCTTAATTATACTTAAAAATGAGAAATAATCCTTGAATTCCTGCTCAGTAACCTTAAAGATAAGTCACCAGCGTTATCAATGCTGGATTCAGACATGGCCAAAGTCTGAATTAGTGTGAATTATTTTCACCTTTACAGCTCAATACTTCCTAAGGTATATCAAAATAAAAGCCCTCAAGTGTGATTCCATTTTCAGAGTGGTTGTTTCTGTTATGTGCTTTTATTATGAAACACAATCAACAGGATATACATGTCTGAAATCAGCAATAGACAGCCAACAGTTTTCATCACAATCTGTAAATTTAAAAAAAAAACAGTAAAAAGAGTTCAAATGAGTGAAAAGAGGAGAGAAGATTCTCTGACAGTGATGTAGAGGCAAGCCTTTTTTTTTTCTTTTACCTCCGCCATGGGAGAAGGTAATGTTTTTGCCTGTGTTGGTTTGTGTGTTTGTTTGTTGGTTGGTGTGTTTGTTGGTTTGTCTGTTAGCAGCATAACTCAAAAAGTTCTGAATGGACTTTGATTTTGCCACGTGCCATCCTGCCTCAAATCCTCCACCATCATCCCTGTCCCCAAGAAGCCACAGATTACTGGACTTAACGACTACAGACCTGTAGCGCTCACCTCTGTGGTCATGAAGTCCTTTGAGCGCCTGGTCCTGTCTCACCTCAAGTCCATCACCACTCCCCTCATGGACCCGCTGCAGTTTGCCTACCGTGCCAACAGGTCTGTGGACGACGCAGTCAACCTGGCCCTCCACTCCATCCTGCAGCACCTGGACTCCCCGGGAACCTACGCCAGGATTCTGTTTGTGGACTTCAGCTCTGCATTCAACACCATCCGCCCCGCTCTGCTCCAGGACAAGCTGTCCCTGCTCGGCGTGCCTGACTCTCTCTGCAGGTGGATCACCGACTTCCTGACGGACCGGAGGCAGCATGTGCGGCTGGGGAAGTCTGTCTCGGACTCTGTTAGCATCAGCATCGGATCACCCCAGGGCTGTGTACTTTCCCCCCTACTCTTCTCCCTTTATACCAACTCCTGCACCTTCTCCCACCAGTCTGTTAAGCTGATCAAGTTTGCATACGACACCACCCTCATCGGGCTCATCTCCAACGGCGACGAGTCCATCTACAGGAAAGAGGTGGCCCAGCTGGTGTCCTGGTGCAGCCACAACAACCTGCAGCTGAACGCTCTGAAGACAGCGGAGATGATTGTGGACTTCAGGAAAGTCACAACCCCCCTGCCCCCCCTCACCATCACAGGCTCTCCCATCACCATTGCAGATTCCTTCCGCTTCTTGGGCACCACCATCACCCGGGACCTCAAATGGGAGCCAACCATCAGCTCCCTCATCAAAAAGGCCCAGCAGAGGATGTTCTTTCTGCGGCAGCTGAGGAGGCTCAAGCTACCCACCAAGATGTTAGTACAGTTCTACACGGCCATCATCGAGTCCATCCTCACCTCCTCCATAACCGTGTGGTACGCAGGAGCCACTGCCAGGGACAGGCTAAGGCTGCAGCGCGTCGTGCGCACTGCTGAGAAGGTGATCGGCTGCAAGCTCCCATCTCTCCAGGACCTGTACATCTCCAGGACCCGGAGGCGTGCAGGCCGGATCATAGCCGATCCTTCACACCCTGGTCACGTACTGTTTGCCCCCCTCCCCTCAGGTAGAAGACTTCGGTCCATTCAGACTAAAACCTCCCGGCACATGAACAGCTTTTTCCCCTCTGCCATCAGACTGCTGAACATTAAGTGACTTATTGACTCTCGTGCACTATGTACAGCAGCTCAGCCAGACTCATGTCATTCATCACTGTTTTTCTGTTGCATTATCGACTGCACCGTGGTACCCCATATTATCTGCTACTTGCTAATTTATTTAAAACTGCCTTGACTAGTATTACTCATTATTATTATTATTATTACTTATTATTCTACACTTATTGCATGTTTTTAGTCTTTTAGTTTTTTAGTTTATCTCTTTATCTCATCATGTTTTTAATGTTGCAGCATGGCACCGAGACAAATTCCTAGTTTGTGTACTACATGAACAATGGCAATAAATCTGATTCTGATTCTGATGAAATTTTCAGGAAAGGTGTGTAATGGCACGGGGAGCAGATGAGTAGATTTTGGTGGTGATCAGGATTATGATCTGGATGCAGGATTTTTTAAAAATTATTTTAGATATTAATATTGTGATTTTTTATGTACTGCCCCTTTAAGCTGTGTCCAGGGAGTTATGTGCGTGGCCACGCCATAGAGCCATGCACCTCCGCAACCCGGAAGTAGTGTTGGTTTGGAACGAAAAGGAATGGTGTGCCAAATTACACACCAGCTCCTAAAAGAAGAGAGCGCATCACCCTGCCATCACAACAGCAACATCGACAAAATTATCCACCTCTTCAGAAACCACCGACAAAGCCCCCACAGACGACGCTGGTAATTGGTAACTCGATTATGAGGAACGTCAAAAGCAGGTACTGTATCACTAAATTTTTTCCTTGGGCTAAAGTGTCTGATATTGAGGCTCTTTCCCTTGACCTATTAAATGAATTCCCCCACGCTAAAACTGTCATAGTTCATGTTGGATGCAACAACATCCCAGAGGAAGCGTTGGAGATCTTAAAGAGTGACTTCAAGAGCCTTCTGTCCGCTCTTATGAACTGTGGCAGACGTGTGTTTATCTCTGGGCCTTTGGCCCCTTTCAGATGAGGTTGTAATTATTTTAGCAGAACTCTCAGTCTTAAAGGGCCTATATCATGCTATTTTTAGCCTTTCAGAGTAAACTATATGCATGTATGTGATAGTATATTACCTTTGGTACACAGGAGAATGAATTTCTTATGAAATATGAGTTATTTTCGCGAGCTATTTTTCCAACCTGGAAGTAAGATGCCTCGATCTCTGAGGCTCCGCCTCTCCTTCTTGTGGCTGCCACCCATTTCATGACGTAACCCCTGAGCCGGCTGCTGCAGCGTCTCGCTGGGTTCCGCCCACGAAAACTTAGAAGACATTGTCTTACGTAAAAAAGCAAACAGTTGTTGTCACTGAGCAGATTAGGTGCGAGAAGAACTACTTTTTCACAGCGTCAATGCTAAAGTGAAAGAGTTTTGCCTATCACTGCTCCGTTAGCTGTGCGGAGAAAGTGGGTGTGTGCGTTAGCCTGGAGGCGGTGCTGGCAGCACAGGCACTTCCTGGAGTGGGCGGCTCACACCATAGTAATGACCCAGTCATTATCAGGGACAGGGCGGAGCAGCAGCTCAGAGAGCAGGTTTGAGGAGGAACACTCAGAGATGCGTGAATGGAGCAAAATACCACTTTGGGGGTGTTTTTGGTGAGGAATTAACATTATAACATGCTTAAAAGCTCAAAAAAGTCGATTTTGCATGATATAGGCCCTTTAATACCTGGTTGTGTTTTACATGTCCTACTTTTAACATTGGTTTTGTAGACAATTTCAACCTGTTTTGGAGCCGCCCATCACTTATGAGGCCAGATGGCATCCATCCAAATAGACTTGGTGCACGTGTTTTAAGGGACAATCTGTTCTATTCCATTAAGCGTTTTTTAATACAGTGACTGAAATTTGGTACGTTAACTCACTCCGAAATTCCTGGGTTTGCCAACCAGCCCTTCTTTGTTCCCACTTCTCATATTAATAGTATTAATCCACATAATCCTCACTGTTTAGATCAGTCTTCAATTTATAACCCCATAGAGATTGTGTCTGTCTAATGTTACCCAAAATATTATAACCCAAGACAAATACAACACAACTTGATAAATACACGTCTTTCTGCAGTTCCTCCTCATCCACCACCCCTCAACTTTGCCCCTGTCTTCTCCCTTAGAGAACCTTTGTCTACTCCCCCTAAAGTTAATACAAATACAATGCATAAACATCCCAAAGTGATTAAACTAAATGTTGGTAAAACCCAAATCAAACCTCAAGTCTCTAAATTTAATAATTTGGCCTCTGTTCCTTCTCATAATTTAAAAATTAAATGTGGTTTGTTAAATATTAGGTCTCTAACTCCCAAGTCTCTGCTAGTTCATGATCTATTAATTGATCATCTGATCAATTTAATATCCCTTACAGAGACTTGGCTAGGGCAAGAGGATTATGTTGGTTTGAATGAATCAACTCCCTCTGGTTATCTAAACTATCATAATCCCAGAAGTTCTGGTTGTGGAGGTGGAGTAGCAGCAATTTTCCATTCTAAATTACTAGTTAATGTAAAGCAAAAATCATATTTTAATTCCTTTGGGGGCCTGGTCCTCAGTGTGGGGCATGTTGGCTATCTTGGCTTGAACCCGATTTTCTTCACCATAGTTTACCGTCCTCCCTCAGCCTACTCTGAGTTTTTATCCGAATTTGCTGAATTTTTAGCTGATTTAGTGCTGAAATCAGATAGAATAATTATAGTAGGGGATTTTAATATACATGTTGATGTAGATAGTGACTGTCTCAATAAGGCATTCAATTCAATTTTAGACTCAATGGGGTTTTCCCAGAAAGTAGAATATTCTACTCATTATCTCCACCACACATTGGACCTTGTTCTGACTTATGGTATAGAAATAGAAAATCTGGTAGTGTCTCCTCATAATCCTGTACTGTCAGACCATTGTCTGTTAACCTTTGATTTCACTATTTCTGATTATTTGAAAAATATTACTACAGCAGATTGACATGTTTTCTGGACCCAGGGGACAGAAGACAAACTCGAGGAGATAAAGTTAACCTTTTATTGCCCAGTGTGTTGTGTATAAGTGCGTGTATGTATAGTGTGAGGTGTAATGCAGGACTCGTGCTGGAGCTGAGCAGGTCTTAGCTTCGCCTGGCAACCCTAGAAACACAAAGCAGAGGTGTTAGTGCTGCACCAGTGCAAAGAGTGTAACAAGAGACTGCTGCTTACTTTGCAGGTGTAGATGCAGAGCTTCAGCTTGCCTTGCTGGCGGCTGCCAGGGGGTGAGCATCCTGCTCGGTGTCGTGAAGATGGGAGGTTACTCTGACGTCGGGGAGATGCTGAGCTGCCGCCGGGGAGAGAGGGTCCGCCGCCTGGGGGGTCCACCTGTGCACAGGGGAGAGAAGCTTGAAAAGGTAAGGATGAGGAGCGCTTACGTGCGTTGACGTGTTGCTCTTTGTTGGACGGAGAATCAGAATGAGACTGAGGACGGGCGAAGTGCCTTCCTGAGTGTAGCAGACTGCTCCGTGCTGAGTTGCTGGCAGGGTTGGCCTTTAAAGGCCGCTGACGATCAGCAACAGGTGTGCGCACAGCTGAAACAGGTGAAGGCCCTGCGGGCGCCATGACAGTACTCCCCCCGCTAGAGGTGCCTCCTGGCACCTGTCCTATCACCTGGGTGCGTCCGATGGAAGTCGCGGATGAGTTGTTTATCCAAAATCAGCAACGGACATGCCCAGGATCTATCTTCAGGGCCGAAACCCTCCCAATCCACCAAGTACTGTAGACCCCGGCCCCGCCGACAGACATCCAAGATGGCAGTGACGCCCCACGCCGGGTGGCCATCGATCATCCTCGGGGGGGCGGGGGAGCAGGCAGAGGGGACTGGAGATGACGGGCTTGACCTGAGAAACAAGAAAGGTGGGACAGATGCGGAGGGAGGGGGGGAGTGCTAGGCGAACAGCAGCAGGGTTAACAATACGGTTAATAGTATACGGCCCGATGAAACGCTTGGACAGTTTGCCTTTCTCGGCCTTCAGATTGATATTACGGGTAGAGAGCCATACCTGCTGCCCCACCTCGTGCCTGGGAGCCGGTCTCCTGTGACGATTAGCAGTCTTCATATTGCACTCCGTGGTCCGGATGAGGACTCGGCGGGTGGTGGTCCAGAGCCGCCACCTCCTTCTCTTCCGGGAACGGGGGGGGGGGGGTCATACCCCAAAGATGCCCTGAAGGGGGACATCCCGATCGCCGATGAGACCGTGCAATTGTGGGCATATTCAATCCAGGGCAGGTGGTTACTCTATGAAGAGGGACTGGATGAAATGACGCACGGCAGGGTGGCCTCCAGCTCCTGATTCGTTCGCTCACACTGCCCATTACTCTGCCGATGGTACCCGGAGGATAGGCTCACCGTCGTTCCCAACGCATGGCAGAACGCCCTCCACACCTGAGAGACAAACTGCGGCCCCTGGTCCGAGACGATGTCCGTGGGGATTCCATGGAGGCGAATGACGTGCTGGACCAGCAGGTCCGCTGTCTCCCGCGCCATCGGCAACCCCCAGAGAGGGACAAAGTGGACCGCCTTGGAGAAACGATCTACAATGGTTAAGATCACCTTGCACTGGATAGATGGTGGGAGGCCTGTCACAAAGTCCAGAGTGATGTGCGACCAGGGGTGCCCTGGGACCGGAAGGGGGTGGAGCAGTCCGGCTGGAGGAGAGGAGGAAGACTTCCCAGTGGCGCACTGAGCGCAGGCCCGGATGTAGTCACCGACGTCCTTCCGCAGGCCCGGCCACCAAAACGCCCTTTGGAGGAGCCCGACTGTGTGCAAAATCCCTGGATGGCATGCCAACTTTGAGGTGTGAGCCCAGTGGATGACCTCACCCCGGACCGACATGGGGACGAACAACCGACCCGGAGGGCCATCTCTTGGATCGGGCTCAGCCTCCTGCGCCTTCACCACCCTCTCCCAAATGTCCCACAAGAGGGCGCCCATGACGCAGGACGGGGGAAGGATTGTCTGCTCCTGGTCCGCGGAGGTCTCCGCCGAGTACTGCCTGGAGAGGGCGTCCGGCTTGGTGTTCTTCCCTCCGGGGCGGTAGGTGATGGTAAAGTTGAACTGACTGAAGAAGAAAGACCAGTGGGCCTGACGTGAATTCAACCGTTTCGCTGTCCTCAAGTACTCCAAGTTCTTGTGGTCGGTCCAAACCACGAACGGCTGGGCAGCACCCTCCAGCCAATGGCGCCACTCCTCCAACGCGAGCTTCACCGCCAACAGCTCCCTATCACCAATGCAATAGTTCTTCTCTGCGGGGGACAGGCGGCACAAGAAGAAGGCACAGGGGCGGATCACCCCGTCCGTTGGGGAATGCTGAGAGAGTACTGCCCCCACCCCGGATTCCGATGCGTCCACCTGGACCAGACACTGGAGAGCCGCATCCACCTGCGTCAGGACGCGGGATGACGAGAATTCCCTCTTAAGGGTGTCGAATGCTGCCACGGCCTCCTCCATCCAGCGAAAAGGGGTTTTCGGGGACGTGAGATTGGTCAGCGGGTGGGCCACCACGCTGTACTTAGGTACGAAGTGGCGGTAGAAATTGGCAAATCCTAGGAATTGCTGTAATTGCTTCCTGGACGGGGGTGGGGGGTGGGCACTCCACCACCGCCTTGACCTTGGCCGGGTTGGGGAGAATCTGGTTGTGTGAGACTACAAACCCCAGGAAGGATGTCGTCTGGGCGTGGAACTCACACTTTTCAGCCTTCACGAACAATTGGTTCTCCTGAAGCCGCTGGAGGACCCGCCTCACGTGCACCCGGTGCTCCTCAAGCGAACGGGAGAAGATGAGGATGTCATCTAAATACCCAAAGACAAAGGCACCCAGGAAATCCCGGAGAACGTCGTTGATCAGACGCTGGAAGATGGCCGGCGCGTTGGTCAGCCCAAACGGCATTACCAGATATTCAAAGTGGCTGCTTGGGATCTGGAAGCCCGTCTTCCACTCGTCTCCCTCCCTGATCCGCACGAGATGGTACGCGTTGCGAAGATCCAGTTTGGTGAACCACGAGGCCCCCTGGAGGGAATCGAAGGCCGCGTCCATGAGGGGCAGGGTGTATTTGTCCTTAATTGTGATGTCATTAAGCCCCCTGAAGTCAATGCAGGGCCGCAGGGATCCGTCCTTCTTTCCCAACAAGAAAAAACCTGCCCCCACCGCCGAAGATGATGGACGGATGATCCCCGAGCTGAGCGACTCCTTGATGTAAGCGTCCATCGCCTCCCACTCCGGGGCCGACAGGCTGTACAAACGGCTCGCCAGAAGCGGAGGACCGGCCCGGAGATTAATAGCACAGTCGTAGGGGCGGTGGGGGGGAAGAGACAGCGCCCGTGACTTACTGAAAACCCTCCCTAGGTCATGATACTCTACTGGTGCGTAGGACAGATCCGGGGGAGGGGACGTGGGCGGGGCCATAGACAAGGATGGAGCGCAGGCTGTGGACTGCAGACATGCACTGAGGCAGAACGTACTCCACCAAGAAATGCTCCCTGTCTGCCAGTCAAAGGACGGGTTGTGCAGCCGTAACCAGGGGTAACCCAGGATGATCGAGGAAGTGGACGTAGGCAGCACCAGGAAACGCAGGTCCTCCCGATGATTCCCGGAAACGATCACTGACACCGGCACAGTCTGTTGGGAGATGGCAGTCAGAGAGGGGTTTTGGATAGAGCAATGAGCTTGAGCGGAGGCTGAAGAGCTTGGCACAGGAGCCCCAACTGGGTTGCCAGGTCTCCTGATATGAAACTCTGCTCAGCCCCTGAGTCAATCAGTGCGTGAGTGGAATGTTCAGTGTGCTTGTAAATAAGGCGAATGGGCACGAGACAGCAGGTGAGGGGTTTAGATTGAGAAACGTCCGTGAGCCCCCCTACTCTGACCCACGAACCTCCCCTTTTAACCGGCTCGTGCAATCAGCCAATTCATATGAACTGCTTCAGCAGTAAAGGCACAATCCTAGCTCCCTACGGTGCTTCTTCTCGGCAGGAGGAATCTTGGAGCACCCTATTACCATATCCTCTTTCCCTGGAAGTTGCTCCAGAGAGGGCAGGGCCAGCTGCAAGGACTGAGGGGCACGAAAGGACTGCGCACCCAAGCGACTGGAAGCCCTCCGCTCGGCGGCTCGTTCCCTCAGCCTGTTGTCTAAGCTGATGGTGAGTGAAATTAATTCATGTAATCTTTCGGGCTTATCCCGTGTGGCTAGCTCATCCCTCGGGGCAGGGCTTAGGCTACGGATGAATATGCTACTCAATGAAGCATCCTCCCACCTGACCTCGGCGGCTACCACCCGAAAGTCGACCGCATAATCTGCAGCGGACCTGCCGCCCTGTCGGAGATTAAGCAACCAGGTGGTTAGCACCGTGTCCCGGTCGGTGTGGTCAAAAACTTCCGTAAAATAGCTAGGAACTGTTGGTAAGTTAGCGTGGCGTAGCTGGGCTTAGCCATAACGGCTTTGGCCCAAGCAAGCGCCCTACCCTCTAGCAGGTTAGTAATGTAGCCAATTTTACTGTGGTCTGTGGGGAAATCCCCCGGAACCCGTTGGAAGACCGTCTCGCACTGTAGAATAAACTCCCGGGCCTCCCCGAGCTTCCCACTGAAGCGAGCGGGTGTGGGCACCGGTGTGAGACGGGTCGACGGGGCTTGACTCGTTTGGCTAGGTGAGGAGGTAGCGGGGCCTGGGGGAGCCCCGGAAACCGGTGGGAACACCCGCTGTCCTTCCAGGTGATCCAACCGGTTGTTAATTTGAGCTAATTGGGCTAGGATAACGTTTCGCTGGAAAACAACTTGCTCAACTCGAGCATCTAGGGTGTTAAGAAGGCGTGCTAGCACGCTGTCCGCTAGGTCGCTCTGACGGAGTCGTACTGACATGTTTTCTGGACCCAGGGAACAGAAGACAAACTCGAGGAGATAAAGTTAACCTTTTATTGCCCAGTGTGTTGTGTATGAGTGCGTGTATGTGTAGTGTGAGGTGTAGTGCAGGACTCGTGCTGGAGCTGAGCAGGTCTCAGCTTTGCCTGGCAACCCTAGAAACACAAAGCAGAGGTGTTAGCGCTGCACCAGTGCGAAGAGTGTAACAAGAGACTGCTGCTTACTTTGCAGGTGGAGATGCAGAGCTTCAGCTTGCCTTGCTGGCAGCTGCCAGGGGGTGAGCATCCTGCTCGGTGTCATGAAGATGGGAGGTTACTCTGACGCCGGGGAGATGCTGAGCTGCCGCCGGGGAGAGAGGGTCCGCCGCCTGGGGGGTCCACCTGTGCACAGGGGAGAGAAGCTTGAAAAGGTAAGGATGAGGAGCACTTAGGTGCGTTGACGTGTTGCTCTTCCTTGGACGGAGAATCAGAATGAGACTGAGGACGGGCGAAGTGCCTTCCTGAGTGTAGCAGATGGCTCCGTGCTGAGTCGCTGGCAGGGTTGGCCTTTAAAGGCCGCTGACGATCAGCAACAGGTGTGCGCACAGCTGAAACAGGTGAAGGTCCTGCGGGCGCCATGACACATGTCTTTCAGATGACGTTGTTACCAAATTTTTGCAGATTGTCTCCTCTATACCGTGGGTCAACACAATAGAAATAAAAGATGGAGAGCCTGCTCCTTCTGTAATTGATAGCATGGTAGATAGTGTTACAGCCTCTCTGCGTCAGACTCTAGATTTGGTGGCCCCTTTAGAAAAGAAAAAGTCTAACAGGAGATTTCTAACCCCTTGGTTTAACACAGAAACTCGTAGCTTAAAACAGAAGACTCGTCAGTTAGAAAGAAAATGTCGTTCTACTAATTTAGATGAATTCTATTTAGCGTGGAGAAATCCTCTCTTAATTTACAAAAAATCTCTTAGAAAAGCTAAAACAAGTTATTACTCTGCATTAATAGAAGAGAATAAGAATAATCCCAGGTTTCTTTTCAACACTATAGCCAGGCTGACAAAGAGTCAGGTCTCGGTCAATCCTCACATCCCCCCAGAGCTTTCTAGTCAGGACTTTATTAACTTTTTCAATCATAAAATTTTATCTATTAGAGATAAAATCAGTCAGATTCTCCCCACCATAAACTTAAGTACAGCAACTACCACAACTCCTTCAATTGATATCTGTTTAGCTAGGTTTACTCCAGTTGACCTTTTAGAGTTAGATAAAATTATCTCCTCATCCAAGCCTTCACATACCTGCCAACTACTCCGGTTTTGCCGTAATGGTTACGGTTTTCAAGACCCCATTCCGGGTTACGGCTTTATTAATCACAATTACGGTTTTTCACTAAAAATTCAGTCAAAAATTTTAAATCGTAAAAAAAACACGAAAGCAATTCCAAACACGAGATCGCTAGGAATTGTATCTAAATTTACCTGAAGCGTTTGCTAAGCTAACGCTATCGCTATAGCTAACGCCATAGCTAGTCGTTAGCACCTAACACCGATACAAAGAAGTGACTCCGTCCCCGGTGATTGGGGCTCGCCGGAGGAACAAACCGAGGCAACAGTTGGACGGGAGCCGGATCGGAGTTCAAGTACAGCGGTGGTAGGAGACGGGGACCAGTGGAGGAGCAGCCGGGCCCCAGCTGGATAAGTCAACTGTAGCTGGAGCCCAGCTACAGCGGCGGGGCTCAGCGGAGGAACTACTGAGGAAGACGGCGGTAGGTGGCGGGGCTCAGCGGAGGATCTACCGGGACCCCAGCTGGACAGGAGCAGGATCGGAGCTCAACTACAGCGACGGTGGGTGGCGGGACTCGGTGGAGGAGCTGCCGGTACCCCGGCTGGACAGGAGCTCAATTGCAGAGGCGGTAAGCAGCGGGACTAGCAGCGGAGGGGGCTAGCTGAGGCCCAGCTGGATTCGAGGTCGGTCGGATCGGATATCGGCGTCACCAGCAGAGATTGTTTTACTATCAACAGGTCAGTAAAAATGCCACCAAAGAAGGAGGAAATGGAAGAGATCAAAAAATCTCTGAACTAAGTTCAGAGATTTTATCTTCTTGGAACATAAGTCAATATTGTACAGTAATAAGTGGCATTCAGCTGTTTGTTTTATGTCATTTAAGCACAGTTCTGGTACTTAAAAATCGTAAAAACCCAGGAGCTTCGGGGGGCTTTGCCCCCCTTGAGCCCACACCGGGGCTCTGCACCGGACCCCGCTGGGGGACTGTGTCCCCCAGACCCCCTGCTAAATTTTCAGATAATTTCCCCAACCCCAAATCACATCCCTGGTTAAAGAATGACATACTGAGGCAGGCCAGAAAGTTATGGAGAACAGAAGTTTACCTAAATGAACATCTAACAAAAACTAATGCTGAAATAGCACGGCAGGCACGGATGCTGAAAAGACAAAATAAGATACAGGCAACATGGACAAGAAATTGTAGAGTTTGGATCAAACTAAATGGAACACCTGAGGAAGCAAAAGAATATAATAATCAGAGATCTTACTGACTTAAATAAATATAGATGAACACTGATTAAGAAAATTAAGAGACTATGATAACCCATATCCACACACATGGCAAGTCTTTTCGTGAGGAATACTCCAAAGCATTTCCAGGAATTATTACTGTGGACTGTGTGCACATATTTAGCCATGTGAACAAGAACAAAACTGAGTTCAGGTCCAGTCTGTCAACTAAAGTTCTGGACAACCTCATGACCAGGAAAATGATGATGACAGCTTCGGGTAACAAGTGCCACAGTGTGTTCCATTCAAAAGACCAACTGAAGAAAGCTAAGAGGTGCACCATGGAAAACAACAATGCTTGAGAGTTACCATAGAGTTTGTCCTTGATCTTTTCAAATCAAATCAAATCAAATCAAACTTTATTGTCATATTGCTGTACATACAACTGTAGTGCAGGCAAGATGAAATTGTGTTTCTCTCGGCATCCATATAAATAGAAGCAGCATGATTTAAGACAGACTCCCACATAGCTCCACCCCCCACCCCCATCCATTCACACATCCCTGAGACATACTTGGGAAGAAAAAAACCTAACTAACTATAATATACAAATAATATACAAAATGTCCGTAAGTGCAGTAGTGTGTATGAGAGATTCCGGGTCAGCTGTTCAGCATCCTGACAGCTTGTGGAAGGAAGCTGTTGATCAGTCTGGTGGTTCTGCCTCTGATGCTCCGGAATCGTTTACCAGATGGAAGAAGTTCAAAGTGTTTATGCAGAGGGTGAGAACGGTCCTTGACAATGTTCAGTGCCCTGCTCCTACAACGGTTCTGAAAAAGTTCTTGGACAGAGGGGAGGGAGACTCCAATTACCCTCTCAGCCCCCTTGACTATCCTCTGCAGGGCTTTTTTGTCTGACATACTGCAGCTGGAGTACCATGTAGCAATGCAGTACGTCAGAACACTCTCCACCACACCTCTGTAGAAGGTCCTGAGGATGCAGCATATATGCAGCATTTCCATCAGCATATCTGCATTGACAATTTAAGGAAAATAGAAACATGATTGTTGAAGAAATATGAGGTTGTCAGCCACATTTTAACTTGATTTAATGCTAATATTTGTTTGCCGTTGGGTGGCTTCGCCCCCCTGAACCCCCCACCAGGACTTTGTCCTGGACCTACCGGGGCCTGCGGCCCCTGGACCCCGGCTAGCTACTAGGCTTTTCAAGTTTTAAAAGTTGCCAGGTATGCCTTCATCCTGTTTTTTAGACCCTATCCCTACCAGGTTATTTAAAATAGTCTTCCCAATTATTGGTAGCCGTATTCTTCACATAATTAATTCTTGTTTAACTTTGGGTTATTTACCGCAGGCTTTTAAAATTGCTGTAATTAAACCCTTACTCAAAAAGCCAACGCTCGATCCAGGAGTTTTGGCTGACTATCGACCAATTTCTAATCTGCCTTTCATTTCAAAAATCTTAGAAAGAGTTGTTGCTGCACAATTGTTTGACCATTTGCAGGGAAATGGTTTATTTGAAGAGTTTTAATCTGGGTTCAGAGTTCATCACAGCACTGAAACAGCCTTAGTGATGGTCACTAATGACCTCCTTATCGCATGTGATAATGGACTTGTTTCTGTACTTGTCCCTTTAGATCTTAGTGCAGCCTTTGATACTATCGATCATGACAATCTACTTGATAGATTAGAACACTATGTTGGACTAAATGGAACTTCGCTGCAGTGGTTTAGATCTTATTTGTCCGATAGACTTCAGTTTGTTCACATCAATGATGAGTTTTCTTCCATCTCTAAGCTCAGTTACGGAGTTCCACAAGGATCTGTGTTAGGCCCTACTCTTTTTAGTTTATATACTGTATGCTTCCATTAGGCAATATCATTAGAAAGCACTGTATACGTTTTCATTGTTACGCAAATGACACACAATTATACCTGTCAGTGAAGCCCAATGATTGTAATCAGTTAGCCAAGTAAGATGCCTGTCTTAAGGAAATCAAAGCCTGAATGACTTGTAATTTTCTGCTATTAAACCCAGATAAGACTAAAGTCATTCTTGTTGGTCCAAAAAACCTTAGAAATAACTTTCCAAATCAAACTCTTAATTCGGATGCCGCTACTCTCACTCTGAATAGTTCTGTGAGGAACCTTGGAGTTATTTTTGATCAAGATCTGTTCTTTAATTCACATATTAAATTTGTTTCTAAGACTGCTTTCTATCATCTGTGCAATATTGCAAAGATTAGGAGTATCTTGTCTCAGAGTGATGCTGAGAAACTGATCCACGCTTTTGTTAGTTCTAGATTCGATTATTGTAATTTGTTATTATCAGGTTGTCCTAAAATATCTTTAAAAAGTCTTCAGTTGATCCAAAATGCTGCTGCAAGAGTTTTAATGGGTCCCAGAAAGAGAGATCATACTGTATCTCTCCGGTTCTGGCCTCCCTTCACTGGCTTCCCATAGAGTTTAGAATTAAGTTTAAAATCCTTCTTCTGCAGTGAGACAGGACATGGATAGGTTCTTGAACTTTTGGCAACCCTGGATCACATATGTGTCTTCCATCAGATCTAATCTTTGACAAATACCATTTCAATAATGGCACCTCTCTTTGTTCCAACTCTACTCAGATGCTCTTTTATTTTTATTTATTTTATTTTATTTTGTTGTTGTTCTTTTGTTTTGTTTTTTCTTGTTTTGTTTTTTGTTTGTTTTTTTGTTCTTTCTTTAATTCTCTTTTTCTTTCACTTAAAAAAAGTGGTGTTGTAATAACTATTCTTCCAATGTTGTCAAAAAACAAAAAAAAGGGAACATGATGAAAATGTAAACAATGCAATGCTGTAATGACATGTATACCCTTTACAAAAACTTAAAAAAAAAAAATCTGTCTTCTCACTTACAAAGCTCTTAATAATCAGGCCCCCTTATATATAAAGGATCTGATATTACCCTATCATCCTAACGGAGCACTATGCTCCCAAAATGCTGGATTACTTGTAATACCCACAATCTGACCAACAGTGATCTGTGTGGCGTTTGCATGTTCTCCCCGTATCTGCGTGGGTTTACTCCGGTATTTCTCCGGTTTCCTCCCACAGGCCAAAAACATGCAGGTTAAGTTAATTGGAGACTCTAAAGTGGCCCTAGGTGTGAATGTGTGTGTGAATTGTTAAGGGATAGCGCCGTATCGTATTTCCCCTCTGGGGATCAATAAAGTGTACAAAATCAAAAAAAAAAAAAAAAAATCTCCAAAAGTACAATGGGAGGCAGAGCCTTCTGCTATCAAGCTCGTTTCCTGTGGAACCAGTTACCGCTCTGGGTCTTCTAAGAACAGGGTAAAAATCTTCCTTTTCAATATAGCCTACGATTAGGGAAGGATCTTGTGTCTCTTAACCCCCTTTTTGTTTTGCTGTTAATAGATTCAGACTGCCGGGTGACCTCCAATAACGTACTTGGCTTCTCACCGTTAACGTTTGCTCTCCTTATGTCTGTTCTATTCTTCTTCTCTATCCCCTCACCCCCAGCCAGTCGCGGCAGATGACTGCCCCTCCCTAAGCCTAGTTCTGCTAGAGGTTTCTTCCTGTTAAATGGGAGTTTTTCCTCTCCACCTTCGCTAAGTGCTTGCTCACAGGGGATCGTCTGACTGCTGGGTCTTTTCACAATTGTGGGGTTTTCCCTACTTTTGACGGTGCTATGAAATGACTTCTGTTGTGATATGGGGCTATATAAATAAAGCTGAACTGAATTGAATTGAATTGAATGTGGTCTCCATCCACATAGTATGTGATGATTGACATTATTTCATTTGAAGACGCCAAGAAAAATAAAGTAGTGTGTGGTTTAAAGATAGGGTTTGGAGTGCATGCAGACATAACTCCGGCCAGCAGACAAGGATGTCGTTGGAGCCACATGACCCACATGATATGTAAACACAGTAAAGCACTGGACAACGTTTATTTTTTTTGTTTGTGAATTCACAATAGGCCTGTTCTATTATGCTCGTTCATGACGCACCACAGTGATATGATACTGCACTGTTGTGTAATATTGCTTAATAATTATGAACCTTGTCAATAAACTGTAAGGGAGAAGTGGGGAGGGAAAAAAAAAACCCCGACAACCCACTTGAAAGATTCAATAAACCATGATGCTGATTTAAGGTGGAATTGCCCAGCCCCAACGTATGGGCAATACAATTGTGACAGTCTTGTTTCTGTAATGTAGTCATAATGTTTTGGCTGCCGTTTCTCTGTCATTTTAGCAGGATTATGTAAAAACTCCTCAATGGACCTGGATGACATTTTCACCAGAGGTGGTTCTTGGCCCAGACATGAATTCTTTAGATTTTGGAGATGATCCGTGAGTGCATACCTCCACCAAGGCCCTATCTCGCAATGTACAGATGGATGGCGATATGGACAGAAAAAGTGGAGGACAAAGGGAGGGAAGGACGGAGACTTGACAGAGGTATGCGGTCTCTGAGTGCCCTGTAGTTTTAAGGATGTTTTCAACTTTTTCTCTGCAGGATAACTGCTAGTTTGTTGCCTGGTGTTTTTAATGGGGGTTTGGGCCAACACTGAATTATATGTGTCGCACATTTTTTTAATTTTAAAGGCATAACATTTAACTCAGTGGATGAAGGTACTTTAAAACTTTTTTTTTCCCACTCTGCTTTTATTATTTCTAAATGGCTTAATTTACAACAAATGATTATTTAAACTTATGTTAATCATAAAGTTGTTTAGCAATGTTTTTGTTTGATTGCAAAATAAAAATTATGTAGAAGTTATCAGACAGCCAATCCACTAGTTATCAAATTGAGAGTCCACAGAACAGGGGAAAGATTCAGATTACATTAACAGTTCTGAATAAGGAGCATTTTGAGAAAACGCAAAAAGGATGAAAAGTTGTGGTGGGCGGATCGATCCAGTTGGTATTAGTATTGATTTTGATCAATAACAGTGTAATGAGATTGATATTGTGTCTGTGTTTGCTACTCCCATCACAGCAGGGAGCAGGCACACTTTGCTCCTCTTCTTTTTCTTGTGGTTTTACGGTGATTGGCAACCAGCGTTTAGGTGCAACTCCTTACTACCATCATGTGACTCGACAGTGCCAGGTAAACAAGCTAGCAAGCCGGCTAGTTGCTGGTGTACGCACACACACAAGCCACACAGATGTGAAGCAAAAAAATGGCAGAGAGGAAGAGGAGCACCGTGTGGCTATATTTTCAAATGAAGGAAGATATTTTATTTATTGTATTGTAGTTTCTGAGCACTGTGCCTCAAAAAAGAATTTGTTTTAATTTGTTCTTGAGTGCTAATTTTGTGCATTTTGTTTATTTAAGCAAAAAAATCCAGACATTACAATGTATGGGGAAAACTGTTTTGTTACTGTTCTGTTTCTGAACAAAAAGTTTTATTATGATAATAAAGTATTGCGGCAGCATGAAATAAAGCGGCGTTGTTGGAGGTTTTAAGTAGAGTTTTATTATCATACCACCGTCACGGGATCCCCTCTCCAGCCCAAGTGTGTGCAGGCTGGAGCGGGATCCTCTGGCTCTCAGAGAAGGAGGGACACAAAGTCTGTGTCCTGCAGCAGAGGGTGAAGTGTGAGTGAGAGTTACAGAACCTGTGCAGTATTTTTACCCAACTCAAACAATACATCAAAGCAGATTCACAGCAGTTTGTCTGATCAAAGGGACTGCAGAACAGGCATGAGATATTTGCATTTGTGAGACATACATCACAATAGGCAGATTTGCTAGACTTTGCTCCAGCTGCAAAACAAAGAGGTTAACAGGCACATCTACATATTGATCTGAGTCTCTAGGTCACAGTAAGGACAGGACGCATGAACACAATGCATGAAAGGTGACATTATCACAGTAGTGTAGCGGAAAAAACCAGGAGTAGCGAGTTGCCTGTCCTTAGTCTGTTTGTGGGGGTTTTCCCAAACCGCCACAGCTCCCCCCCAGAGGGCTCGGCAGGTGGTCGAGACCTCGATAGTGCAGCTTGGGCAGCGAGCAGGGAAAAGCTCTGTGCAGGAGGGGGTGGAGGGGGGTGGGGGTAGTAAAAGCCGGCCGGAGACCATGAAAACGTCTGGGCCGCGCAAATATTGCTTGTGGGTCTGCAATGTCGAAGGGCTGGTCCCGTTGAACGTGCAGAGGTCCACAAGAAGAAAAATTAGTCACTGGCTCCTCCCGCGATTAAGTCCTGCAAGGATTAATAGCGGCCGTGAAGAAAAGACGAGGCTGCTTGGCGGCTGTGATGAGAGCAGAGGGACTGGCATGTTGACTTTAGGTGCGGGCACAGCCTTAAAGTCCTCGGGGATCGCAAAACCGCTGAATTCCCCATGTGTGCCGTGGCTGAGACTATTAACAAATCCTTCGAGCATGCTGCATGCGTGCCTCAGGTGAGCGAGCAGCCCTGAAGGGCAGCGGCGAAGGAGGAAGGCAGTCTGTGGAGCCGTATGTGTCCCGTGCGTGGTGCGCCGTGCCCGTAACTCCCCGGTGCGTGTGCCGGGGTCCCGTGCGTGGGTGGGCCGCTGGAGAGGAGAACCAGGGTCAGGGGAGCTTGCTGGAGATCATCCCTGTTCAGTGTGTTGGAGCGGTGAAGGAAAGTAGACGCTCTGTCACTCGCTCGGTCATGGTGCGTTCAGGTCCACGTGTGCTCCGTCGGCCATGGAGATCGCCGTCGTGGAGAAAGGACGAGGTACATGCGCTCTCGAGCGCGGCTGGTCCAGCGTGGATGTGCCGATCTAGGCGTGCAGATCTCACCATGAAGTTTGCTGCGGCTTTCCCGGTCGTGGGTGGTCTCCGGAGAGTTTCACCTGGAAACTCTGCGTCAAAATCTCCCTGAAGCAGAAGGGAGCTGTTGCATTCGCTTGTCGTCGGAGACTCACCGCCGGGTGTTGCGTTCGCTGGCAGCGTGTTCGTTTCAGCATCGGGTCACCAGTGCGGCGGCATGAAATAAAGCGGCGTTATTGGAGGTTTTAAGTAGAGTTTTATTATCATACCACCGTCACGGGATCCCCTCTCCAGCCCAAGTGTGTGCAGGCTGGAGCGGGATCCTCTGGCTCTCAGAGAAGGAGGGACACAAAGTCTGTGTCCTGCAGCAGAGGGTGAAGTGTGAGTGAGAGTTACAGAACCTGTGCAGTATTTTTACCCAACTCAAACAATACAGCAAAGCAGATTCACAGCAGTTTGTCTGATCAAAGGGACTGCAGAACAGGCATGAGATATTTGCATTTGTGAGACATACATCACAATAGGCAGATTTGCTAGACTTTGCTCCAGCTGCAAAACAAAGAGGTTAACAGGCACATCTACATATTGATCTGAGTCTCTAGGTCACAGTAAGGACAGGACGCATGAACACAATGCATGAAAGGTGACATTATCACAGTAGTGTAGCGGAAAAAACCAGGAGTAGCGAGTTGCCTGTCCTTAGTCTGTTTGTGGGGGTTTTCCCAAACCGCCACAGTATTTTCTATTTTCCTCTATATCTATATCTATATCTTAAGGAACTGTAAATTGAATTTAACAATATGATTAAAGCGGCAAGGACTTCTTATTTTTCCAACATCATCTCCTCCAATAGTAACAATCCAAAGATCCTCTTCAGCACAATAAACAGTATAGTTAACACTGTCACTTCTGCTTCCCCTGTTCATTCAATTAATGACTGTAACAAGTTTGTTTCCTTCTTTGTTGACAAGGTTACTGCTTTTAGGGCTGGTTTTACACATTCGTCTTCCCCAATCCTTGATTATCCCAATAAACAGGCCATTTTAAGTTATTTTACCCCAGTTTCTTTGAGGAATTGTCAGTGTTGGTGGGCTCCATGAAATCCTCCTCCTGCCCTTCAGATATCTTGCCTACCTCAGTGTTGAAAGAGCTAACTGGCTCAGTGGGTACATCTTTGGTTAATATCATTAACAGTTCACTTGAATCTGGTTGTGTTCCCTCGTATATTAAACATGCAGTTGTGCAGCCACTTTTAAAAAAACCTAACTTTGATCCATCTGTTTTTAAAAACTTCAGACCAATTTCTAAGCTTCCTTTTGTTTCTAAGCTTATAGAAAAAGTTGTCGCCAAGCAGCTCACTGACTTTTTAATTGAACACAATATTTTCGATACATTTCAGTCAAGTTTTTGTCAGAAACACTCAACAGAGACTGCTCTTCTCAGGGTGTAAAATGATATTTTAATGTCATCAGACTCTGGCAGATGCTCTGTTTTAGTGTTATAAGATCTTTCTGTGGCATTTGATACTATTGATCATTGTATTTTGTTGCAAAGGCTTAGAGATTGGGTAGGGATTTCTGGAAAAGCCTTGGCTTGGTTTTCCTCCTGTCTTTTTGGTAGGAGTTTTTCCGTGGCTGTTGGCTCTTACTCATCTGACTCTGCTCCTTTAACCTGTGGTGCCTCAGAGTTCTATTCTGGGTCCACTTTTATTTTCACTGTACATGCTGCCACTTGGTTCTATCATCAGCAAATTCAAAGGTGTGTCTTATCACTGCTACGCTGCTGATTTACAGCTTTTTTTTTCTTTTAAACCTGACCATGTTGACAATTTAAAAATTATTCATGATTGTCTGTCTGCAATTAAGGATTGGATGTCTAGTAACTTTTTGCAACTTAATGCTGACAAAACTGAAGTCCTTATTGCAGCACCTGATAATCTAATTCCTAAGATGGTTAATAGAATTGTTTCATTAAGCTCTAATGTACGGTCTAATCTAAAAATCTTGGTGTCATTTTTGACCAGTAGATGAGTTTTGATCAGCATGTCAAATCTCTGACCCGGAGTTGTTTTGCCCCACCTCAGAACTATCTCAAAAATTAGGTCACTGGTTTCCTACAGTCAGTTAGAAACCATTATTCATGCCTTTGTTTCTTTACATTTGGACTACTGTAATGCTCTCTTCACATGCCTCAGTAAATCCTCTTTACATCGCCTACAGTTAGTCTAGAACTCTGCTGCTAGACTACTGACTAGGTCCAGTAGGTTCTGTCATATCACTCCCATTTTGGCCTCCTTGCATTGACTTCGACCCACACTCTAAGTAATGATGTTTCTAACACTATTTCCCACAATCCTCCAGTCCCGGTCTAAATAAAACACTCCCTCTCTATTCAGCCAATCACGTCCCAGAGGGTGGCCAGGACACCACATTGCCCTCACCTAAGAGGATTAGCTTTCCCCAACAATCCAAGCATCAACCACAAAGTCCCGTAAATGTTGGGGGAGACGGTGTTGTCTCCGAACTCCATCCTGTGGGCTCCCGCCAGCCAAGGGGGGTGGTGATGATGGTGTCTGTGGCTCCTCTAGTCAGACGGTCCCGTAGCTGAAGCTTGTGGCTGATGGGGTCCCAAGCGGTCCTGGTGGAGCACCACCACTCAGTTCCTTTGGCACAGTTGCACTCTGTAGACCACATCAGAGAGTCTCTCCAAAACAACGCAGGGTCTTCCTCACTGGGTTGTAGACCCACACCTTTGTCACTGCAGCAAAATGATCTCTCCGGTACTGGGTGTCATAGGCCCGCTTCTGCTGCACTGACTTTCTGGCCAGTTCATGGGTCTTCCACAGCTGCTCACAGAGATTGTAGTAATAGTCAATTCCCAGTTCCACTCTCAGCTCAGATTCTGGAAGGGGCCCAAATACCAAGTCCACTGGGGTGTGCAGCTCATGCCCAAACATCAGTGCCGCAGGGGTACATCCCGTGGTCTCCTGCACTGCAGTCTGGTAGGACCACAAGACCAGGGGGAGATAGTGGTCCCAGTCTTGCTGTCGTTTGTCTGTCAGGATAGCCAGCTAGGTGGACAGAGTCCTGTTAAACTGCTCCACCAAACTGTTGCTTTGGGGGTACAGGGGAGTAGTTCTAGTTTCCTTGACCCCAGGCACCGGCACACCTCCTGGAAGACCTTGGACTCAAAATTCCACCCCTGATCACTATGGGGGTCCTCCGGGACCCCGAAGCAACAGAACATCTCCCTCAACAGCTTCTCTGCAGTGGTTGCTGCACTCTGGCCGGGAACCACATATGCCTCAGGCCACTTTGTGAAATAGTCCATGGCCACTAAGCCATAGCGGTTTCTCTGGTCAGTCACAGGGAACGGACCCAGGATTTCCACACTCATTCTTTCCATTGTGGCCCCCACCTGGTACTGTTGCAGAGAGGCACATGATTGCTGGGTGGGGCCCTTCTGCACGATGCAGAAGTTGCAGCATTGGACAAACATCTCCACATCTCGGCAACATCCTGGCCAGTAGATTCACTCTCGAAGACGATGCAGGGTCTTGGTTATGCCAAAGTGCCCAGCCCCCACAGAGCCATGGACCAGTTTGAGGACCTGGCCCTGCAGCTGGTGAGGAACCAAGAGCTGCTGGATGTTTCGTTACCCCCTTGGTGACTTCCACCAATGGTGCAGGATGTCATTCCAGCTGACAGTGCTGGACCATTGAGAGTACAGTGCCTTGGACTCTGGGTCTAGAACAGAGACTGCTGGCTACTTGGGCCGCTGGCCAGCCCCCACTCAGGGGTGGACCCTGGAGAGAACTGCATCCTGGTGTTGGGCTTGCTGGATCTGCTCGGAGTCGAGGGTCTCCCAGTCACTGTGAGGTGCCACAGCATCCTGCAGTGCAGGAACTTTTGGTTCTGGCAGGCAATGGTCCTTCTGTCTCCTGCAATATCGACACCTCTCCACCTTGCATGGCCATCGAGAAAGGGTGTTGACATTGCCATGTAGTCATCCTGGTCAGTGCTGGATCTCAAACTGGTAGTCCTAGAGGGCCTTCACCCACCTGGCTAGCTGCGCCTCTGTCTCCTTAAAGCTCAGCAGCCAAGTGAGTGAAGCGGGGTCAGTCTGCAGGATAAACTTCCGTCCATACAGGTAAGGGCAGACGTATTGCAGACCCTGGACAACAGCCACCAACTCCCAGGGGGTTACACAGTAGTTCCTCTCAGGTTTGCTGAGGGACCAGCTGAAGTAGGCAGTTGCCTGCTCACCATGTTCCCCTTCCTGAGAGAGCACAGCACCCAGACCCACATAACTGGCATCAGTGTCTATAATGAAGACCTTCCCCGTGTCTGGATATGCCAGTATGGGGGCCTCCGACAGGGCAAAGTGGAGGAAGGAGACGATTGCTCTTAACTAGCTTTAAATGGCTTAATAGCTTTAAATAGCTTATTTGAGATGACCCATTCACACTCTAAAACAATGTAAAAAAAAAAGCCTATTGTATACTGCTAATCATGCTGTTGATAATTCATATTGTAATTCATTCATGCTGTTGACAACGTGTGATGTGTGTGTGTGTGAACAAACTAAACTAAACTCAACAGACTGCGGCACAATCATCAGTCCACTGGAAGGCCTTGTCCTTCTGGGTCAGCTGGTGAAGGGGGCTAGCTATGGTGACAAAATCCCTGATGAACCTCCTGTAGTATGAGGTAAGGCCCAGGAAACTACGGAGCTCTGACATGTCACCAGGGGGTGGCCACTCCCAGACTGTCCTCACCTTATCTGGGTCGGTGGAAACTCTATCAGCGCTGATCACATGACCAAGGAGTGACACACTCTGGCGAAAGAGGTGGCACTTCTTGGGGTTGAGGCATAGCCCTGCCCCACGGATGGCCTGGAAGACCTCCCGCAGGTTCTGGAGTGCCCCTTGAAAGTCTGCAGCATGGACCAGGAGATCATCCAGGTACACCACACAGCGGTCACGGGGAATATTGGCAAGGATCCTTTCCATGAGGCACTCAAAAGTTGCAGGCACAGTACGTAGTCCAAATGGCATCACCAGGAACTGCCATGACCCCTCAACAATTGAGAACTCTGTATTGGGGTGAGCCTCCGGTGACAGCTCCACCTGCCAGTACCCACTGCAGAGGTCCAGGGACCTTAACCAGGACGAGCCTGGAACATAGTCTAAGGCATCATCAGTTTGAGGGAGGGGGTAAGAATCTTTATGAGTGGCCTCTTTGAGGCACCTGTAGTCCACACAAAACCGCCAGGTACCATCCTTCTTGCAGACTAGAACTCGTGGGGCAGCCCATGGGCTCTATGAGGGTCGGATGACTCCTGCCCGGTGCATCTCCTCAATCTTCTGTCGAGCTGCTGACCTTTTGGCCAGCGATAGGCATCGAGGGAAGATGCAGATGGGGGGGGCTCTCCTGTGTTGATTTCATGGAGGACCATGTTGGTGTGGGTGCAGTCCTCATCTCTGGCAGCAAAGACATTGACAAGGCCTTTAACAGACTCTTCAGTTGGACCTGTTGTTCCTCGTCCCAGCTTTTACAGTTCTTCTTGAAGAGGTCCTTGACGACCTGTTGGGTCTCTGGAGATGATGGCTGAAGTGACACTGCAGACATCGGTGTAGCTGGCCCCATTGGCTGTGCTTGTTGCTCTGCAGAAGTTCGTGGCAGTGCTGATGCTTGGCGGACCCCAGGGCCACTGGACTTGTGAAGAGCTATACCTTCCGAGCCCAGGTAGGAGATGGCCATGGGCACATCCACCACAGCTCCCCACTCATCCAGCAGGTCGAGGCCAAAGATGCAGGTGTCTGGATGTCAGCCCACCAGAACTGGTGTTGTGACCGGTGGACAGCAATGGTGACCTGTAGGGCCTTCATCCACAGGATCTGTGCTTGTTTGCTGGTGACTCTGGTGATGTGATGCCTGGTGGGGACCCACCCTTGGAGCGAATTTCCACTAGAACCCAGAACAGTCCCTGGGTGGATGAGTGAAATAGTGGACCCTGTATCTACCAAGACTTGGCAGGAAATGCCTTTGAAGGTACAGTCCACATAGAGTCTGTGTACCTGGCCAAGATGGCCCAGGCACTGAGTTGGCTGGTTGGGATTTGAAAGGTCCTAGGTGGCAGCCTTCCCTCGATGCCACCCTCTCTTAATTTAATGGAGATGCCAACGGTGGTACCCTGGGTGCTGGAGCTGAGCAGTTCCAGGCCACATGGCCAGGAACCTAACACTGGTAGCAGCTATCATCATCCTTTCTCCTGGGTTGGCAGTCTGGCGATGCAGCTGGGAGTACCTGGTAAGCTGCTTCATGCTCCTCACCGTCAACATAGTCAGTCTGGTTCACCTGGTGCCTATAATGATGGCGGAGTCCCTCAGTGCATAACACATATTCAACCCTCTCTGATTCTTTCAAGGCTGCTGCCAAGGTGGTGCAAGCCAGGAGGCATAGGTACTCACGGAGGTGTTCAGACTGAAAACCTCAGATGAAAAACTGGGTGGCGAACTCCTAATGGACCTCCTTAGTGGACCCAGGGTGTCGTTGGCTGGTGTACGTACACAGGTCAGCAGCATATGCCCCAAGGCTCTCTCCAGCCCGTCTCCGCTGCTTAGCGATTAGGTCTCTTGCATCCTCAGCATAAATCTGGTGACCAAAATGCTGCTGGCTGGCTGCCTTTAATGACACCCAGTCTTGGAGTTCAGACAGCTGCAGATCTGTGAGTACTTCCCGAGCTCCACCCTCAACAGAGAGGGCGACATTGCATGTTGTCTCTTTGGGGTCCAAGCATTAAGCCGTGCTGCCAAATGGGCCTGCGTCAGGTAGGTGTCTGCTGGCTCTTCTCCATTGTAGCAAGGCAACTTCACTGTAGGTTTCCGTGGGTTCTCGTAGAGCTGAGCAGGTCTCTACATTGAGCAGGCCAGTAGCCAGTGCTCAGGAGGGGTCTCGGCGCCAAGGCTCCACCAGCCGCTCTGTCACTCCGTGTGTCCCATCAGCTGTTCTGGCCGCCATTCTGCGTGCCGATCATGTGACTCAGGACAGGTTGCGCTTCTTCCATCTGGTAGGCTGCTCTTGTTCCGTCACCGACATTCACCATGGAGCCCTGTTGTAGTGATCTGATTTATTGCAGCTTCCATGCTGGCAATGAGAATGTTAATCTCTTGCTAATTTGCCATTCTTTTACACTACCATTCAAAAGTTTGGGGTCACTTAGAAATGTCCTTATTTTTGAAAGAAAAGCGCTTTTTTCAATGAAGATAACTTTAAACTAATCAGAAATACACTCTATACATTGCTAATGTGGTAAATGACTATTCTAGCTGCAAATGTCTGGTTTTTGGTGCAATATCTACATAGGTGTATAGAGGCCCATTTCCAGCAACTATCACTCCAGTGTTCTAATGGTACAATGTGTTTGCTCATTGCGTCAGAAGGCTAATGGATGATTAGAAAACCCTTGTGCAATCATGTTAGGTCTGCAATGCTGTGATTGCTGCAAATGGAGGATTCTTTGACAAAAGCAAAGTTTGAAGGAAAAAATTATTATTTCACATACAAATCATTATTTCTAACCTTGTCAATGTCTTGACTATATTTTCTATTCATTTTACAACTCATGGTGGTAAATAAGTGTGACTTTTCATGGAAAACACAAAATAATTGTCTGGGTGACCCCAAACTTTTGAACGGTAGTGTATATCCCACTTCTGACACCATGAAGATAACTTTAAACTAATCAGAAATACACTCTATACATTGCTAATGTGGTAAATGACTATTCTAGCTGCAAATGTCTGGTTTTTGGTGCAATATCTACATAGGTGTATAGAGGCCCATTTCCAGCAACTATCACTCCAGTGTTCTAATGGTACAATGTGTTTGCTCATTGCGTCAGAAGGCTAATGGATGATTAGAAAACCCTTGTGCAATCATGTTAGGTCTGCAATGCTGTGATTGCTGCAAATGGAGGATTCTTTGACAAAAGCAAAGTTTGAAGGAAAAAATTATTATTTCACATACAAATCATTATTTCTAACCTTGTCAATGTCTTGACTATATTTTCTATTCATTTTACAACTCATGGTGGTAAATAAGTGTGACTTTTCATGGAAAACACAAAATAATTGTCTGGGTGACCCCAAACTTTTGAACGGTAGTGTATATCCCACTTCTGACACCATTGTAATGAGATGTGGGCTGCAGTCAATAAAAAGGCATTTATTTTGCTCTCTCAGCTTTTATTTTGAAAACACAGTTAAACATATCACAATGGCTGAGGTCATTACTTTGACCCACACTGTCAGTAATGGTGTTTCCAACACTATTTCCCACAATCCTCCAGTCCCAGCCTAAATAAAACACTGCCCCTCTATTTGACCAATCATGTCCCAGAGAGTGGCCAAGATGCCACATTATACAAAAAACTAAGTCAGATATACAGATATAGCTCGAGTAGGTTCATTTTGTCTTCCTCTTCAATTATCATCATTTTTGTTTTTCTTAATTCAGACAAGAATAAATAGGAGAATTTTTTTTTTTTTTACTTTACATGTTTTGACTGTCCACTGTAGTCTTCTTCAGAAGTGTCAGCTGATTGCTGGGAAGTGTCATTTATCAGCCATTTTTTCAAGGCGGGGCCAGCCCCTCAGAACTGTAAGATCCACTGGGCTGGCCCCGGCCTCTGCCGTCCAATAGTCTCTAGAGAATGTAGTCCCAGGTGTGGGAAAGCAAAAATGCCTCCTCTTCCCGATTCATGCTGTCTTTTTCCCGCTTCCTGATTGCAATGGCCTCCTTGATCCAGTGTTTGTGTCTGTTGCTCTCCGATCCATTCATTTTGACATTGTTCCAGTCCATCATGTGATTATTTCTTTTGCAGTGATCTGATATTGCTGATTTTAACGTTGCTTGTTCTTCCTTTTCTTTTTGCGATCTTGTGAGTCATCCTTGTGTTTCCTTCTCACATTCCTTCTGATGTTTTTTTTTTCCTTGTGGTGAACGATCTTCCTGTTTATCCGATGTACAGTAGGTCTGTATATGGTGTGGTTATGATGTACTTGGGGAGGAAGTTCACACTCTAACAGGTGGGGGAAAGTAAGCTAGGAGCAGGAAGACAAAATAAGAGGAAAACAGCAGCCTTGTGTGTAGCAGAATGGAATGTACGCACTCTGTTGGTGGTGGTCTGTTGCGGTGGCGGACTGGTTAGCATTGTGGCAGCACAGTAACTCACCCTTGGCCGGGGATCCTGGGTTCAATCCCAGCCCCTGACCAACAGTGATCTGTGTGGAGTTTGCATGTTCTCCCTGTGTCTGTGTGGGTTTACTCTGGGATTTCTCCGGTTTCCTCCCACATGCCAAAAACATGCAAGTTAGGTTAATTGGCATCAAACTGGGGATTCTAAATTGTCCTTAGGTATGAATGTGAGAGTGAATGGTTGTCTGTCTCTTTCTGTTGGCCCTGCGATGGTCTGGCAAGCTGTCCAGGGTGTACCCTGCCTCTCGCCTAAAGATGCTGTGATAGGCTCCAGCCCCCCCCCGACCCGAAAAGGATTAAGCTGAAGAAGATGGATGGATGGATGGATGGATGGATGGATGGATGAATGGATGGATGGATGGCACTCTGTTGGACAGAACAACATCACAGCACCCAGAAAGACAGACTGCGCTTGTGGCCTTGGAAATGAATAGGTACAATGTAGACATAGCTGCACTTAGTGAAACAAGATTGCCTGGATATGACAGCTTGGAAGACCATGGGTACATCTTCTTTTAGAGTGGGAAATCAACTCAAGAAAGGAGAGAAGCAGGTGTGGGCTTTGCAGTTAGAAAGGAGATAGCAGCAATGCTTGATGAGGAACCGGTGCCAGTCAACAACAGGATAATGACTATGAGACTCCCACTACAGCGGAAGATGTATGCCACACTCATCAGTGTATATGCCCCAACAATGACCAACACAGAGGAGGCGAAGGAAGAGTTCTACAGTGATTTACATGAGACTATCAGGCGTGCACCGACTGATGACAGGCTGATACTTGTTGGAGATTTTAATGCCAGAGTTGGTTTGAACACTGAGAAATGGAAAGGAGTGCTAGGCAGTCATGGAGTAGGCAAGTGCAATGCTAATGAGAACTTCTACTTGCACTATGTTCAGATTACAACCTTGTGATAACCAACACTCTATTTAAGCACAAGGACACACACAAGAAGACCTGGATGCACCCAATACCCAAGCACTGGCACTTGTTAGACTACATCATAGTAAGGCAGAGAGACATAAGGGATGTATTGGACACCAGAGCAATGAGAGGTGCAGACTGTGGTACTGATCATGTTATGCTGAGATCTAGATTAAGGATTTGCAGACGAAAACAGCACTGCAGGACAGGTGTGAAGCCACCACGGAAGCTAAACACTAGTGCACTGAAAGGCCAAAAGAAGCAGGACAAACTTACACAGGAAATGGATGAAAACTTGAAAGACTGGGACAGCAACAACTCAGAGAATGACATAGGAGAGAAATGAGCAAAACTGAAGGATTCGGTGTATCAGACTGCGAGTGATGTATTAGGCCACTCGGAGAGGAAACATCAAGATTGGTTTGATGAGCATGATTAACATCTGAAGAAACTACTAGAAGTGAGGAATACAGCTAGGCAGGAAAACCTACAGTGTAACACAAGGTCGAAGAAGAAGAAATACTCAAAGCCTCAGAGTGAGCTACAGAAGTACACCAGAGAGATGAAGTCCAACTGGTGGGATGAAAAAGCGGAGGAACTTCAAACGACAGAAGACAGGAAGGACATGAAAACATTCTTCAAAGGTTTGAGAGAAATCTATGACCTAAACCAAGAGGATTGATCCAACTAAAGGCTATGGATGGTGAAACGGGTTTGCAGGAGAAAGACAAGATCCTGGACAGATTTGCAGATCACTTTGACCAACTATTAAACAATCCTGGAGATCTCACTGAAGAGGCTAAAGAAGCTCTAGTGCAGCAACCAGCTGTATCAAGTCTGGATGAACCACCAAATCTTGATGAACTAATGGCAGCTATTAGGACAACACAGGATGGTAAAGCTCCAGAAAGGGATGGAATTCCAGCAGAAGTGTGGAAATTTGGTGGTGTTCAGCTGACCAACTGCCTGCACAAGCTCATCCAAGAGATATGGGATGCCCAGAAAGTACCTCAAGACTGGTAGGATGCAAGTATTGTGCCTTTGTTCAAGAAAGGTGACAGGAAGGATTGTGGAAATTACCGAGGTATATCACTGTTAGCCACTGTTGGTAAGATTCTCTCACGTGTACTACTGAACAGACTCAGTGAACACATCTCGCAGAATGTACTACAGGAAACCCAGTGCGGCTTTAGAAGTGGAAGAAGCACAATTGACATGATTTTCTGCTTGAAACAGGTTCAAGAAAAGTGTATCAAACAGAACATGCCACTTTATGTAATCTTCATAGACTTCAGTAAAGCCTTCAATACTGTTTTGTGACAAGGACTTTGGCAGGTACTCAAGAAATATGGCTGTACAGAAAAGTTTGTCAGCCTGATCGAGGCACTCCATACAGGTATGCAAGCAAACGTGGCAATGAGTGGTTCAGCATCTAAAGACTTTTCAGTAAGCAATGGGGTGAAACAAGGGTGTGTGCTGTCACCTACACTCTTCTCGCTATATCTGGCAGCCATGCTTGAGATGGCCTTCAAAGACACTTCAGAAGGAGTATACCTTCAAAAATGGAAAGAAGCAGACTTGTTCAATGTGGCACAGTTTAAAGCCAAGAGTAAGACATTGATAAAGGTAGTAAGAGAAATGCTCTTTGCCGACAACAGTGCTCTAGTTGCACACAGTGCGGAAGATATGTAATCTTTAGTGGAGAAATTTGCAAGAGCAGCTAGCCAATTCAGCCTCAAAATCAACATCAAGAAGACAGAGTGCCTTTATCAACCACCAAAGTTCCAATTATCAACATCACTACCAGAAGAGATCAGCATTGGTACAGAGCCACTAGTCAAGTGCAAGACTTTCAAGTATCTAGGGAGTATGGTTTCACAGAATGCTAGGCTGGAGAATGAACTATCTCTCAGAATGGGAAGAGCGAGTGCTGTGTTTGGAAAGTTGAGGGAGAGACTGTGGAACAATCGACATGTGTCTATCCATGTGAAATGCAAAGTGTACAGAGCGACAGTACTGACTACTCTATTGTACGGTGGTGAAACTTGGTCTGTCTACAGAGTGCAGGTGAAGAAACTTCACGCGTACATGATGAGACACCTTCGAGCCATAATGAACATCTCATGGAAAGACAAGATAACCAACATAGAAGTGTTGAAACATGTTAATAAGATAAGATAAGATAAGCCTTTATTAGTCCCACAATGGGGAAATTCCAGGATTGCAACAGCACAGGGATAGCAACACTCAGAGCAACAATCAGAAGGCAAGAAAAAAAAGCAAGAGCAGCTAATACAGTGGGGCAAAAAAGTATTTAGTCAGCCACCAATTGTGCAAGTTCTCCCACTTAAAAGATGAGAGAGGTCTCCAATTTTCATCATAGGTATACCTCAACTATGAGAGACAAAATGAGGGAAAAAAAAAATCCAGAAAATCACATTGAAGGATTTTTAATGAATTAATTGGTAAATTCCTCGGTAAAATAAGTATATGGTCAATCCCAAAAGTTCATCTCAATACTTTGTTATATACCCTTTGTTGGCAATGACAGAGGTCAAACATTTTCTGTAAGTCTTCACAAGGTTTTCACACACTGTTGCTGGTATTTTGGCCCATTCCTCCATGCAGATCTCCTCTAGAGCAGTGATGTTTTGGGGCTGTCACTGGGCAACACGGACTTTCAACTCCCTCCAAAGATTTTCTATGGAGTTGAGATCTGGAGACTGGCTAGGCAACTCCAGGACCTTGAAATGCTTCTTACGAAGCTACTCCTTCGTTGCCCGGGCGGTGTGTTTGGCATCATTGTCATGCTGAAAGACCCAGCCACATTTCATCTTCAATGCCCTTGCTGATGGAAGGAGGTTTTCACTCAAGATCTCACGATACATGGCCCCATTCATTCTTTCCTTTACACGGATCAGTCGTCCTGGTCCCTTTGCAGAAAAACAGCCCCAAAGCATGATGTTTCCACCCCCCATCCTTCACAGTAGGTAGGGTGTTCTTTCTCCTCCAAACACGACAAGTTGAGTTTTTACCAGAAAGTTCTATTTTGGTTTCATCTGACCATATGACATTCTTCCAATCCTCTTCTGGATCATCCAAATGCTCTCTAGCAAACTTCAGACGGGCCTGGACATGTACTGGCTTAAGCAGGGGGACACGTCTGGCACTGCATGATTTTAGTCCCTTGCGGCGTAGTGTGTTACTGATGTAGCCTTTAGGGCCTTTTCCACGAGCACACTTTAGCGCAACACGGGACGGCTCAGCACGCTTTGTACGCTTTTCCACAAGCCTCAACACAGTTTAACAGCCGCGATTCTCAGCCCCGCTGAAGGGCAGGGTACAGCAGTGCTGAGCTGTGCCGTGTTGTGACGTTAACAGACTGGTCGCCGCTGATTGGTCAGGTTGTAACCGGCGCTGATTGGTCAGGTTGTAACCGCCCCTCTCCTCCTCCTCATCTACCAAATCTTCACGACCTTCTCAATAAAGTTTTTGAAAAAAAAAAAAAGAATCTTCACGACCGCCTTTACTCAGCACGCAACCACTGTTGGCGGTTCCTTTTCAGTGTATTGCTGTGCTATTTTCATTTATTCTCTATCAAAAATGGTTTCGCGTGATAAGGGTGTTCCATGGACCAGTAAGGAGCTGCAGTGTCTGCTGACTGCATTGTCAGACGAACGTATTCAGCGCAAGTTAGACGGAGACGCCTGGAATGAAAAAATATACCGGGAGGTCTCGACATCGGAGTCCTTTAACGGTGAGTTTTAATTTTTTTTTATTGTGCGTTTTTTCGCAAATATATTCGGTAAGACGCTCAGTTTATTTATGCAATAAAAAAGCTGTTCATTTGTGGATGGATCGCTGCTTTATTGCAGCACACTGCGGACTAAAGCTTTTATTGTAATTATTCATGTGAACAATACGCTGAAATAAGCTTATGTATTCTTGTTAAAAACTATTGTCTTTTCTGTATATATTTCGTGCTGTATTTTATTGTGTGCATTTTCCTTGTAGAATCATCCCACGCGTCCGCCGCGACAGCCCGCACGGATTATTCAACCGAGCCTTCCTGACCCACAGCTGTCAGAGACGGCTTCATTCTACCGAGCCTCAGCACTCAGTGGTCGGCGTGTATAAAATGTCGATTAACCTTCATGTTGTGTTGCAAAGTTTTTTTTTATTTTGATATTTTGTATATAATAAAATTGAATTGTTTTGGAAAGTGTGGTTTGTCTGTTATAACACTGAATTATAAAACAGTATAATTACATAGAAATTCCATTGCCTAGTCTGATCAAAATAATGCTGAGGGTCAACCATTGTAAAGGTAATGTAATTTTTAACTAGACCAAAAAAGAAATCTTTTTGTAAGCTTTCTGTTCTTTTTATTGAAATATCATAAAAAATTAGCACCAAGTCAAAGGTACAAGTATATGTAAATTGAATGTTCTATCGGCATTCCAAATTCAGAGATTTACAATACTTTAGAAGGAGTGTAGCATCATCTAAACGGAAAATAATAATACTGTTGTTCCAAACGTTGACCTGAAGGTGAAAAACATGAATTTTTTTAATTCAGTACATCCAAAATGCCCTAGGATGTGGTGTAGTCCAGTGTGCCACCGTCTCATTATTTAATACGAATAAAAACAAGTTTCAGCTCATTATTTCTAGGTCATTTGGCAGTTAATTCAAAACAAAAGTGACTTGTGTTGTTGCAGCTTAATTATGAGATAAAATTAATTGTGAGATAAAGCCACAGAGCGAGCAAGGCAATAATCCTTGGATCCTCCATTTTTTGTCTCATGTTAATAAGGACTCAGTCCGGTGCATAACATCACGGGAGTGTGGCCCCGCCTCGCTGAGAATCTGCTGCTGCCCCGCAACACTGTGCTAATGGAGACAGAAGCATTCCGAGCCGTACTGAAGTGAATCGAGCCGTACCGAGGTGTGCTGGTCTAGTGGAAAACAGGCTTTTGTTACTTTGGTTCCAGCTCTCTGCAGGTCATTCACTAGGTCCCCCCATGTGGTTCTGGGATTTTTGCTCACCGTTCTTGTGATCATTTTGACCCCACGGGGTGAGATCTTGCGTGGAGCCCCAGATCGAGGGAGATTATCAGTGGTCTTGTATGTCTTCCATTTTCTAATAATTGCTCCCACAGTTGATTTCTTCACACCAAGCTGCTTACCTATTGCAGATTCAGTCTTCCCAGCCTGGTGCAGGTCTACAATTTTGTTTCTGGTGTCCTTTGACAGCTCTTTGGTCTTGGCCATAGTGGAGTTTGGAATCTGACTGTTTGAGGTTGTGGACAGGTGTCTTTTATACTGATAAGGAGTTCAAACAGGTGCCATTAATACAGGTAACGAGTGGAGGACAGAGGAGCCTCTTAAAGAAGAAGTTACAGGTCTGTGAGAGCCAGAAATCTTGCTTGTTTGTAGGTGACCAAATACTTTTTACCGAGGAATTTACCAATTAATTCATTAAAAATCCTTCAATGTGATTTTCTGGATTTTTTTTTCTCATTTTGTCTCTCATAGTTGGGGTATACCTATGATGAAAATTGGAGAGCTCTCTCATCTTTTAAGTGGGAGAACTTGCACAATTGGTGGCTGACTAAATACTTTTATGCCCCACTGTATACATATGTACATATTACTATAAATATATATATATATATATATACACACAGACACACAGTGCAGAGCCTTGTAGCTGGATGGAATAAATATATGAGTATATAAACACTCAGTGCGGAGCATTGTAGCTAGATGGAATAAGTATGTAGATATATAAACACCCACAGTACGGAGCATTGCAGCTAGGTGGAATAAATATGTAAATATATAAACACACACAGATGATAATATAGATGAACCTGAGATGGCTCGGACATGTTGAGAGGATGGACCAATAGCGTCTCCCTCGGCAGTTACTCTACTCCCAGTTATGCGAGGGCAAACACAATCAGGGTAGACCAAGGCTCAGATTTAAAGACACTGTAAAAATAAACTTGAAGAAGTTGGATATAGACAGGAGTTCCTGGCAGTGGAAGGCTAAGGACAGAGCTGCGTGGAGAAATCTGATCAGACCTAAATGAAACAGTCATTGTCGCCCACGACAGACTGCTATGATGATGATGATATTCCTTGACTTTGATTTCGGCTTTTGGTCTGTGTCTTGTTTTCTGTTTGTTTTCTTTGTTTTTGACTTGCTGTTTCCCTTTATTTATGGCCCATGTCGGATATTGGCACCGTATGAGTCCATGTCTTATGTGGTTTTCCTCCTTCTGTCTGTTTTCTTGGTTTGTGATGATGGTGGCCCATTCGTATAGTCTCCTGACAGCTGATATTCAGAAATAGCCTTTATTTTCCATCACAAAACAATTTGTAATGTATTTGTATTACTATAATTATTTTCTGATGGAAGCTATATGTATAAAACTTGACAATTTTATCACTGTTGTAGGATGACTTCATCAATGCCACATAATGTTCAGAGCTAAGCTTATATAAAACTTTATCCATCCATCCATCCATCCATTTTCTACCATTTTTCCAGAGGTCCAGGTCGTGGAGGCAGCAGTTCAAGCAGAGAAGCCCAGACTTCCCTCTCCCCGGCCACCTGCTCCAGCTCTTCAGAGAGGATACCAAGACGTTCCTAGACCAGCTGGGAGACATAGTCTCTCCATCATGTCCTGGGTCTTCCCCGGGGTCTCCTCCCAGTGGGACACGCCCGAAACACCTCAAGTGGGAGGCGTCCAGGAGGCATCCTGATCAGATGCCCAAACCACCTCAACTGGCTCTTTTCAATGTGGAGGAGCAGCGGTTCTACTCTGAGCCTCTCCCGGATGACTGAGCTCCTCACCCTATCTCTGAGGGTGAGTCCATCAATCCTATGGAGAAAGCTCGTTTCAGCCGCTTGTATCTGTGATCTCATTCTTTCGGTCATTACCAAAAGCTCATGACCATAGGTGAGGGTCGGAACGTAGATTGACCGGTAAATTGACAGCTTTGCTTTTGCGTTCAGCTCCCTCTTCACCACAACAGACCAGTACAACATCCACATCACTGCAGATGCTGCTCCAATCCGTCTGTCAATCTCTCGTTCCATTCTCCTCTCACTCATGAATGAGACCCCGAGATACTTAAACTCCTCCACTTGGAGCAGGAGCCTGTCCCCATCTTGGAGAGGTCAGTCCACCCTAGGATGCATTAAAATGGGTCTCAAATATTTGTAAATGTGACCTGTTATAGTACTGCATGAGTTTATTGATGATACACTATAAATCACACACAAAAACAAAAACAATTGTAATAGTGACTGAACAACTCCCATTCCCCAAAGTGCAAGATACAATACCTACAAATATAAGTCATAAAAGCTCACACAGTTATCTGACAAACAAATAATCCAGGGTATTTAAACAGTTGCTAATATTGGATTTCCCATTCATTTTCAATAATTCTGTAATTAATATTCACACAATCAAATCTTAGTGGTGTTCAGTCCTTTTCATTTTTGTCAAAGTCCAACATGTGTGTTGCCTACATATAGGCTACACCTTTGTATTCCACTTTCAAACACAGCCTGCATTTGAGCCTGGAAAGCCTGTTTGGCCTACCTAGCTCAGACAGGAATATTTGCTTTCTATGGGCACGTACCAGTAAAGCAAGGCAAGTTTATTTCTATAGCACAATTCGTGTACAAGACAATTCAAAGTCCTCTACATAAAAACATTAAAGCATTACAGGAAGTTGCAAAATGAATACATAAGAATTTAAAAGCAAACTAAAAAGTAAATTAAAGAAAAAAAAGTTAAAATGGAATAAGACAGAAAACATGGAAGAAATAAAAGCTGCGGTACATTGTGGGAGATTAGCAATTGTTCTTCTGAAAGGCCACAGCAAATAGGAAAATTTTTAACCTGGATTTAAAGCAGCTGAGAGTTTCAGCAGCTCTGATGCTTTCTGGGAGTTTGTTCCACATGAATGCTGCCTCACCATGTTTGGTTCTAACTCTGGGCATACAGTGCATCCGGAAAGTCTTCACAGCGCTTCATTTTTTCCACATTCTGTTTTGTTACAGCCTTATTCCAAAATTTAAAAAATTCATTTTTTTTCCTCAAAATCCTACACACAATACCCCATAATGACAATGTGAAAAAAGTGTTTCTTGAGATTTTTTGCAAATTTATTAAAAATAAAAAACTAAGAAATCACATGTACATAAGTATTTACAGCCTTTGTCATGAAGCTCAAAATTGAGCTCAGGTTCATCCTGTTTCCACTGATCATCCTTCAAATGTTTCTACAGCTTAATGGGAGTCCACCTGTGGTAAATTCAGATGATTGGACATGATTTGGAAAGGCATACACCTGTCTATATAAGGTCCCACAGTTGACAGTGCATGTCCGAGCACAAATCAAGCATGAAGTCAAAGGAAATGTCTGTAGACCTCCGAGACAGGATTGTCTAAACGCACAAATCTGGGGAGGGGTACAGAAAAATTTCTGCTGCTTTGAAGGTTCCAGTGAGCACAATGGCCTCCATCATCTGTAAATGGAAGAAGTTCTGAACCACCAGGACTCTTCCTAGATCCGGCCAGCCATCTAAACTGAGCACTTGGGGGAGAAGGGCCTTAGTCAGAGACCTGACCAAGAACCTGATGGTCACTCTGTCAGAGCTCCAGCGTTTCTCTGTGGGGAAAGGGGAACCATCTCTGAGGTTGTCAGAAGGACAACCATCTCTGCAGCAATCCACCAATCAGGCTTGTATGGTAAAGTGTCCAGACGGAAGCCACTCCTGAGAAAAAGGCACATAGCAGCCCACCTGGAGTTTGACAAAAGGGACCTGAAGGACTCTCAGAACATAAGAAACAAAATTCTCTGGTCTGATGAGACAAAGATTGAAGTCTGGCGTGAATGCCAGGCATCATGTTTGGGGGAAACCAGGCATAGCTCATAACCACGCCAATGGTAGTTGCAGCATCATGCTGTGGGGATGTTTTTCAGCAGCAGGAACTGGAAGACTACTCAGGATAGAGGGAAAGATGAATGCAGCAATGTACAGAGACATCCTGGATGAAAACCTGCTCCAGAGCGCTCTTGACCTCAGACTGGGGCGACGGTTCATCTTTCAGTAGGACAACGACCGTAAGCACACAGCCAAGATCTCAGAGGAGTGGCTTCAGGACAACTTTATGAATGTCCTTGAGTGGCCCAGCCAGAGCCCAGACTTGAATCCCATTGAACATCTCTTGAGAGATCTGAAAATGGCTGTGCAGTGACGCTTCCCATCCAACCTGATGGAACTTGAGAGGCTCTGCAAAGAGGAATGGGTGAAACTGCCCAAAGATAGGTGTGCCAAGCTTGTGGCATCATATTCAAAAAGACTTGAGGCTGTAATTGCTGCCAAAGGTGCATCAGCAAACTTTTGAGCAAAGGCTGTGAATACATGTGAGTACATGCAATTTCTTAATTTTTTAGTTTTAATAAATTTGCAGAAATCTCAAAACCTTTTTTCACATTGTCATTATGGGGTATTGTGTGTAGAATTTTGAGGAAAAAAATGATTTTAATCCGTTCTAGAATAAGGCTGTAACATAACAAAATGTGGAAAAAGTGAAGCGCTGTGAAGACTTTCCAGATGGACTGTAGATAGTCGGCCTGACCCTGATGATCTGAGGGCTCTGGGTGGTTCATAATGGACTAGCAGATCTGAGGGGTATTTTGGCACTAAAACATTCAGAGCTTTATAAACCAACAGGAGTATTGTGAAATCTAGTTTTTGACAGACAGGAAGCCAGTGTAAAGATCTGAGGACTGGAGTTATACGATCTACTTTCCTGGTCTTAGTGAGGACTAGAGCTGCGGCATTCTGAACCAACTGCAGCTGTCTAGACCTGTGAGGACAGCATTACAGTAGTCCAGTTTACTGAAGATGAATGCATGGACAAGTTTTTTTCTAGATCCTGCTGAGACATCAGACCTTTAATCCTCACTATGTTCTTTAAGTGATAGTAGGCTGATTTCAGTACTGTCTTAATGTGGCTGTTAAAATTCAGGTCTGAGTCCAGAACCACACCCAGATTTCAGGCTTGGCTTTTGTTTTTTTGTTTTTTTCATCACTGATTGAAGCTGAGTATTAACTTTGAGTCTTTCTTCATTGGCTCCAAAAATTATTATTTTGGCCTTGTCTTGGCTTAACTGAAGAAAATTCTGGCACATCCACTCTTTAATTTGACCAACGCATTTAATAAGGGTTTTAATTGGACCAAAGTCTCCTGGTGAGACGGTTATGTAGATTTGTGTGTAAGTTGCATAATTACCTCCGCCAAGGAGGTTATGTTTTCATCGGTGTTTGTTTGTTTGTTTGTTTGTTTGTTTGTTTGTTTGTTTGTTTGTTAGCAAGATAACTCAAAAAGTTATGGACGGATTTTCATCAAATTTTCACAGATTGTCAGAAATGGGGTATCCTACAGATGATTAGATTTTGGTGGTGATCCGGATCACCGCCATTACGGAAAATGTGATTTTCGTCAATAACTACTGAACCACTAATCCTATCATTGTCAATCCAATTGCTAGTCATATGTTTTCATGGTCAAGGAATCTGAAAACATTCACACAAACACTGTATGGGGGGAACTGTGGCGCTTGGCGGAGGTCTGCGCTCTCCGAGTGCTTTTCTAGTTATGTTAATGTATTTTGTTGGTTTTTTTATGATTTGAACTAGTGGGAGCATATAGATGTTGAAAAGCAAAGGTCCCAAAATAGAACCTTGGTGAACTCCACAGTTTTGTTTTGTTTTGTTTTTTTCACTCAGATTTGTAGTTACCTATAGACACAAAATTGTCCCTGTCTTTTAAATAGGACTCAAACCAGCTACGTGCTATACCAGAAAGTCCCACCCAGTTTTTCACCTATACTGCTTAACTGCACCATAAGGTGCTATAGAGGCCTTAGAAGGCCTGAGAACAGAATTCAAAGAAAATACTGGCTATGAACCTGATGCTTTTACTGCATGGTTGCAGTCTATCTTCTGATGTTGGGCAGGAGTAATGCGCTCAGTAATTCTGATGATAGTCATCTCACTAGCAGTAATACTGATAGTGGGCTGTTGCTGTGTCTCATGTCTGAGAACACTGCTGGAAAGATGTATAATCACAACACTGTCCAAAGAGCCATCCCAAAGGATGATGGCTCAAGTCCACTACCAAGAGGAGTCTCGGTCTCTCCTTTATGACAATGACCATTGTGAATCCGGGAATGACAGTGATGAAGGAGAGGCCCTTGTTTAAAATGTCTATATATTATGTCTTTCTGCTATCCACTGTTCTATCCTCTGTCCACACATCCAACACCACACTCATACATATAAACTTACATGAAAAGGGGGTGTGCTGAAGGCACCTTCCTGCGGTGGGTCATGTGCTAGGAATCTCTGGCCCCTTTGTTCTCTTGGAGGTATCTTCAAAATATTGTGTTATTTGCAGTCATGTAGTCAGAATAGATGTGAAGGTTACAGACCCTGTTGTACAACAGGTCTTGAGGCCTGGCTACAAAATACAAGCATATGAAAAATCTTCTGACTTGAATGTTTTGCTTGCTTAACATTATACCCATTGGTTGAATAAAGCTTGTGGGAAAAGGCTGCCTGGCAGTGGTGGAGTAAGTCGGGTGGCCGTGTCGAACTCCACAACCACTACAGCAGGAGGAATGGTCTATCAGGTGGCCTTCCAGAGTTCATAGACCAGTGAACCACAGGACACCACATGCCCCCCCTTCCCCGGAGGTGGCAGCAACCAACTAAATGAGGGGAGCAGCAGCTTGGCGGGGACCTTCGACGAGGTGAGGGGATCAAAGACGACCTCGGACAAAGATGTAACACCCAAGGCAGCCCCAGACTGGGGCGTGGCTGCACCCACAGTGGCCCCAGGCTGGGGCATGGCTGCACCCGCGGCGGCCCAGGGCTGGGGCATGTCTGCATCCACGGGGGCCAAGGGCTGGGGCATGGCTGCATCCGCGGGGGCCCAGGGCTGGGGCATGGTTGCTCCCGTGGTGACTTTGGACTGGAGCAAGGCACCCGTAACAACCAAGCTGACCCCCGAGATCACCAGAACAAGGAGGCGGTAAACCAACGGGGCCTTGGACAGAGGCGATTCACCCACGGCGGCCCCAGACTGGGGCTTAGCTGCACCCATGGTGACCATAGACAGTGGGACAGCAGCACCCTCGTGGACCAAAGACGGCAGAACAGCAGCAGCCTTGGGGACCCTGGAGGGCAGGACAGCAGCAGCCTCGGGGACCATGGACGGCAGAACAGCTGCCCCCTCTTAGACCCCGGTGACCCTGGACAGTAGCTTGGATGAAGGGACAGAGACAAAAACAAAGACTGGATCAGGATCATCGGCAGCAGTGGAGCCCAGTGAGGAGGGCTCAGGTGCGGCTGATGGATGCACCTGGACCTCCCCACCAAGAGCCAGGCAAGATATTTCTAAGAGAGAGAACATGAAAAAAAGGAAGAGCTCTTGCCTGAGCTCGAGCTCCACCGCCGTCCAGGACTCTGGCAACTCTGCTGCGATGACCCCAGCAGCAGGCATGATGGTTGATGCAGCCTGTAGGCCTCCAGGCTTGGCACCCTTCACTGGTGTGAGATGGCTGGAACAGGAGGTTGACCCACCGACGGCACAGGATCCCACACTGCTGAACCCAGGGGACACTTGTGTGCCGGCTCAGGATTCAAAGCACAGGTGGTGCTTTGAATCCCTGAGCCTTGGTCCTCCATCTTGAACGTGGCCACAGGGCTGAAGCAGGAGTTCCCAGGGTGGCAGGTCCCTCTGCCATCCAGCGGGTCCTTCCCAGGACCGGCGAACACTCGGACACAACAGGGAAAACCACAGGAGAAGGAGACAGGGGTGAGACAAGAGCAGCAGGTGATGAGGACTCAGCTGATTTTGGCTACTGTCGCTGATCCTCATCATCGGGAATATTGCAAGGTATACAATTAAAATGAAAAGAGGAATGAAAACCCACATGCCTTATTTCCCGGGGCCTGATGGTTCCTGCTGCTGAAATTAGGCCAGAAGATACTCCTCTGGCCACCACTGTGGCATAGATTAATTGCATAGATTAGTATTACTCATATTCTACATTTTATTGCATGCATAGTTTTTTATTTTTATCTTTAGTGCTACTCCATGTTTAATGTTGCAGCATTGCACCGAGACAAATTCCTAGTTTGTGTACTACATGAACAATGGCAATAAATCTGATTCTGATTCTGATTCACTGACGTCTTCAGGGAAGGAGGCGAAGGCTTGGACTTCTGGCAAGGGAGGCAGGGCACCGGGCCTCAGGGCTGCTTCCTTGTGGACCTGGCCCTCGGTGCTGATGATCACCTACCAGGCTGCGAGGGTCCGTCTGGAGGGTGGCGATGAAAAACAACATGCCAGCATACCAGGGGTAGCTCACTAATCCTGGATGCACCTCTGCTATGGCCACCACCCCCTAAACATTCCTTTGCATCTCCTCCCATGTACAAGAGGCGAGCGCTGCATCCACAAAGTCCTGGGCGAAATCCGCCACCCACAGTTCGTCAATGGTGGGACCCCCGACAACCGATTTGCCTTGGTTAGTGGGGCCCCAGCTCGCTGGTGGCATACATGAGGCGCAAGCAACACCTCAAGGGAAAATGATTGCGGAAGCGCAAACTCACAGAGGCTGGTGTCACTCTGGTCACGCCCTTCTGTCCTGAAGTGCCCAAACAGAAATATCAAGCGCTTTCTGTGAGTTTACACATTTATTAAAGTAAAAACAGACAAGACATTAAACAAACAAAAACTAAACAATGCAGTGCCAATGTAACAAGCAAGGACAATGTGATCAACGCTGGAGGAGAGCGGGGCTCAATGTCCAGGGGTTATGAAGCCAGGGAACGCCTGGCCAGGGGTGGAATCCAGCCAGAGCTCTCCCGAAGGCTGCGGGGGCTCACGGCTGGAAAATAAGACATAACGTACCTGGACGGAGCTCTCCAACTCTCCTCAACAGCAGCCCCAAGACACACTCAGACCATGGGTAAACATTAGAGGACGGAGCAGTAGGGCGCGACAACAGGGAAGGTTGTCATGCCCTTTAAATACCCTACACATAATTACAAACAAGTGTGGATGCATGAGTTGAGAAAATAACAGAATGAATAACAGGTGTGCAGCTCCGGCCAGTTTGACAGCCAGAAGCTGCACAGCGCTATCAAAATAAAACATAACCGGACACAATAACGATACAAGCACAACAGAATCCTGAAGTGAGAATCATAGCTAAAAATACGCAAACAAGCAATAGAAATGGACTAAATTAAAAATTAAACTAGAGACAGGGAACAGCACCCACTGTGCCCCACGATCATGACATTATTAAGGGGGAAAAAAAATCCAAACCTACATGGCACTGTGTGAAAAAGTGATTGCCCCCTCCCCCCTTTAAAACATAAATTAATTGTGGTTTATCACATCTTTGGAAAGCTGATTTCAATTTCCCTAGCCACACCCAGGCCTGATTACTGCCACACCTGTTCTCAATCAAGAAATCACTTAATTAGGACCTGCCTGACAAAGTGAAGTAGACCAAAAGATCCACAAAAGCTAGACATCATGCTACGATCAAAAGAAATTCAGGAACAAATGAGAAACAAAGTAATTGGGATCTATCAGTCTGGAAAATGTTATAAAGCCATTTCTAAAGCTTTGGGACTCCAGTGAACCACAGTGAGAGCCATTATCCACAAATGGTGAAAACATGGAAGCATGGTGAACCTTCCCAGGAGTGGCCGGCTGACCAAAATTACCCCAAGAGTGCAGCAACGACTCATCCAAGAGGTCACAAAAGACCCCACATCAACATCCAAAGAACTGCAGGCTTCACTTGCCTCAGTTAAGGTCAGTGTTCATGACTCTACCATAAGAAAGAGACTGGGCAACAATGACCAGCATGGCAGAGTTCCAAGACGAAAACCACTGCTGAACAAAAAGAACATAAAGGCTCATCTCAGTTTATACCAGAAAACATCTTGATGATCCCCAAGACTTTTGGGAAAATACTCTGTGGACTGACAAGACAAGTAACTTTTAGGAAGGTGTGTGTCCCATTACATCTGGCATAAAGGTAACAGCATTTCAGAAAAGGAACATCATACTGACAGTAAAATATGGTGGTGAAAGTGTGATGGTCCGGGGCTGTTTTGCTACTTCAGGACCTGGAAAACTTGCTGTGTTAAATGGAACCATGAATTCTGCTGTCTACAAAAAATCCTGAAGGAGAATGTCCGGCCATCTGTTTGTGACCTCAAGTAGAAGCGCACTTGGGTTCTGCAGCAGGACGATGATCCAGAACACACCAGCAAGTCCACCTCTGAATGGCTTAAGAAAAACAAAATCAAGACTTTGCAGTGGCCTAGTCAAAGTCCTGACCTGAATCTGATTAAGATGCTGTGGCATGACCTTAAAAAGGCGGTTCATCCTCGAAAACCCTCCAATGTGACTGAATTACAACAATTCTGCAAAGATGAGTGGACCAAAATTCCTCCACAGCGCTGTAAAAGACTCATTGCCAGTTATCACAAACTCTTGGTTGCAGTTGTTGCTGCTAAGGGTGGCCCAACCAGTTATTAGGTTTAGGGGGCAATCACTTTTTCACACAGGGCCACGTAGGTTTGGATTTTTTTTCCCCTTAATAATGAACACCTTCATTTAAAAGCTGCATTTTGTGTTTACTTGTGTTATCTTTGTCTAATATTTAAATTTGTTTGATGATCTGAAACATTTAAGTGTGACAAACAAAAAATGAGAAATCAGGAAGGGGGCAAACACTTTTTCACACCACTGTATACAGACAGGGGAGCAATCACCTAGACTCAGAACAGGTGGGGATAACCAAGGACAGTCAGAGACAACAGGGGAGCAGCTAAAGATAAGGAAAACAGCACGGAAACAGCACGGGCGAGGCTGCACAGACAATCATTGACAGGGGAAGCACACAAAACTGTCATGAACTTCCCCGTGTACTTTTCCACAGCACACGGAGGAACAGAAGGATAGATGAGGATTTATGCACCGGGTTCACAGAACACACATTTATTGACATAAACAGTTTAAAAAGCAAAGACTTACAGAAATGAACAGTTGTGCACAAAAAGGCTGACACTAATAGCGTGCAGCGGGCAGACCACTGCGCACCGCGGCCACAAAAACTAACATGACAAAAATGCTTGGGTACACTTGGAGTTCTCAAGGATGCTCGACTGGCATGGGAGAAGAGCTGGGCAGCAGTGCCCAAGCATAGCAGTTGTGCTGCAAGGGGTGAAACGCTACAGACAAGCGTAGCAGCACAACTGCAAACAGAAACGCGGAAAAGCTCTTACTCACCGTGCAGGAGCAGTCCGAGTCGTCCAAGGCTGACAGTGAGCACAAACACAAAGATTCTTCGGGATGTTACGGTCAGACGGTGGAGAATAACCTTCTAACCTGTACAATGGTCCAGTGGTGTTTGTCTAGCGGAGAGCCGCTTAAATACAAACACCACTGGCCACACAAATTGGGCACACCTGGGCGAGGCGCGGGAAAGATAATTACCGAGGCTGGAAACAGCTGATGGAACCAGAGGGAGAGCAAGGGGGTGTGGCTGGACCGACAGACTGTCAGCAGCTTGGGAGAAAGTAGGTCACTGAGGCTGACTAACAGCTGCCGGTCAGGCAGTGGCTATGGATATGGAATAAGTACAAGAATACACAAAATGCACATAAACAGTAAAACCAAAACCCACAGAGAGGTCAGGTTCGAGCCGGGGAAAGCCAAGCTCAGCTCGTGACAGAAACATGACAAAGGATCGGGGACAAGCTAAGGCCAAAACTAAGACTCTAATAATAAGCATAATAAACATGCAGGGCAGGAACCAAGACTACAGAACACAATAAAAGACATGATAATGAAAATTTCCACAATCACTAACCAAAGGCTAAGGCAGGAAAACAAAGAAAACACACAGAAGTGAGGGCAAGGACATGGCTGAACCCATGTCCCAGAGATCATAGAAAACGACATAAAGCGGGGACATGAGCCCGGCCATGTTCAGACCCTAACAGGCCACTCTACACCTGTGCCACAGCTGCCCCCTAATAGCACTAGCACTGGTTTTAGATTGTTCCAGATATTATGTAACAAGCCTTACACAAAATATCAAACTACAAAAAAAATGTTGTTAAAAAACTGCCTTTTTATAAAGCAGTCCCACTGGTTGTAAAAGCATATTTGACTTTTGAGAGTCTGACCCCCCACCCCCATCACCACCACCATCACCAAATGCCAAAAAGTAGTTTGGGGATAAACTAAGGCCTAATCCTGTGGACTAAACCATCCAAATATTTGACTATTTTTTTGTTCTTGTGGTCAGGCACGGCCCAGTTTTCAGCCCCTTTTCCAGTTTTTCAGGTTAAATTTGGTCTGTACTAGACGGACTAGACAGTGCCCAGTTTTCATCGTCTATTTGTGGGCTGAATAATGCTTGGACTGATGGACCTGATTTAGTCCAAAATACTATGTCTAAGTTATGCCTTGCATTGGGGGTGTCAATCAAACAGAAACAGTAATGAGAGTTTTAACAATGTGGGGAAAAATCAGAATTGTAGATAAAGGCACCTGTGAGATTAAAAAAAAAAAATACTGGTGGGGGCCTGCTGGTGCTCCAGTGAGGAGAATTAAAGTTCAAATCAAACGGTGCTTTTATTTCAATATATCATGGTAGGTCTGGCAGCTAGCGCTAATAAAAATGTTCATCTGTTTCCACTGTGATGCATATTGTAGTGAGCCACAAAGCTACCAGCAAATTGTCAGATGCTGACAGTCCATTTTCCCTCTCTGACACTGTTTGAAACCCCACAGTTTGAATTTGTTAAGGAAGAAACATTTATTTGTGGGTGGCTCATGGTCATGCTCAGCAAGCACTAGAAGGTGAGCGAGATGGCATAGCAGGTGGAAATCCAAACCAATTACAGCTTTCTGGTATTGGTTTTAGAGGTTTTTACAGGTGGCAGTGGCAACTGAGGGAAAAAGATGGGAGTGCTGGGGACAGAGGGAGCGAGTGGTGATGTGGATGACAGAGGAGGGAGTGAGCTCCGAGAACTGCCTGTGAAAATCAGTGCCCCCTGGGAGACCAGCTGAGCTCAATTACCAGGAGAATACAGTTGCAAGGGGAAGCCGAAAGGATACAGCATCGATCTGTCACACTCTGACAGCAGGGAAGTGAGTGCGGGGGGGGGGGGGGGGGCAGCAGAGGGAAATAGAGTGAGGAAAAAAAGAAATGCATTTAGAACAGGGAGAAAGTCAGAAAGGATCTGGGGTAAAAGAAGGTATGAAAAAACAAATTCTTCTGTTAAAGGTGAATTATACTGTAAACTATATTATGTATATTTTCTAGCACATCTCTAAAATGAAACAATGAATTCTTCAGGTAATGTATTGTTTGGCAGTTCTCAGTCATGTCAACTGATCACATGTCTACCAACTCCAGTGACTGTGAACTGAAAACAATCTGATTTGAGATCAGATGTACAGGTTCTCACAGCTAAAGGAATTTTTACATTGGAAAATTTTTATTATTTTGAACATAAGTAGAACAGTAACAAAAAGAGAAAAGAAAAAAATAGCTGAAAGTAAAATGTTCAAAAAGGAGTGGGAAGGAGTCAAATCCCAGCCCTTCTCCATGCACCTATGGATTTATACATTCATATCCATCCCACTCCCTTAATAATAAGCATAATAATAACAACAATAATAATAAAAACAATAACGGACAAGAAGAAGACACCTAACAATAACATGACAATAGCAAACAAACAGATAACTAACTAAAAATAAGACACCATTTCTTGTAAACACTCAGTGACTCACACCTCATCCTGTTACCTTGTGAAAACATGTTTGCATTTTGTGTTCAACTGCTTATGTTTGGACATTGTTGTAATTCCTCCCACACAATGAAATGCAAAATCTTTTCTTATTTGTACAGATTTTGTTAGTTTTAGAATTATATTTCCCTCTTAACTGATACCCTCCCTCTCGATCCCTGAACAGTTTTTCAATGTTTTCTGGTGGAAGTTTGTTTTTTGGATTTGTACATGATTTGTGCTGTTTGGAATTTGACTCTGTCTGTGAGTTTCAATAATTTTGACTGCAAGAATAGAGAGTGAGTATTTTCAAGGCTACTGACATTATGAATAGTCCTTCTTGCTTTTTTTTTTTTGACTAATAGTGATTTTATTTAAGTATTGTAGTTACTGTTCCAGATTTCTGCACAGTAATTAAAGTATGGTAACACAATGGAATTATATAAGATGAGTGATTTATTATCCAGAGCCTGTTTTACTTTGTTTAAAACTGAATTGCTTCTCAATAATATAGTTTGTATGTTTGATGTGTGTTTTCCAACTGATTTTCTCATCAATTATTACCCCAAGGAATTTATTTTATTCATTTTCATTTCCCTTTCTATCTGCACCCCATCTATCTGTATCTGTATTGATATACTAATTCTGCAGTTCCCAAATAACATTTGTTTCGTCTTCTGTAAGTTTAATGATAGTTTGGTTACTGTGAACCCATATTTTCTTTTAACTTTTTTTATTTCTTTAGTGTCTACATCTATTAATTATTTCAAATTCTCCCCCAAACAGAAAGTATTTGTGTCATCAGCAAACACCAGTTTCAAAACATGTGACAGATTTAATTTATATATAAAACTAGAAAAGCACTTGGAGAGTGCAGACCTCCGCCAAGCGCCACAGTTCCCCCCATACAGTGTTTGTGTGTACGTTTTCAGATTCCTTGACCATGAAAACACATGACTAGCAATTGGATTGACAATGATAGGATTAGTGGTTCAGTAGTTATTCACGAAAATGACATTTTCCGTAATGGCGGCAACAGTTCCACCCATACAGTGTTTGTGTGTCCATTTTCAGATTTGTTGACCATGAAAACATATGACTAGCAATTGGATTGACAATGATAGGATTAGTGGTTCAGTAGTTATTCACGAAAATGGCATTTTCCGTAATGGCGGCCACAGTTCCCCCCATACAGTGTTTGTGTGTACGTTTTCAGATTCCTTGACCATGAAAACATATGACTAGCAATTGGATTGACAATGATAGGATTAGTGGTTCAGTAGTTATTCACGAAAATGGCATTTTCCGTAATGGCGGTTTTCTTCTGGACGGTGATCCGGATCATCCCCAAAATTTAATCAGTTCTTCCTTGTACCATTTCCAACAACGCCTGAAAGTTTCATCGAAATCCGTCCAAAACTTTTTGAGTTATCTTGCTAACCAACAGACAAACAAACAAACAGACAGACAGACAAACCCCGGCAAAAAACATAACCTCCTGGCGGAGGTAATGAATAGTTAGGGCCCAACACTGACCCCTGAGGGGCACCACAAACAACGTCCAAACATGGAGAACAAACATCACCCAACTTGACAAACGGTTGTCTCTTCTGTAGATAGCTCTGTATCCTGTCCAGTGCCACACCTCTGATACCATTTATAGTATCAACGGCTTTCTTGATACCGATGAATATTCCCACTGTGTGTTCTTTTTGTTCAACAGCATTTGTGACATATTTTATTGTTTCTATTATTACATGTAATGTTGCTGTGTTTGATCTGTTATGGTCTATGAGGAGTCCTGAGACGTGACTTCAGTCACTCATTTAGTCAGGAGCAATGCATTACACCTGTGAACACCTCACACCCGAGAGCAATCAGTCTGCTGAGGAGACATAAGGAGGCAGTTTGCCTCGGCTCAGTGGGCATTTGATGGTCAGAGAGGCAACACCACAAGTTGCTCTCTCTTTGTTGGTTTTCTGTTGAGTTTGAATCTTGTTGGCTTTCACCAAATTAGTAGTGATAGTGAAACTGAAGCTTCATGAAGCAGTAACCAACTTTGAGACAACTGCTTCATGAACGACACAGTGTGATGAAGAATTTAGTACAGAGTGACATCTGCTGACTGAGTGTCAGAACTGCGTCTGAGTGGAAGACCTGAAAAAGCATCAATACTCTGTATTGCTGTAATACAATTTTTTGTGATCTGTCATTTTGACAAAAAGAATTGGAAAAATTTTCCCTTTATGTTATCTTTCATTTTAATTGACTTTAATTAATGCCCCCTTCCTGATTTCTCATTTTTTGTATGTTTGTCACACTTAAATGTTTCAGATCATCAACCAAATTTAAATATTAGACAAAGATAACACAAATAAACACAAAATACAGTTTTTAAATGAAGGTGTTTATCATTTAGGGGAAAAAATCCAAACCTACATGGCCCCTGTGTGAAAAAGTGATTGCCCCCAACCCTAATGTGGTGATCCGTGTTGTGTGGTTTACCTGTTCACTAATTATCTTCCACAGCCGTGGTTGCATCCACACCTAGTCCTACTAATTAGGCTGCCTTTATTAGGAGTGGCGCCCTGCACTCCTGCACTGAGACATCAACACTCCAACAGGGTGAAAGAACTCCTCAACTCAAGTTTACCCTTCTCTTCAGCAGGGAGTTTCGCCTCCCTTTCATCCAAGTTATCTGCACCTCATCATCTGGGAGTTTTGGCTACCCAACTCAACTGTAAGCTACCTCTATTGGATTTAATCTCCTTCTGCTCCTGCCTTCTCCTGCTTGTCTTCCCTGTGCACAGGTGGACCAACCTCCAGGCAGACATTCCCCAGCTCCAGGAGGCTGACCGAATCTCAGCCCGTGTGCCGGAGACCCCTCCCTCTCTCCAGCTCAGTAAGTGCCTCTGCTTCCCTGGACTGACTCTCTCCTCATTCCCCCTCAGCGGAGGTTTTCACCTGCACCCAGCACTGTAATTATCAGCACGGGCAACTCTTCACCTCAGCAGGACCCTAGTAACCTGGAAGAGGACAGCTGCTTCTTTGTGCTTCTGCTACTTCCCCTGTTCCATAAGATTATTAATTATTCAGCCAATTCAGTCTATTGTTGCAGAGAAACTCATATTGTCTTCCCCCCTCTCTCTCTGCAGGGTTGCCAGACCTCTCCCACTCTGCAGCCACACACTTCCACACACATCCACTTTATCAACAAAGATCATTGTGATTCTAATTGAGTCTGATGTCTGCTCTTGGGTTTTCATGTAATCATGTCACCTAATAACTGGTTGGGCCACTCTTAGCAACAACAACTGGAATAAAGCATTTGCAATAACTGGCAATGAGTCTTTTACAGCGCTGTGGAGAAATTTTGGCCCGCTCGTCTTTGCAGAATTGTGGAAATTCAGCCACATTGGAGGGTTTTCGAGGATGAACCACCTTTTTAAGATCCCGCTACAGCATCTCAATTGGATTCAGGTCAGGACTTTGACTAGGCCACTCCAAAGTCTTCATTTTGTTTTCTTAAGCTATTCAGAGGTGGACTTGCTGGTGTGTTTTGGATCATTGTCCTGCTGCAGAACCCAAGTGCACTTTAGCTTGAGGTCACGAACAGATGGCCGGACATTCTCCTTCAGGATGCTTTGGTAGACAGCAGAATTCATGGTTCCATTTACGACAGCAAGTCTTCCAGGTCTTGAAGCAGCAAAACAGCCCCAGACCATCACACTACCACCACCATATTTTACTGTTGGTATGATGTTCCTTTTCTGAAATGCTGTGTTACTTTTACGCTGGATGTAATGGGACACACACCTTCTAAAAAGTTCTTTTGTCTCTTCAGTCCACAGAGTATTTTCCAAAAAGTCTTGGGGATCATCAAGATATATTCTGGCAAAACTGAGACAAGCCTTTATGTTCCTTTTGCTCGGCAATAGTTTTCCTCTTAGAACTCTGCCATGCAGGCCATTTTTGCCCAGTCTCTTTCTTCTGGTTGGGATCATGAACACTGACCTTAACTGAGGCAAGTGAGGCCTGCCGTTCTTTGGATGTTGTTGTGGGGTCTTTTGTGACCTCTTGGATGACTCATCGCAACACTCTTGGGGTAATTTTGGTCGACCGGAAGCTCCTGGGAAGGTTCACCACTGTTCCATGTTTTTGCCATTTGGGAATAATGGCTCTCACTGTGGTTCGCTGGAGTCCCAAAGCTTAGAAATGACTTTATGACCTTTTCCAAGACTGATAGATGTCAGTTACTTTGTTTATCATTTGTTCCTGAATTTCTTTGGATGATGTCTAGCTTTTGAGGATCTTTTGGTCTACTTCACTTTGTCAGGAAGGTCCTATTTAAGTGATTTTTTTGATTGACAACAGGTGTGGCAGTAATCAAGCCTGGGTGTGGCTAGAGAAATTGAACCCAGCCTTCCAAAGATGTGATAAACCACAGTTAATTTATGTTTTAACGGGGGTGGGGGTGGGGGCTTTTCACACAGGGCCATGTAGGTTTGGATTTTTTTTACCCTTAATAATAAACACCTTCATTTAAAAACTGCATTTTCTGTTTACTTGTGTTATCTTTGTCTAATATTTAACCCCTTGCACTCCGGTCAATTTCCCTAAAAACGCCAAAAAATAACGTGCCCAAAGTAAATTGAAAGCTGTTCTTCAACCCTTTGCAGCATCTTCATGGGGTTGGTCTCATTTAAAAGAAAACACTTTGAATTTTTTGGCAAAACAGTCATAATCTCTCTAAGTGCTCCGGCCACTGAGTTACAGTCATCTAAACATACTGAACTTGAAGAAAATAAATTTGGCCTGGGTGTTTTTTTGGATACAAATGCTTGCAAATAACACACAGCTTCAGATCCGGGCTGGAAAATGCAACAGAAATGTAGAACCAAGTGTTATCCAGCTGAGGTCCAAATTTTGTAACAATACCACAAAAAATGAATATATTACACAGCTTTTTCCTCAGGTAGTTCCCAGGCGTTTTTGAACTGTGCCAAATTGTGCCAAATGGCACAGTTTGGAAAAACGTCTGTAACTTTTGAATGATTCAATATAGAAGCTTCATCTTGGGCTCTAATGAAAGGTGACACTCAGGGCTGTGTGTGTGTGTGGGGGGGGGGGTTGCCCTCCCCCCGCTACAGAGGACGGACATCGGCCATCGCTACATGACAGAATAGTCATGTGGCGACCGCGGCGCAGTCACCGCGGCTCCCCCCCCCCCCTCGCTACAGAAGAGTAGCGGGGGGGGGGGGATTATTATTATATATAAGAATAATTTAGCTTATAACACTTACCTGTTCACAGCAGCAGTGTCCTGGCGAACTTCTCTTCCTCATTGTCAGACGAACGCGACGCTGGTCCCTTGTTACGGACTCGTGGTTCTGGTCTCGCGACCCCCGGTCAAAACATAATTCCATTATTGCGGTTTTGCGCTTCCATGATTGCGGTTTTGGCGAATGATTTACGACCTTCGTCGTCGGCCTCCGTCGGTCTATGATGACCATGGAAGAGAATCCTAAACGTCTACTCTGCTGGAATAAAAAAAAAAAAAAAGCACCGCCTGTGGCTGAATAGGCCGATGCGCGAATGGCAGTCCCTGTCACACAGGTCGCACTTGTGGGTGGTCTCCGTGCTGCTGGGTCTGTGGGGTTCTTCCTGCGGGTCGTTTTTTCATCTGCTGCTGCAGCAGTCTGTCTTCACCCAGCCTTACAGAAAATAGCTTGCGAACTTCTGTGCTTCAATTGGCTCGCTGCATTCACAGCATTGGTAGGCGGGTCCTTCTTGCTAGGTTTTCAGTCATTGGTTCTTCAAGGTTTCAGAAACCCAATTCAAGGCTCTTATTAGTCGAATGAGAGGTCAATCATATCCGATCTGTTTGCAGCTGTGTCTGTAGTGGAAGAACGGAAATGCAGCTTTTTTTTTCCAGTGCGCTCTTAGGACGCAGCGCCCTCGTGCGCTCTAGGACGCAGAGATGTGCCCGTCCGCGCTACACAGGAGTGCAACAGGTTAAATTTGTTTGATGATCTGTGTGACAAACATACAAAAAAATGAGAAATCAAGAAGGGTGTAATGTTCTCCTGGAACCTTGTAATGTTCTCCTGGAACATGTAATGACGAGGCGCACACACCGGGTGTCAGTTAGGACTTTTTACTTGTCACTTCAAGTGCAACTAACAACTAACCACACAGTGACTCAAGTACAACTCCTTTTATAGTCAGGTCATGGCCGGGGTCATACTGCCCTCTAGTGGTGACTCCATATGAACTTCACATATCAATACATCTCCCTTTTTTTTCAAGTAAAAGGTCGTCCTACTATAAACTTAAACTGTTTCTCTAATTTCAATAAACAAAATAAATTCCATTTCTTTTTACATCTTTGTCAACCTTGTACACTGAATCACAACTTTATTTTTTTTTTTCTTTTCTGTTTACAATTCAACATCAACACATTTTTTCCTCTGTTTACAATTCAACATCAACACATTTTTTTATTTATTTTTTTTTTCAGTACTCCTTACATTTCCTCAATCAATCTTTTCGGTTTCACAATTTGCCTTTGTGATCTTCTGATTTGTGTCACCTCAGTCTGTTCGTTAGTGTCTGTCTCTATGTTCTGGTTCTCAGCCATTTCTGGTTGTTCGGTTTGGCTGTAAATTGGCATGTCGCTTGTTTCACTGTCTGTGACTCTCAATTTGGTCTGAGGCACTTTCAGTAAGTGACGTCGGTTTCGCCTCATTGTTTTTCCATGCTCTGTGATGACTTCATATGATCTGGGAGTTGTTTCCTTGACCACTTTTGCCAGCGGTCCCCATTCTCCATCACATCTCACTCGCACTATGTCCTCATGTGCAAGTGGTCTCAGAGGTCGTGCTGTTCTGTTGTACAGTTCAGTTTGCCTCTCATCACGCCTCACATCTTTCTTTTCCATCACTTGAGATGCTGATGGAAGTCGCGTTCTGAGTTTTCTGTTCATGAGCATTTCTGCTGGGGACAGTCCATTCTCCAGTGGTGATGCTCGGTAATTCAGGATCGCCAGATGTGGGTCTTCTGCATTGTCTGCAGCCTTTTTCAGTATGCGCTTCACAATTTGCACCCCTTTCTCTGCTAACCCATTCGACTGTGGGTACAGAGGGCTTGAGGTCACGTGCTTGAACCCATATGTGTCTGCAAAGTCTTTGAAGCACTGACTCGTGAATTGTGGTCCGTTATCACTCACAACAGTCATTGGAATTCCATGGCGTGCGAACATTGTCTTTGTATGTGCAATCACCTTTTCTGCTGTTGTGTCACTCAACCCTGCAAACTCTGGGTAGGTGGAATGATAGTCCATGACTAACAGATAGTCCTTGCCCTTAAGCTGAAATAGATCCATGCCCACTTTTCTCCATGGCCCTTGAGGCTTCTCATGGGGCCTCATAGGCTCCTTTGGCTGTTGATACCTGTGGCGCTGGCAAATGTCACAGCGCTGCACATATGCCTCAATGTCCTTGTGCATGTTGGGCCAATACAAAACATCACGTGCACGTCTTTTGCACTTTTCAATACCCAAATGCCCCTCATGCACCAATTTAACCATTTCTGATCTCATGGAGGTAGGTATGACTATCCTTGTACCCTTTAACAGAACCCCATCTAACACAGACAGTTCACCTTTAAAGTGTTGGTAAGGCTTGTCAATCATAATCTGTCCTGGCTGATGTATCTGTTCCATTACTCTTTTTAGTTTCTCATCCTTTTGTGTTTCTTTCACTATCTTCGTCCATTTTGCATCTGACACTGGCATGTGTGCCTTAATAGAGTCTACATGTATTTGCACAGCTTCCTCTGTTGTGCTGCTGGTGTTGCTCAAGCTAGCCCTACTCAGCGCATCGGCTACAATTAGTTGCTTGCCTGGTGTAAACTCAAATTTCAAGTCATATTTCTGTAATCTTAACATTAGACGCTGGATGCGCGGTGGTGCGTCACCCAGTGGCTACAAACAATGCATTCACTGTTTTATCTTTGTTTGACAGTGTAACCCTGCACATTCCTTTAGTGGGTATTGGCTTATCGTCATATGTTCTCAGATTAATCTTTTTATCTCTTATTTTCGGTTTGTTTTTCAGTCTTTTAAATTCTTTCATTGGCAGGATGTTTACCTGCGCACCTGTGTCGAGCTTCAGTGACATGTCCGTGCCATTCATCTCCAGGCACACTATCCATTCGTCAGCGCTCGTCTCTCCCTCGATGGCGTCCACGTAAAACTGATCCTCCTCGCTGTCGCTCTTTTTCTCCACGAGTTGCACCCTCCTCTTTGAGAAGCAGGTCTTTGCGAAGTGATTTTTTCCGCCACACTTGCGACATTCCTTCCCGAATGCTGGACACTGTTTCAGCGCGTGTGGCCTTCCACACCGCTCACAGTTCCCGCGCGCGCGCTCTGGGTTTGCCTCCCTTTTTCTTGCATGCAACGTTCCTTTCGGCTTCACGTGCAGCACTGCACCGACCTCAGCAGTCTCTTTTTCCTTGCTGCTAAAAGTCTTTAATTGTGCCTTTATACTCTCAGACGCTTGGCAAATCTGTATCGCTTTCTCCAGCGTTAAGTTAGTCTCTTTGAGTAATTGCATCCGCAATTTGTTGTCTTGGACCCCAATTACAATTTGGTCCCGTATCATTGACTCATTCAATGTTCCAAAGTTGCATGACTGACATTTCAACCGTAGGTCTGTGACATACAGCTCGATGGACTCTGACTCTTTCTGAAGTCTTTTTCTGAGCACATACCTCTCGTACGTTTCATTCTTTCTCGGTGTGCAATAATCGTCAAATTTCTTCATCACGGCGTCGAAGTTGCCTTTTTCTTCTTCCGTGAAGATGAATGTGTTAAACACATTTAGCGCCGCTCGCCCTGCTACTGTTAGCAGTAATGCTATTTTCCTCTCCTCGTCACGGAGACCGATAGCAAGCGAATAAAGTTCAAAACTCTGTTTGAATACTTTCCAGTTCTCGTTGACGTTACCGGTCAACTTTAACTCGTCCGGCTGTCGAAGAGCGTTCATCTTCGCCGTCGGTTCATAGTTTTATATCCTGGTACCATGTAATTTACTCCTGGTACCATGTAATGTTCTCCTGGAACCTTGTAATGTTCTCCTGGAACATGTAATGACGAGGCGCACACACCGGGTGTCAGTTAGGACTTTTTACTTGTCACTTCAAGTGCAACTAACAACTAACCACACAGTGACTCAAGTACAACTCCTTTTATAGTCAGGTCATGGCCGGGGTCATACTGCCCTCTAGTGGTGACTCCATATGAACTTCACATATCAATACAAAGGGGGCAAACACCTTTTCACACCACTGTCAATGGAGACCCAGACAAGGGCCAGAATTTGAGATGAAGAAATGTACAAATGCAAAGTTTAAGTATGCTATTCGTCATATTTCTAAAAATGAGCAGTTAATGAGAAGTAATTCCTTGGCCAAGAAATTGTTAGATAAGAATGTCACAGATTTTTGGAAGGAGCTTAGACGGATTAGTAACAGTAAAATGTCTTTGCCCTGTACCTTGGAAGGCATTTCAGGTGCAGAAAATATTGTGGATTTATGGCGGCAGCATTTTTATTCATTATTTAATTCAACTAAGGATGAAACTTATAAGGTAGGGAAAGTTAGAAAGGGACGATTCGCTCCTGATTGACACTCATGCAGTGACCAAAGCCATTAGAGAGCTATCAGATAACAAAGCGAGTGGTTTAGACTGTATTTCTGCTGAGCATCTTAAATATGCTAGCTCAAGAATTGCTCCTCTTCTTGCACTCTGTTTCACCAGCTTCATGATTCATGGGATGTTACCAGAATCATTATTGTCTGTTGTGTTGGTACCAGTCATTAAAGATAAAGCTGGCAAGCTGTGTAGCCTGGACAATTACAGGCCCATAGCTATAGCCAATATAATATCTAAAGTACTGGAAAGAATCATGTTTGAAAAATTAAATGTATTCATCAAATCTACTGATCATCAATTTGGATTTAAACCCCATCGTGGAACAGATCTGTGCATATATGCTTTAAAAGAAATTATAAATAAGTACAGAAATCAAAATTCTTCAGTTTTTCTGTGTTTTATTGATGCCTCCAAGGCGTTTGATCGTGTTAATTACAGGATATTGTTTAGGAAAATGATTGACAGGGGGGTTCCCAAGTACTTAGTACGTATCCTGATTTACTGGTACGCACATCAGAAGATGCTGGTGAAATGGGGGAAGAGTCATTCATCCCCATTTGGTGTAAGCAGTGGTGTCAGACAGGGCAGTATATTGTCCCCTATTCTATTTAATCTTTATATGGATGAGTTGTCAAAACAACTGAATGCCTGTAAAACTGGGTGTTTAATAGGGAATAAGTTAGTGAATCATTTTATATGCTGATGATCTAGTTATTCTCAGTCCAAGTAGTGCTGGTCTTCAGGAGTTATTAAGAGTGTGTAGTGCTTATGGAGAGGGAAATGACATAAAATATAATACAAATAAGAGTTGTGTGCTGATTTGCCGCACTAAAGAAGATTTGTTAATGAAATTCCCTGTCTTTGAATTGGCAGGCAGGGAATTAATTGTCAGGGATAAAATTAAATATCTGGGGCATTTTATTAATGATAGAATGACTGATGATGATGATATTTTCAGACAACGCTGCAAAATCTACATGCAAGCAAATATTCTTGCACGCAGGTATGGTTTTTGTTCAGATGAGGTGAAACTGGTTCTTTTTAAAACCTATTGTACACCTTTATACACTGCTCATTTATGGATAAATTATAGGAAACAAAGTATGCAGAAATTACAGGTTGCTTAAAATGATGCTTTAAGAATTTTACTTAAAAAGCCTCGATGGTGCAGTGCTTCCAAGTTATTTGTCTCATCACGTGTAAATACACTGCATGCAGTAATAAGGAATCTTAGTATACATTCATCTGTCAGCTTGATGTATCTAGAAATGTAATCATTCAAGTCATGTCTAGCATTAAGCTCAGTTCTATTCGCTGTCAGTCACAGTTTAGAAGGCACTGGTACAGTAGTCTTTTTAAGTCTTTTTAAAGTCTGTACTGTCTTTGTACTTTTCTTAGTAGTTGTGTCTTATTGTTTTTTGTAACTTTTTGATTGTTTTTCTTATTAACTGTTTTTTTCAACTGTCTTGTTTTTATTTTATTTTATTTTATCTTATTTTTTTTGATGGACCATGAGTCTGGAATAAAGTCTTTGATTGATTGATTGAATATATATATATATATATATATACAGTATATATATATATATATATATATATATATATATACACTACCGTTCAAAAGTTTGGGGTCACCCAGACAATTATTTTGTGTTTTCCATGAAAAGTCACACTTATTTACCACCATGAGTTGTAAAATGAATAGAAAATATAGTCAAGACATTGACAAGGTTAGAAATAATGATTTGTATGTGAAATAATAATTTTTTCCTTCAAACTTTGCTTTCGTCAAAGAATCCTCCATTTGCAGCAATCACAGCATTGCAGACCTAACATGATTGCACAAGGGTTTTCTAATCATCCATTAGCCTTCTGACGCAATGAGCAAACACATTGTACCATTAGAACACTGAAGTGATAGTTGCTGGAAATGGGCCTCTATACACCTATGTAGATATTGCACCAAAAACCAGACATTTGCAGCTAGAATAGTCATTTACCACATTAGCAATGTATAGAGTGTATTTCTGATTAGTTTAAAGTTATCTTCATTGAAAAAAGCACTTTTCTTTCAAAAATAAGGAAATTTCTAAGTGACCCCAAACTTTTGAACGGTAGTGTATATATATACTGTAGATAGATAGATGTACTTTATTGATCCCAAACTGGGAAATTACAGTGTAAGTTACACACACACACACACACACACACACACACACACACACACAGGTGTGTGTGTGTGTGTGTGTGTGTGTGTGTGTGTGTTTATTTAGCTGGAGAGTGTTGTTAAATGGAGAGTTTATAATGATTTTTATTCAAAAAAAGAATCATTTCAACAGTGTGTTGTTTCAGTCTGGTCCTCATGTGGTTTACTACCTCTCCAGCTTTGGAGAAGACCCGCTCACATGGCACTGATGCTGCTGGCATGTGAGCATACTTTTTTGACATCTAAAAAAGTTACACTTTGTCAACCACACAAACAACTCTTCTATCTATCTATCTATCTATCTATCTATCTATCTATCTATCTATCTATCTATCTATCCTCTAGTGCACAGGTGTCAAACTCATTCCATGGAGGGCCAAGACCCTGCAGGTTTTACCTCCACCCAGTGGCTTCAACAGGTGTTTTCTCTGAATTTCCTCCCACTGATTGCTGATCAGTGAAAACACCTGCTGAAGAGACTGGGTGGAAGTAAAACCTGCAGGGTCTTGGCCCTCCATGGAATGAGTTTGACACCCCTGCTCTAGTGTGTGAATATGCATCTCTGTATAATATTTCGTAAATGTAATGTGTTTTTGTTTAATGTTACTGAACCTAAAACTAATTCTAACTTGTGTAATACTCTCCCTGACTCATATTCAAATAGCCAATGCAATAATGACAACAAATCTCCTTCTTGCAAAAAAACCCCACAGTTTGAGCGGTGAATCAGACCCCTCTTAAATTGTTGACATATTGAAACGTCCAACCTTCCCAAACTTCCCGCGTAGCCTCAAATCATGTGATGTGACATAACGAGGCCTCGCTCGCTACAGTCACGTAACTCTGGGCATGCTGAAACAGCACTTGATACACAGCTTTATAACACTTCTGCTTCATAATGTTCTAATCAGTGTCGAGTAGGCAGTGTCAAGAGTAGCATCACTACAAATTAGTTGATTTCCTTTTTGGGCTTTACTCTAAGTTCTTGTATTATTTTGATAGATTTAGTGGGTTGTTGGATTGGCCCAGCAACCTTTTAGAACCCCTTGTGAAACCCTGTTTTGTTTTTTCTGCATTTATTTTGTTAGTTTCCCCATTAGCAACCAACTTTCATTTCTGTTTGGGGGGAACGTAACAGCTCTGAAACCATGTTGACTGTCAGAGTTATTTATCCGTTGTTATGAATGTATCCATTCTATCATTGAAGAGTTTTTCTGATATTTTGGAGAATTGTGGAAGTAAGGAGACAGGTCTGTAGTTGATGAGATTATGTTTGTCCCCAGTTTTGTACAGTGGTGTCATGGTTAATTAAGCTTGACAGCTCACGTGCACAATGCCACAGCACAGGAAGTAACCACACAAAGGGGCACGTTTAAAAGTTTATTAAATTGCAAAACACAAGCGCACAGCTGAAGAAACAGTCACTCACCTGAGGAACCACCCTGTGGAGAGAAGACAAGAGCTGTGAGCGGAGGAATGGAGTAAGGGGAAATGGGCGAGCCAAAATGCCACTTACTTGGGAATCCAGGGAGAATCGGCAGGGACCCAGCAGAGAATAGACAAACCAGTAGGGTGTGGGGGAGATGAGCTGATGGTGCCTGACCGGGTGGAGATAGGAAGCTGAGGGATAGTGAGATGTGGCAGGAGAGTGCGCGCAGTCCAAGAGACACACCTGCACAGTGGCAGCAACCTGAGGAAAGAAGAGAAACAAGGTAAGACAGCATGTCTAAACTTGTCAACTTATACTTACTTGTCAGTTTTAGCAGAAAGTATACCCATACAACCCAGCATTGAATGCACGGAGAGAGCCTCCTTAACTACGCTGGCTGATGAGCGGGCGCAGGTGTGTTTTCTGCCTCAGGTGCAGTGATGAGTTGACAAATGTGAGGCAGGACGGGAGGGGCGCACTCTTGCTGCCCATGACAGGGCCCCCCCGCCTTCTATGAGCACCTCCTGACGGTCCGGAGGGCTTCTCCGGGTGAGCACGCAGCGACGAGAATAGGCCTTTATGGATGGGACCACGACCTCCCTCTTGGCCATGGGTAGAAGAGGCGGCGTGTACCCCAACAACGCCTTGAACGGGATAAGTCCAGTCGCAGTGGAGACAGCAGAGTTCATGGAGTACTCCACCCAGGTCAGATGTGTGCTCCAGGATGATGGGATATTGGCTGCTATGCACCGCAGGGTGGCCTCCAGGGACTGATTGAATGCTCCGCCTGCCCGTTGCTCTGCGGATGGTTTCCAGAGGAGAGACTCACTGTAGTTCCCAAGGTCCAGCAAAAGGCCCTCCAGACCTGGGACGTAAATTGAGGACCCCGGTCAGACACAGTGTCTATGGGAATACCGTGGACCCAGATCACGTGGTCAGTGGGGAGAACCATCGTCTCCAAGGCTGAGGGGCGCTTCGGGAGGGCAACCAGATGCACCACCTTGCAGAAGCAATCCACGATGGTAAGAATCACGTCTTGCCATGGGAGGGGGGAAGTCCGGTGATGAAGTTCACGGCGATGTGTGACCACGGACAGCTGGGGTGGGGAGGGGATGGAGGAGACCAGATGGGGGAGAGGAGTCCGATTTCCCCCGGACGCAGATCTTGCAGGCTTTCACATACTCTCGTACGTCCCGCCGCAGAGTGGGCCACCAGAACACTCGCTGGACGAAGTCCACAGTTCGAGCGATGCCAGGATGGCAAGTGAAGTGACTGGTGTGTCCCCACTGGATGACATTGCTGCGGAAGGTGGACGGGATGTAGAGACGGTTCTGGGGGCACCCTACTGGCACAGGCTCCTGGGCCTGGGCCTGGCAGACCCTCCACTCAATATCCCAAGTAAGGGCTCTGAGGAGGCACGAAGGCGGTATGATGGTTTGAAGAGGGAGGGGGAACTACCTCCCTGAAATCAAACTGGCATGATAGCTTGTCGATTTTGGTGTTCCGGGTGCCAGGCCGGTATGTGATGGTAAAATTAAATCGCTGGAAAAATAGAACCCAGCGGGCCTGCCTGGTGTTTAGTCGGCAGGCCGACAGCAATTACTCAAGGTTATTCTGGTCAGTCCACACGACGATGGGGTGAATAGCCCCCTCTAACCAGTACCTCCACTCCTCCAATGCCAACTTAATGGCAAGCAGCTCTCTGTCCCCCACGTCATAATACCTCTCGGCTGGCGTAAGCCGATGAGAGAAATATGCGCAAGGGTGGAGCTTCTGATTGGGGGGCGTGTGCTGCAACAGCACAGCGCCAACCCCTGAGTCAGATGCATCCACCTCAAGGACAAACTGGAGCTGCGTGTTGATCTGGGCCAAGATTTGTGTTTCCGTGAACAGGTGCTTTAATTTTACAAATGCCCTTTCAGCTGCCTCGGTCCAGGGAAAGGGGACCTTAACAGAGGTCAGCTGTGTCAAGGGCAGTGCCACCCCACTGTAGTTCCTGATGAACCTGCGATAAAAATTTGCGAACCCAAGGAAGCGTTGGCGCTCCTTACAGGAGTCGGGACTTGGCCAATCCAGTACTGCCCTCACCTTGGCCGGGTCGACAATCACTCTCCCTTCAGCCACTATGAAGCCCAAGAAGGTGGTTGATGTTGTGGAGAACTCACACTTCTCGGCCTTGACATAGAGTTGGTTCTGCAAGAGCCATTTTAAAACAGCCCTGACATGGACTTCATGTTCCTCTGGCGAGCGGGAGAAAATTAGAATATCATCCAAGTAGACAAAAACAAATTGGTAGAGCATATTGCGAAGGACATCGTTTATTAACCGCTGGAAGATGGCGGGGGCGTTAGTGAGCCCAAAAGGCATCACTAAATATTCAAATTGCCCCTGGTGGTTTTAAATGCAGTCTTCCATTCGTTGCCCTTGCGAATGCGGATCACATGGTACGCATTCCTTAAGTCTAATTTTGTGAATACCCATGAGCGCTGAAGGAACTCGAATGCTGAATTAATGAAAGGCAGAGGGTACTTCTCTTTGATGGTAATTGCATTGAGCTCCCGGTAGTTGATGCACGGGCACAACGAGCCATCCTTCTTTCCGACGAAGAAGAATCCGGCTCCGAGCAGAGCCGATGATGGCCAAATAAGGCCAGCATTCAGCGATTCCTTTATGTATTTCTCTATCGCCTCCCTCTCCGGGCCAGAAATACTGTATTACCGATTGGACGGCAGCCTTGCCCTGGGATGAGGTCTATAGCACAATCATAAGAGTAATGAGGCGGCAGCAACAACGCTTTCGACTTGCTAAAGACCTCTCCCAAATCGTGATAAGCCCGGGGAACCAGGCTGAGGTCCGGTGGCTCAACCAGGGGGAGGGGGATAGACAGAGATGGGGAACACTCCACTGAACGCATACAGTGGGCCATACAGAAAGGACTCCAGGAGAAGATGGTGTTTTGATCCCAATTAATCATTGGGTTATGACTCCGGAGCCAAGGGTAACCAAGAACCACAGTGGAAGATAAAACAGGGAGAACCAGGAATGAGAGTTCCTCCTGGTGATCCCCGGAAAGGAGGATGGAAATCGGCACTGTGCTTTGGGTGACTACCGCGACCTCCCGGCCAGATATGGTAGTGATCCTCTGATCACGGGGCAGTTTACATGTGGGAATACCCACCTGCCTAATGAACTCAGCAGAAACGAAGTTACCCTCTGACCCCGGGTCAACCAGTGCCATTGTCCTCCTCTTGACCCCCGGCAATTGTACGAGGGCCAAACTTGAAAAATTACTGGGGGGAGTAGATTTAGTTCCACCCACCAGACCTCCCATGGTTACTGATGGGCCGTGTCTTTTAGCCGCTGGCGGCATTCGTCCAGACTGTTGTTCAGTAAACCACAGTACGCACACACACCAGCCCTTCGCCTTTGCCGGCGCTCATCGTCATCAAATGCCGAGAGAGCTCCATCGGCTCAGGCGAAGAGCCGGCGCTGCCAGTGTCAGTAACCGCGGCAGGCACATGCTCAGCACACAGGCAAGAGGAGGACTCGCGCCCCTTTGCACGCTTACGGTACCGGTTGTCCAAACCAATTGCCTTATCTATGAGACCATCGAGAGTCTCCGGGACAGGGTGAACTGCCAGATCATCACGGAGTTTAGCATTTAACCCGTGGAGGAATGCACTGCGCAAAGCAATATCATTCCACCCCAAATCAGCTGCTACAACCTGGAACTCCACCGAGTACTCGGCTGCTGACCAAGTGCCCTGGCGGAGCATCATCAAGTGGCTCATGACATTGTCCTGACTCTTGGTACGGCCAAATGCGCAAGAGAAAGCGTCTACAAATTGGTCAAACGTGTACCGACGCCCCTCAGGGTTATCTATTGTGGACCGTGCCCACTCAAGGGCTCAGTCCTTGAGCAACAGTGTAAAGAACTTAATTTTGGCCACGTCCCCAGGGTACTCCTCCCTGACCTGCTCCAAAAACATGCAAACCTGAATAAGGAAGCCTTTGCATTTCCCCACCTCCCCCACGTATGGGGTAGGCGTGGGAACGGAGATGGTACGGCGCACCGTAGTGTGGGGAGCAGGCTGAGGAGGAGGAGCCTGAGGAGGAGGAGCCTGAGGAGGCACGATAGTCCAAAGCCTAATCATATTCGAAACTTGCTGCGTCAGCACAGTGAGCTGGTGCTTGGTCGCTGACAAGCGATCAAAAGCAGACGGCTCCTGTGGTGAGCTACTATAGTATACGATAGTAGCTCCGGCTGAGCTACTATCCTGGCTGGCTCATTCTATCATGGTTAATTAAGCTTGACAGCTCACATGCACAATGCCACAGCACAGGAAGTAACCACACAAAGGGGCACGTTTGAAAGTTTATTAAATTGCAAAACACAAGCGCACAGCTGAAGAAACAGTCACTCGCCTGAGGAACCACCCTGTGGAGAGGAGACAAGAGCTGTGAGCGGAGGAATGGAGTAAGGGGAAATGGGTGAGCCAAAATGCCACTTAATTGGGAATCCAGGGAGAACCGGCAGGGACCCAGCGGAGAATAGACACACCAGTAGGGTGTGGGGGATATGAGCTGATGGTGCCTGACCGGGTGGAGATAGGAAGCTTAGGGATAGTGAGATGGGGCAGAGGAATGCACGCGGTCCTGGAGACACACCTGCACAGTGGCAGCGTCCTGAGGAAAGAGGAGAAACAAGGTAAGACAGCATGTCTAAACTTGTCAACTTATACTTGCTTGTCAGTTTAAGAGAGCAGTATACCCAGATGAGCCAACGTTGAATGCGCGGAGAGAGCCTCCTTAAGTACGCTGGCTGATGAGCGGGCGCAGGTGTGTCTTCTGCCTCAGGTGCAGTGATGAGTTGACAAATGTGAGGCAGGACAGGTGGGGCGCGCTCTCGCTGCCCATGACAAGCGGAATGACTTTAGCTATTTTCATTTTGCTAAGAAATGAACCAGTGTGAAATGACAGATTACAGATGTACAGTGGGGCAAAAAAGTATTTAGTCAGCCACCAATTGTGCAAGTTCTCCCACTTAAAAGATGAGAGAGGTCTCCAATTTTCATCATAAGTATTCTTCAACTGTGAGAGACTAAATGAGAAAAAAAAAATCCAGAAAATCACACTGAAGGATTTTTAATTAATTAATTGGTAAATTCCTCAATAAAATAAGTATTTGGTCACCTACAAACAAGCAAGACTTCTGGCTCTCACAGACCTGTAACAACTTCTTTAAGAGGGTCCTCTGTCCTCCACTCGTTACCTGTATTAATGGCACCTGTTTGAACTCGTTATCAGTATAAAAGACACCTGTCCACAACCTCAAACAGTCAGACTCCAAATTCCACTATGGCCAACACCAAAGAGCTGTCAAAGGACACCAGAAACAAAATTGTAGACCTGCACCAGGCTGGGAAGACTGAATCTGCAATAGGTAAGCAGCTTGGTGTGAAGAAATCAACTGTGGGAGCAATTATTAGAAAACGGAAGACATACAAGACCACTGATAATCTCCCTCGATCTGGAGCTCCAAGCAAGATCTCACCTGGTGGGGTCAAAATTATCACCAGAACGGTGAGCAAAAATCCCAGAACCACATGGGGGGACCTAGTGAATGACCTGCAGAGAGCTGGGACCAAAGTAACAAAGGCTACATCAGAAACACACTACGCCGCCAGGGACTCAAATCCTGCAGTGCCAGACGTGTCCCCCTGCTTAAGCCAGTACATGTCCAGGCCCATCTGAAGTTTGCTAGAGAGCATTTGGATGATCCAGAAGAGGATTGGGAGAATGTCATATGCTCAGATGAAACCAAAATAGAACTTTTTGGTAAAAACTCAACTTGTCATGTTTGGAGGAGAACACCATACCTACTGTGAAGCATGGGGGTGGAAACATCATACTTTGGGGCTGTTTTTCTGCAAAGGGACCAGGACGACTGATCCGTGTAAAGGAAAGAATGAATGGGGCCATGTATTGTGAGATTTTGAGTGAAAACCTCCTTCCACCAGCAAGGGCATTGAAGATGAAACGTGGCTGGGTCTTTCAGCAGGACAATGATCCCAAACACACTGCCCGGGCAACGAAGGAGTGGCTTCGTAAGAAGCATTTCAAGGTCCTGGAGTGGCCTAGCCAGTCTCCAGATCTCAACCCCCATAGAAAATCTCTGGAGGGAGTTGAAAGTCCGTGTTGCCCAGCGACAGCCCCAAAACATCGCTGCTCTAGAGGAGATCTGCATGGAGGAATGGGCCAAAATACCAGCAACAGTGTATGAAAACCTTGTGAAGACTTACAGAAAACGTTTGACCTCTGTCATTGCCAACAAAGGGTATATAACAAAGTATTGAGATGAACTTTTGTTATTGACCAAATACTTATTTTACCGAGGAATTTACCAATTAATTCATTAAAAATCCTTCAATGTGATTTTCTGGATTTTTTTTTTCTTACTTTGTCTCTCATAGTTGAGGTATACCTATGATGAAAATTGGAGACTTCTCTCATCTTTTAAGTGGGAGAACTTGCACAATTGATGGCTGACTAAATACTTTTTCACCCCACTGTACGTTCATGTTTTAGAAATCCCTTCAGTGACTTTTATTATTATTGTCATGTCAATATCGTTATGATCAGCTGACTTTTGATTCTTACATTTTTTTTAACAATATCCAATATTTCTTTCTATTTCCATGTTATTTGAATGTCCCAGGATCAGATAATTTTTATTTTTTTTTCTGCAAGGTTTGGCACTACATTTACAAAAAATCATTAAAATGTTTGGTCACATCACTTCTATTGCTATTTTCTGAATTATCTTTATCAACAAAGTACTCTGGATAGTCTGTTTTTTCAGAACTATTCTTATTACCTCCGCCAAGGAGGTTATGTGATCATCAGCGTTGGTTTGTTTGTTTGTCTGTTTGTTTGTTAGCAAGATAACTCAAAAAGTTATCGACGGATTTTCATGAAATTTTCACAGATTGTCAGAAATGGGGTATCCTACAGATGATTACATTTTGGTGGTGATCCGGATCACCGTCTGGATCCAGGAATTTTTTAAAGGATTCTTTTTTTTTATTATTATTACCTCCGCCAACGAGGTTATGTGATCAGATAGGGTCCAGCCACCCCCCACCCCCGGCGACCCTAAAGAATTAAGCAGTTGAAGATGTAAAAGAATTAACATTTTCTTCAACTTTTTCTCAATAAATTTGTGACTTTTTTTCTGTTACACTGGTGAATTTTCTCTCAAAAATTAGAAACCTTTTTCTAGTTAATTTTTACCTCCGCCAAGGTTATGTTTTCATCGGTGTTGGTTTGTCTGTCTGTCTGTTTGTCTGTCTGTCTGTCTGTTTGTCTGTCTGTCTGTTTGTTTGTTAGCAAGATAACTCAAAAAGTTATGGACGGATTTTCATCAAATTTTCACAGATTGTCAGAAATGGGGTATCCTACAGGTGATTACATTTTGGTGGTGATCCGGATCACCGTCCAGAAGAAAACTGCCATTACGGAAAATGCCATTTTCGTCAATAACTACTGAACCACTAATCCTATCATTGTGAATCCAATTGCTAGTCATATGTTTTCATGGTCAAGGACTCTGAAAACGTACACACAAACACTGTATGGGGGGAACTGTGGTGCTAAACCGCCATTACGGAAAATGCCATTTTTGTCAATAACTACTGAACCACTAATCCTATCATTGTGAATCCAATTGCTAGTCATATGTTTTCATGGTCAAGGAATCTGAAAACGTACACACAAACACTGTATGGGGGGAACTGTGGCGCTTGGCGGAGGTCTGCGCTCTCCGAGTGCTTTTCTAGTTATATTGTTTAATATATCCCATATTCCTTTAATATTATTTTTATCTAATATTTTCCTATAATAATATTTCTTGCTTATCGTCATAATGAGTTAATTTATTTTTATGCCTTTTATATTTATTTTCTGCCTCTTTAGTTCTTAGTTTTATGAATTCACTATATAATATATTTTTCTTCTTGCAGATATTTTTCAATCCCTTTGTTATCCACAGACAGTTGCTATATTTTGTCTTTTTTGTGCATTTCTTAATTGGACAGATTTGGTCAAATAACTGTTTAAATAGACTCAGAAATGTTTCAATCAATCAATCAATCAATCAATCAATCTTTATTTCGGATAGATTAAAAGTACAGATTAAAAGAAACAGAATAATATAACAAAGGGGGAAAGAAAATCCAACAAGGTCAAATTAGACAGTAACTCCTCTGATTATACAGTTCAACATAAGTTATCCGAAATGGGTGATGGCTGAAGCCGCAGCTTATATTGCCCACCCGTATTCCATCCAAGAATTCAAAAGAAAAACAAACAAGCGCGATTACAATTCAGAACAAAGCTGAGACAAAATGTGACAAAAAAAAAACTAAGCAACAACACAACGCAGACTGGATATGACAATCCTTATGTGATTTTATATGTCATCTTGGATATATGTTTGGAGTATTTCTTCCTTTAGTTTTTGTTTAAATTGTCCAAGCGTTGTACATGATTTTAATTCAGGTCCAAAATTGTTCCATAATCTGACTCCTTGCACTGAAACACAGTGTTGCTTGGTGGTAGTTCTCACTGAAGGTTTTTGAAATATACATGTTCCTCTGAAATAATATTGTTTCTCCCTTATTTGGAACAACTTTTGGATATTTGCTGGCAGTGATAGATTCTTCACTTTAAACATTATTACTGCAGTTTTAAAGTCAACCAGATCTTTCAACTTGAGAGCTTTTAATTTAAGAAAAAGTGGGTTTGTTGGTTCCCTGTAAGCAGCTTTGTTTATTATTCTAATAGCTCTCTTCTGAAGCATAAAGACTGGATATATGTTTGTTTTATATGTATTTCCCCATACTTCAGTACAATATGTCATGTATGGGAGTATTAATGAATGATACAAGGTATATAGTGTGGGTTGATTCAGCAAATATTTCACTCTGTGTAGTATTGCAATTGATTTGGATATTTTAGCTTTAATATAATTAATATGTGACTTCCCACACAGTTTATTATCAATTATTACACCAAGAAATTTAGTTTCGGATACCCTTTCAATCTCTACACCATTTACACTGAGTTTAGATACTAAGTTGTTGTGATGGTTGTTAAAAACTATAAATTTTGTCTTACTTAAATTGAGCGTTAATTTGTTTGAATCAAACCACAGTTTAAGCTTTCCTAATTCCTTTCCGAGTGTATCCAAAAGTTGTTCCAAATTGCTTCCACTGCATAATAAATTAGTGTCATCGGCAAACAATATTAAATCCATTTTTTCTGAAACTTTACATATATCATTTATATACATATTGAATAACAATGGCACCAAAACTGAACCCTGTGGGACTCCACAAGTAACCTTCAGTAACTGTGATTTTTTGTTACCAACACATACATACTGATATCTATTCTTTAAGTAACTACATAACCAGGACAGTGCTACTCCCTTAATACCACAATTCTGTAGTTTCTTTAATAATAAATTATGATCCACTGTATCAAATGCTTTTATAAGATCCAGGAATACCCCAAATGCATACTCTTTATTTTCAACGGCAGTTGATATTTTTTCTATAAATTCCATTAGAGCAAATGCAGTTGTCCTCTTGTGTCTGAACCCATATTGCTGCTCACACAATAAATTATTCTTCAGTATGAAGTTGTCAGTTCTCTAATAGAATATTTTTTCAAGTATCTTGGAAAATTGCGGCAATAGTGAAATTGGTCTATAGTTTGAAAGTTCCCCTCTGTCACCCGTCTTGTATATCGGAATTATTTTAGCTATTTTCATTGCATTGGGAAATATACCTGTTTGGAGAGACAGGTTACAGATATACGTCAGTGGTTTCACTAAGCATTCAATAATAGTTTTGACTAAGAGCATGTCAATACCATCACAGTCCGAAGATGTTTTACTTTTAAACAATTTAACAATTTCAATGACCTCTCTCGTCTGTGTTCTTTATGAAAATGGAGTCTTTTATAGCAGTGTTTTTGCTTATTGTACAACCTGTGGGTGCCGTAATGGGTATTTCTCAAGCCAAATTAGGACCAATGTTAACAAAAAAGTTATTAAATTCATCTGCAGGTGAAGCTGCATTCACACTCTGAGTCGTTTTATTATTTTTTGAAAAACTGGTTGAGTAGCTTGTATTTCTGTTTTTATTTCCAAGAATATTGTTAAGTATTGTCCATGTATTTTTAATATTGTCTCTGTTTTTCTCCAGTTCTTTACTGTAATAGTCTCTTTTACTACATCTTATTATATATGTTAACTTATTTTTGTATGTTTTATACCGCTGCTCTGCTTCTTTTGTCCTTTTCTTTAGAAAAGCTTTATATAATAATTTTTTCTTTTTACACGCCTTTTGTAATCCTTTGGTTAACCATGGCTTATCGGCAAATTTATGTTTAAGCTTTTCCTTTACTAATGGACAACTTTTTTCATAAAGAGTGGTTACTGTGGCGGTTCGTTTTAACCCCACAACAGACTAAGGACACTCAGCCCTCTTTTCTCTGTTTTCCTGCTGCACTACTGAGATGCAATGTGCCATTCATGTATTTGTGATGCAAACATGCATGTATTGTGATGTAATGCGCCAGTCTGTATAGTGTGCATATGGCTTGTCCTTACTGTTCTTTTTCTGAGCATCTTACATATGTAGATGTGCTTTGGTGTATTAATGTCTACAGGTAGACGAGTTTCTTCTGTCTCACCCCTGGATGTTAATTATTGCCTTTCATCCATTGTACTCATGGGTCCTGTCCTTACTGTGACCTAGAGACTCAGATCAATATGTAGATATGCCTGTTAGCCTCTTTGTCTTGCACCTAGAGCGAGGTCTAGCTAATCTGCCCATTGTGATGTATGTCTTACAAATGCAAATACCTCCTGCCTGTTCTGTTATACCTTTGATCATTCTAACTGTGGGGTATGTCTCTTTCATGTATTGTTATGGTCAAGTATTTAAGGCGCAACTCTGTAACGCAATCTCTCTCTCTCTCTCTCTCTCTCACTCTGATCCTGCAACAGGTAGACACACACGTGTCCGCCTCTCTGAGAGCCGTGAGCTCGCTCCCGGCGCGCACGCACGGCGCCGGGAGAGGAGCTTTGTAACGGTGGTATGATTTAATAAAACCTGCTTAAAACCACAGCATCGCTGCTTATTTTTTCATGCCGCCGCACTGGTGACCCCGAAGACGCACACGCTTTGTGCGACGCAGCCTTCTGGTCTGGACATCCACGCTGAACCGGCCGAGGGACACAAGACGTCTCCTCCCTCTCGCCGCCCCAACGCACCATGACCTGAAGGCAGAAAAGAATACGCTGCCAGTGAACGCTTCACTGGTGACCCCGCCTGAAAGCACACGCTTTGTGCAAAGCAACTTCTGGTCTGGACCGCGACACTGGTGGCCGCTTCACGCTTCACGGTGAGATCTGCACGCCTGAGATCTGCACATCCACGCTGGACCGGCCGCTCTCACAGAGAGCACACGCACCTCGTCCTCTCTCCACGACGGCAACCTCCAGGGCCGAGGGAGAGCGCAGCGCGTGGAACCGAACGCACCATGGCCGCACGAGCGACAACGATCGTCTCCTCCCTCTCACCGCTCCAACGCAGCTGCACGAGCCCGGGGCACAAAGATCGTCTACTGCCTCGCACCGCTCCAACGCATCTCCACGAGCCCGAGGCACAAAGATCGTCTATTGCCTCGCACCGCTCCAACGCGTCTCCACGAGCCCGAGGGACAGAGATCGCCTACTTCCTCGCACCGCTCCAACGCGTCTCCACGAGCCCGAGGGACAGAGATCGCCTACTTCCTCGCACCGCTCCAACGCACCACGACCGAACGACGCAACAGCTCAACCTGGATTTTCATCGGCGCCGTCTGCGCCGACCTCCACCAAGTTTCTGCACCCTGACTCGCCACTCCAGCGGCCCACCCACGCACAGAACCCCTTCGCACGCATCGGGGAGTTACAAGGACGGCGCATCACGCACGGGACAAGTAATGGTTCCACAGACTGCCTTCCTCCTTTGCCGCTGCCTTTCAGGGCTGCTCGCTCACCTGAGGCACGCATGCAGCATGATCGAAGGATTTGTTAACAGTCTCAGCCACGCCAGAGACTGCCATCATCCTCCGCCGCTGCTCACAGGACCTTCAGGGCTGCTCGTTCACCTGAAGCAAGCACGCAGCTCGCCACTGGATTTTTTAATGGTCTTAACCACGGCACAAAGGGATTTCAGCTGTTAGCTGCTCCCGGGGGTTTTGGGGTTGCTTCGGCACCTGAAGCCAACAGTCCCTCTGCTTTGTTTACTTTTTTTTTTTTTTTCTCTTGCAGCCGCTCCTGCTTTTCTTCATGGCCACGAGAGGAGTCAGAGACTAGTTTTTCTTCTTGTGATCTCCGCACGTGCAACGGGACAACCCCTCGACGTCACGGAGCAGCAAGCAATTTTTGCGCGGCTCAGGACGATTTCACAGCTCCTGCCGGCACTTACTACCCCTCCCCTCCCTCCCCCTCCAGCGAGCTTCTCCCACAGCTCGCTCACACAGATGGATTATCGAGGTCGCGACCCCCTGCTGCGTCCTCTGGGGGGGAGCGTGTGTGGCGGTTCGTTTTAACCCCACAACAGACTAAGGACACTCAGCCCTCTTTTCTCTGTTTTCCTGCTGCACTACTGAGATGCAATGTGCCATTCATGTATTTGTGATGCAAACATGCATGTATTGTGATGTAATGCGCCATTCTGTATAGTGTGCATATGGCTTGTTCTTACTGTGCTTTTTCTGAGCATCTTACATATGTAGATGTGCTTTGGTGTATTAATGTCTACAGGTAGACGAGTTTCTTCTGTCTCACCCCTGGATGTTAATTATTGCCTTTCATCCATTGTACTCATGCGTCCTGTCCTTACTGTGACCTAGAGACTCAGATCAATATGTAGGTGTGCCTGTTAGCCTCTTTGTCTTGCACCTAGAGCGAGGTCTAGCTAATCTGCCCATTGTGATGTATGTCTTACAAATGCAAATACCTCCTGCCTGTTCTGTTATACCTTTGATCATTCTAACTGTGGGGTATGTCTCTTTCATGTATTGTTATGGTCAAGTATTTAAGGCGCAACTCTGTAACGCAATCTCTCTCTCTCTCACTCACTCTGATCCTGCAACAGGTAGACACACACGTGTCCGCCTCTCTGAGAGCCGTGAGCTCACTCCTGGCGCGCACGCACGGAGCCGGGAGAGGAGCTTTGTGACGGCGGTATGATTTAATAAAACCTGCTTAAAACCACAGCATCGCTGCTTATTTTTTCATGCCGCCGCAGTTACAATGTTTATAAATGTGTCATAGGCTTCATTTACATCTGATACATAGACTTTTGTCCAGTCTTGCTTCAGCAAGTCTTCTTTAAAAGAACTGATTGCATTTTGTGATTTGTATCTGAACGATTTTAAAATTTTTTCTGTATTGGCCCCCGTGTGGCCATGGATAAGTGCAAAGGTTGGCAAATGGTCACTTATATCATTTATCAATAATCCACTTTCTATTTTCTTATCAATAATATTAACAAACAGGTTGTCAATAAGTGTAGCAGTGTGAACTGTGATTCTACTGGGATGTTTTATTGTGGGATATAGACTCATGCTGTACATAGAATTCATGAACTCTGTAATTACATTTTGTTGATATGGATTTAGTAAATCAATATTGAAATCTCCACAAATTACTACCATTTTCTTACTAGTAATATTATTGTATAGCTCGACTAATTTATCTCTGAATGTCTCAATGCAAGTTCCCGGCATTCTATATATACAACTTATAATTAGATTTTTTGTTTTATCTTGGTCAGTATCAACAGTAACACATTCCAAAATCCCTGGTAGTGCAAAGGACATTCCATTTACAAGCTTACACCTATACAGGTCATCAGTATACAGTGCAACACCACCACCCTTTTTTTGAGATCTGTTAATATGAAACATCTGATATCCCTCTATTGCCATCAGGGGAGCCTGCTCTTCATTAAGCCAAGTTTCAGAGACTGTGATAGCTGTAAATTTTCTGTCTAGCTGTTTTAAATAGTCCTGAATCTGTGGAAAGTTTTTGTTAAGACTTCTGCTGTTGAAGTGTATTATTGATAGTTTACCATCTAGTTGCACTTGACTTTTGAATTGCTTTTCGGTGTAATATTCACAATGGTTATGAATATTATTGAAAAAGTGGTTATCAGGATCAATATCATTTTCCGTCTCTTGTAGTTTATGTTCAGCATAATGGCATATTTTCAGAGTTTGAATTTCCTCACTCTGTGTCAAATGACTTCCTCCAACTGGGGATAATTGATGTCTACTCAAATCAGTCATAAGTTTTTTTGGTTGTTTTGTTTATTTATTTTTTTGTTTTGTTTTGTTTGTTTTTTTAAAGTACATTGACATGGTATGTCAAAAGAACTATTCTTGCCGTGTGTGTGAATATGGATTTTTATAGTCTCAATTTCCTTAATCAGTGTTCATCTGTATTTATTTAAGTCAGTAACATCTCTGGTTATTATACTCTTTGCTTCCTCAGGTGTTCCATTTAGTTTGATCCAAACTCTACAATTTCTTGTCCATGTTGCCTGTATCTTATTTTGTCTTTTCAGCATCCGTGCTTGCTGTGCTATTTCAGCATTAGTTTTTGTTAGATGTTCATTTAGGTAAACTTCTGTTCCCCATAGCTTTCTGGCCTGCCTCAGTATGTCATTCTTTACCCTTCTGTTCACAAAGCGCATCACAATTGATTTCTTTGTTTTATTATCTTTTCTGGGTAAAGCATGACAGGCTGAAATTGCATTTGCTTCGACCTTTATATCTCTACTACCAAGGAACTGAAGCACCTGGTTTTCCAGGGAGACTGATTCACTCAGGGGAGCATCCTCTTCTCTCAATCCTGCTGTAGGATGTGCATATGATTGATATTTAATGTCTAGTCCACTTATAATTAAATCATCCATACGAGAATATTGTTCAAGATCCTCGACGCATTGCTCCAAGTCTGTAATTTTTTTGTCTTTTTCCTTAATTGTTCATTTTAATTCTCGGACTTCTTCCATTAGCTCTATTATTTTAGCCTGCTGACTAACCACTTTGGTCAGTTCTTCTGACAAGAAGTTTAGAGAATTTTTGATCTCTTCCATTTCCTCCTTCTTTGGTGGCATTTTTACTGACCTGTGGATAGTAAAACAATCTCTGCTGGTGTCGCCGGTATCCGATCCGACCGACCTCGAATCCAGCTGGGCCTCAGCTAGCCCTCTCCACTGCTAGTCCCGCTGCTTACCGCCGCCGTAACCGAGCTCCTGTCCAGCCGGGGTACCGGAAGCTCCTCCACCAAGTCCCGCCGCCCACCGCCGCTGTAGCCGAGCTCTGATCCTGCTTCTGTCCAGCTGGGGTCCCGGTAGATCCTCCGCTGAGCCCCGCCACCTACCGCCGTCTGCCTCAGTAGTTTCTCCACCGAGCCCCACCGCTGCAACTGGGCTCCGACTCCGGCTGGGGCCCCGGTGGTCCTCCACTGGTCCCCGTCTCCCACCACCACTGCAGATGAACTCCAATCCGGCTCCCGTCCAACTGCTGCCTCGACTTGTTCCTCCGGCGAGCCCCAATCACCGGGGACAGAGTCGCTTCTCCGTGTCGGTGCTAGGTGCTACGACTAGCTATGGCATTAGCTATAGCGTTAGCCTAGCAAATGCTTCGGGTTAAGCGTAGCAGCGAACCCCGACAAGAAACGCCAATCAGTTCACTCACGAATGAGAGCAGTCCCAAAAGTCCAATTCTCACAGCGAGCGCAAAACAACTCTTAAAACAGAGATCGAGTCTGACCCCCAAATCCAGACTGGCTAAACCACAACTAAAAAAATTTATTTAAGTTGACCCTACAAGACTGAGACCACTCACTCCGCCATCTTGATCCAGATCCATCTTGATCCAGATCTTTGATAGGTATTGTTCACATTGTCATTATACAGTATACTGTTTCCAATTCTACACCAGTAATTCAGTCTTGAATGTATTGTTTCCTCTAATCTCATTCTCTTATATTGAATTTGCTCATCTGTCTTTTTTCCCCTGTAGCTATGAACATAGATGATAAAAAACTGGTATGTGACAGACAGACAGACAGACATGTTTACTGAGTGAAGTATATGGCGGTAAGGACTACAGCTCCTGACCAGACAGAGTGATGATATGGAGTGAAGTGATGCACCTGTGGGCTGTTTGCCAACCGCCAATCAAATCTAAAAGAAGAAGAAGAAGAAGAAGAAGAAGAAGAAGTCCGGGCAGAGTGATAAATAAATAAAGTATGTGGCGGTAATGCACCTGTAGGCTGGTTGCCAACCGCCAATCAAATCTTAAAGAAGAAGAAGAAGAAGAAAAACTGGTAGGTGGTCACTGATGTCATTAATTAGTATCTCACTTGTTTTATTGCCAATCTCATTAGGGTGTATGTTGTCAATCAAGGTGGCACAATTTGATGTTATCCTGGAGGGTTGGCTGATTTTTGGAAATAGACCAAAACTCTGCATTGTATTTATATATTCCTCTTCTGTTTTGTGTTTATGTGAATTTAAAATATCAGTATTGAAATCATGACTCTTGTTGCTTATTTTTGAGTATGTGACCTCCATCCAATCTCTGAAACTGTCAGTGTTTGTACCCAGTGCCCTGCATATGCAGCTATAATATTCTTTTTCGCTTCTATAATTATTTCAATAGTTACACATTCTAGTAGGTTGTCAACCACAGTTGTCATACCCTCTATTACTTTAAAGTTCAGATTTGTTTTACACATATAGAGCAGCTCTCCACCCGCCCTTGTTTTTTTCCTATTTATGTTCATAAATTCATAAGCCTCCAGTTCAAAGTCCATCCATTTTGCAGTACCACCAGTGGTGGCCTAGAGTTAGAGCATCCGTCCCCAACCGGGAGGTCAGGGTTGAAGTCCCGACCAGGTCATGCCAAAGACCATATAAAAATGGAACTTCCTGCCGTCTAGCTTGGTGCTCAACAAAAATGGAACGGGGGGGGGGGGGATGTGGGCGGCAGTGGCTCAGGAGGTAGAGCGGGTTGTCCAATAACCAGAGTTTGCAGTTTAAATATACCTCTCCCCAGCCATCCTGCTATTGTGTCCCCGAGCAAGACACTTTACCCACCTTGCCTCCAGTGTCCATGACACTGGTATGAATGTCTAGAAATGTTTGGTAGTGGTCAGAGAAGCCGTTGGTATGGATTGGCAGCCACATTTCCATCAGTCTGCCCCGCTACAGTAGTAGCTTACCACTGTCAATGTCTGTATGGAGTGAATGAATAATGGACTTACTGTAAGCACTTTGAGATGCCACTTGACATGTAAAGTGCCATATAAATCTAATACATCATGATTATTATTTTTACTGATCCAAGTTTACGAAATTGCAGTTATGCTGAATGAATGTGAAAAGGTCTGTAAATATTTCTTAATGTTATTAAAGTTGGCGTAGAGGCTTGCTATTGAAATGGATAACTGACAGTTTGTCCTTTGATTTAATGTTCCAATTGTATTGTTCTTCAGTTTAGTAAAGGTAATTATTATTAATGTTGTGGAAAAAATTATTTTCTGGGTCTATACTGTGCTCAAAGTCCTGTGAATTGTGTGCAATTATTTCAAAAGGTCTCAATTGCATATGATCATAATCATTTATGTATTCTCTTGGCCATGTGTGTGATATTGTTTCCAAATGAAGATGAGTCAGTTCTGTTGGTGTGTGTCATGGTCGTGTGTGGTTGTTACCTTATAGTCCAGTTCATGTTGATCATTGATATGATTCCAGTTCCTCCATCCTCCTGATAACCAATACTTTCTCTTGTGGGCCTTTCAGTTTTATGAATATTTTACAGTTATTTGTCCATGTGCTCATTATTTTCCCCTGCTTTCTCAGGTAGTGTGCTTTTATTGCTATTTTAGCTTTTTGTTAGTTAGATGATCATTCATGAATACGTTTGTTCCCTTCAGCTTTTTTTCTTGTTTGAGCAGTGCAGCCTTGTGCTTCCTGTTAATGTACCTGAGGATGCCTCGAAGATGCCTCGATGCTATTGCAGTCCAGTTGGATGCCATTGGACTCCAGGAAAGCAGCCACTTGTTCATTCATGGATCTAATGTCCAGCTCTTCAGGCTCGTCTCCACTGGTACCGCTCACTGCCCAAGCTTATGTGCGGGGTTTAACTTGAAGTCCCATGACAATCACATCATTTATCCAGGTGTACTGCTCCAGGTCTGCAACCCTGCTCTCCAGGTACAGTGGTGTGAAAAAGTGTTTGCCCCCTTCTTGATTTCTCATTTTTTTATATGTTTGTTACACTTAAATGTTTCAGATCATCAAACGAATTTAAATATTAGACAAAGATAGCACAATTAAACACAAAGTGCATTTTTTAAATGAAGGTGCTTATTATTAAGGGAAAAAAAATCCAAACCTACATGGTCCTGTGTGAAAAAGTGATTGCCCCCTAAACGTAATAACTGGTTGGGCCACCCTTAGCAGCAACAATTGCAATCAAGCGTTTGCAAAAACTGGAAATTAGTCTTTTAAAGCTCTGTGGAGGAATTTTGGCCCACTCATCTTTGCAGAATTGATGTAATTCAGCCACATTGGAGTGTTTTCGAGCATGAACTGCCTTTTGAGGGTCATGCCACAGCATCTTTATTGGATTCAGGTCAGGACTTTGACTAGGCCTCTCCACGGTCTTCATTTTGTTTTTCTTAAGCCATTCAGAGGTGGACTTGCTGGTGTGTTTTGGATCATTGTCCTCTGCAGAACCCAAGTTCGCTTAAGCTTGAGGTCACGAACAGATGACCAGACATTCTCCTTCAGCATTTTTTGGTAGACAGCAGAATTCATGGTTCCATTTACCACAGCAAGTCTTCCAGCTCCAGAAGCAGTATAGCAACCCCAGACCATCACACTATCACCACCATATGTCATACCATCAGTAAGAAAATCGTACTGATGGTATGATTTTCCGTTTCTGAAATGCTGTGTTACTTTACCTGTGTTACCGGATGTAATGGGACACATACATCCAAAAAGTTAAACTTTTGTCTCGTTAGTCCACAGAGTATTTTCCCAAAAGTCTTGGGGATCATCAAGATGTTTTCTGGCAAAACTGAGACGAGCCTTTATGTTCTTTTTGCTCAGCAGTGGTTTTCGTCTTGGAACCCTGCTACGCAGGCGATTTTTGCCCAGTCTCTTTCTTATGATGGAGTCATGAACATTGACTTTGAGGCAAGTGAGGCCTGCAGTTCCATGGATGTTGTTGTGGGGTCTTTTGTGGCCTTTTGGATGAGTCGTCGCTGCGCTGTTGGGGTAATTTTGGTCAGCCACCTACTCCTGGGAAGGTTCACCACTGTTCCATGTTTTCACTATTTGTGGATAATGGCTCTCACTGTGGTTCACTGGAGTCCCAAAGCTTTAGAAATGGCTTTATAAGCTTTTCCAGACTGATAGACCTCAATTACTTTGTTTCCCATTTGTTCCTGAATTTATTATTTATATCTTCCGTATCTTCTTAATTATTGCTCTGAGTGTTGCTATCCCTGTGCTGTTGCAATCCTGGAATTTCCCCATTGTGGGACTAATAAAGGCTTATCTTATCTTAATTTCTTTGGATCGCAACATTATGTCTAGCATTTGAGATTCTTTTGGTCTACTTCACTTTGTCAGGCAGGTCCAGTTTAAGTGATTTCTTGATTGAGAACGGGTGTGGCAGTAAGCAGGCTTGGCTGTGGCTAGAGAAATTGAACTCAGCTTTCCAAAGATGTGATAAACCACAGTTAATTTATGTTTTAACAGGGAGGGGGCAATCACTTTTTCACACAGGGCCATGTAGGTTTTGATTTTTTTTCTACCCTTAATATTCCTTTAAAAACTGCATTTTGTGTTTACTTGTGTTATCTTTGTCTAATATTTAAATTTGTTTGATGATCTGAAACATTTAAATGTGACAAACATACAAAAAATGAGAAATCAGGAAGGGGGCAAACACTTTTTCACACCACTGTATGTAAGTCGCCTGTCCTTTTTGGCGTTTTGGATACATAGCATTTTCACCTCGTCAACCAGCTCCAAGATTTCTCTCTGCTGCAGTCTGACAGCAGAGATTTCCTCCGCAAGAAAGTCGAGTGACTTTTTAAGTTTTTCAGCTTCCTCAGCCATTGGAACCTTCTTCGGGCCCATGTGTCCAGTTGTTGGCTCGGCCAGCTATCAATGTGGTCAGCTGTTATCCTAGCGGCTAGTTAGTTAGCTGCAACTAGCTCCGCTACTCTATTCCACAGTCCACTGCTCAGATGCCGAAACCAAGTGAGCAAATCCTCTCTGTGAGTCAATTTGCAGAATGGTGTCAGGAACACTGGGCTGTGAGATAAACAGCTCATCCCAAGACCATCTGACCATTCTTACAGAACAGCTCCAGTGGTTTATTGTGCTTTGAACGCATCCTGTCTTCCAGGTTCTCCACAGAATCAATCAGGTGATGTCTTTTTAGGCTTTTTGCTGTCAGATGAGGCTCCAGGTGAGTCTTGGAGACCTGATACATCAGGCAGGACTTCAGGGCCTTCAGTTTGTTTCCAGTGCAGACGTCACAGGGAACTTCTCCTGGTTTGGCAGCTTGTTGCTCTGAGCTGCTGCTGCTGGATTTCTGTTGAGCTTCACATTGTAAGTGACAAAGTACAATCCAAAGGTCACACAATACAGGTGGGGGATGAAATTTACTTCTCTAGATCAGGAAGGGGAGATTCTTGTGCATTAGGCGAGTAGACTTACAGGGGGAGTGCAGGTAGTGGTGAAGGTCCGAGAGAAATGGCTCTGCCAAACAGGATCCACTCCACCAAGGGGTTATCTTAGAAGACAACGAAATTGATTGATTTGATTTTAGGAAGCATAGCAGTGAGCCACCTCCTCTATATATAGGCAAGGAGTGTGTGGAGCGGGTGGATGCTTTTAAGTTTCTGGGTGTTCATATTTCTCACAACCTTACCTGGGGCAGTTAACACCATAGCTACGATAAAAAAGGCTCAACAACGTCTACACTTTCTGAGGCTCCTCAAGAAGAATGGCCTGAATGCACAGTTGCTGGTTGTATTTTATTGCTCTGCTATTGAGAGCATTTTGTCATATGGCATCACGGTTTGGTATGAGGGCTGTTCAGCCGCAGACCGCAAAGCCTTCCAGATAGTGATTGAGACTGCGCAAAAAAAAAAAAAAAAAAAAAATCACTGGCTGTTCTTTCCCTTCTCTGGAAGAGATTTCCAGGTCTCGGTACCTCAACAGAGCTACTGCCATCATTAAAGACTGCACTCATCCAAGCCTTGATTTCTTTCACTTGCTCCCCTCGGGAAAGTGGTGCAGATCCCATAAAACCCAGACTATCAGGTTTAATCATAGTTTTTTCCCAGCAGCAGTACATATTTTGAACAGATTTATGTAACGCGTACAGACTGCTGATATTATTTTATGTTATTTTGTGGAAATAACCCTGTGTGTATAAGCTGGTCTTATATTTATCGCTCAGTATGTTTTCATTATTGCTATGTACATATTGTATTCAACTTTTAGGTAATATTTGTCACAACGGCCCGTCACAAGACGCCTCAGTCACCAGTGAGTTTGCAGTGGTAATTTATTGTAGAGTAAGGATGAACACACACAGAACACATACAGCGGCTGAGTGAAGTCTGAGCCGGGGAACACCCGATGCGCCAGACGACAACGTTGATGATGAGCTAGGCAAACAGGAACATACAGGAGCACCATCAAAACGTAGCAGGATATAACAGGAGATCGTAACAGGAGAACATAACAGGATATAACAGAATATAACAGAGACTGCCGCGCTGGAGGACATTTAGCACCCGCTTATATCTCTGGCGGCTAATGACCCCAACGCGGCACAGCTGCTGCTAATGACAGCAGAGCAGCAGCTGACTTTGACAGCAGGGAGCTCCCCCGGGCGCCTTCACAATAAGAGCCCGAGGACCTGGAAGGAACCCTCAGCTGCCAAGGCCAGGGAACAAAAAGATATGAGACCCGAGTGTGGCCAGAACCGACACTCGGGTTATGACAGTACCTCCCCCTCAAGGCCGAGCTCTGAGCGGCCAGAGTAACACCCAAGCCCCCACCCCCACCCCCCTAGGGTGGGTGGATGGGGTGCTGGCAGGAGGGAGAGAGAAACAACCAACAAGGCTATAAAAAAAAAAAAAAACCCACAATCCCGGGTAACAAGAACAAAACCACAATAAGTACAAAATAGGCAACACACCCTTGGGCAAACAGAGTGACACAAAAACACAAAACAATCCCCCCCCCCCACAAACACCCCAACAGTCCCACAGACGAGATCAGGAACCCGGAAAGGGCGCAGTCCAGGCCCGGAGGGATGGGGCAGAAGGTTCGGGGGGTTCATCCGGCAACAAGAGACCACAGAACAGGGAGGGGAAAAGAGGACAGTTCGGGCGGCCTACCCCAGTCCCATGCTCGGGGGAAGAGAGTTTCAGGCGGCCGGAGCAGGTCACCGCACAGGAAGATAAACAGGTCGGGGGGCCGGCCCAGAGAACCAAACCAACGAGACAGCCCTTCAGGCGGCCGCCTCGCAACACCAGCCCACCAGAACCGTTGGGAGGAAGCAGCCGGTGATCCCGCAGAAAAGGGGGGAGATGAGGGGAAACCGGGCGGAGCGTTCGGGACCCCAACGGCCCCAGGTGGAGATTGGTAGTGCTCCTCAGGGAGACGAGGAGGATGACTGTGGAGATGAAGAAAACGAGCCTGTCCAGCATCCGGTGGCTGGGGATCTGCAGCTCCCTCACCGAACCTAGGACCTGCTGGTGCAGCACCCACGGTGGACCCCGATTGGGCCTCCGGAACCAAACCCACGGTGGACCCCGATTGGGCCTCCGGAACCAAACCCACGGTGGACCCCAACTGGACCAGAACAGCACTCCCGGTGGACCCGGTCGGCGTGGCACCAGACTCGACCTCCAACCCCAAAACCGGAACCTCTGGCGCAGCAGGCGAGAGCAGCCCCTCGCCGGCGACCCCGAGCTCGGGTTCTGACACCGTCCAGGACTGCGATGATCCGGGCTCAGAAGTCAGGAGGTCGTCCTCAGGCTCCCACTCAGCTGGGTCGGGCTCCGCAGCTGGCATGATGGTGCGTGCAGCTAGAGAGTCCTCCGGCACCGATGTCCACGCCGGTGGCCCGCACGGCGTGGTGGCAGGAGAATCTCGCCCTGCTGGACTGGGCCGCTCCTCCGTGGAACCCCGGGGACGCTTCTTCATCGGCGATGGCTCCACACTGCAGTCCGCTCTCCTCCTCCGCCCATGGCGTGGCTGCGGAACCGGAACCAGGCTCTCCAGAACCGCAGGCCCCCTCCTCATCCAGCGACGTTGGCCTGACGTCGAGGACCGCTCAGCGGAGGGAGACACAGAGGAAGCAGGGTTAATATTTTCATCCACAGCGGGTGGAGGGAGCTCGGGGATGCATACCCCGAACTCCACCCCTAGGAGTCAGACAAGGCAAAACAATGTCAAAAGAAGAGAAATCATCATGCACTTGCCTTTCCCCTAAGGGTAAGATAGTCTCCGCTGTGGGGGACGTCATTCCTTCCTTTCCCCGCTGGATGGCGACAGAGGGCCCTCTGGGAAGACGAGATGAGGCCACTCGAGGCGGATCCGGGATGAAGCTCGCCGAAACGGAGCTCTCGTGACACACAGCAGCCAGGATAGGCGACAAGGAGGAGGGGGCGACAGCCGGGGTCAGTCGGGCATGGAGCGCTGACGGGACAGCAGGCGAGGGCCCGGGAGAAGACGAGGCTGCGGGGATTCCCCTCTGACGAGGCGCAGGAGTGACAGCTGTGTGGGGGGTTGAGCCCTTGCGGCGACCCGGAACAGCATCCAGACGGGGGTCTAGCCGAGGTTGGAAGCCGGATTGACGACGATTCCTTGTAGGGGGTGAGGCGAAGGTGAGGTCCGGAAATCGCCGTTCCTGAGCAGAAACGGCGGCAAGCAAGTCAGCAAACTCAGGAAACTCACGCAGCGCTGGATTCCTCTCCACCAGTCTGACCGCCGCCACCACATGCTTCATCAGAATCAGAATCAGGTTTATTGCCATTGTTCATGTAGTACACAAACTAGGAATTTGTCTCGGTACAATGCTGCAACATTAAACATGATAAGATAAGAGAAATAAACTATACATGTAATAAAGTGTAGGATAAACACGCTGGTTCATACACGCTGGAGGATTCTCAGCGGAGCAAGCAGCTGCCACCCGGTCCCAGATCTTGTCTGCTGTCATCTGCAGCTTCTCTGGGGGAATCCCGAGTGACGACATGCCCGATGGGAAAAGACCTCCGGATGGTGCGAACTCCCGGGCCGGAACAGAGGCAGGAGCGGGATCCCGAAGCGAGGGGCGACGTCTCCGCCGCTTCAGCTTCCCGCCAGGATTTCCCTCCAGCCCTCGGAGTCTCTCACGCTGGGTGGCGATGTCATCTCTCCTCACGCTTACCTCTGGATGATCGGTGAAGCGGGGAAGAGAATCCAGAATCTCCTCGGCTAGGTCCAGGTATCTACAAATGTCGCTGGGAGCGTCCAACAGCGTAGCGGTGAAGATAGTGTAGTCCACCTCCTTCAGAACCTCCGCTTGCTGCCTGCCAAGGCGCCGACAACGGCCCCTGGATGACGACATACTCCCCGCTGCAGACACTCAGACAGGTAGGAATTAACAGTCCCCTACTGCAAACTGCACGGTGAATGGCGTCTCGGAACAACGCCTCCTCTCCGGGCGTTAGGCGGCAGTCTACTGTCACAACGGCCCTCACGGACCGTCACAAGACGCCTCAGTCACCAGTGAGTTTGCAGTGGTAATTTATTGTAGAGTAAGGATGAACACACACAGAACACATACAGCGGCTGAGTGAAGTCTGAGCCGGGGAACACCCGATGCGCCAGACGACAACGTTGATGATGAGCTAGGCAAACAGGAACATACCTGAGCATAAAGGAGCACCATCAAAACGTAGCAGGATATAACAGGATATAACAGGAGACCATAACAGGATATAACAGAGACTGCCGCGCTGGAGGACATTTAGCACCCGCTTATATCTCTGGCGGCTAATGACCCCAACGCGGCACAGCTGCTGCTAATGACAGCAGAGCAGCAGCTGACTTTGACAGCAGGGAGCTCCCCCGGGCGCCTTCACAATAAGAGCCCGAGGAGCTGGAAGGAATCCTCAGCTGCCAAGGCCAGGGAACAAAAAGATATGAGACCCGAGTGTGGCCAGAACCGACACTCGGGTTATGACAATATTGTTTCAAGCGTTATTTATTGTTGTAATTACGAGAATGTTAAATGCATGAGTGAACTGTGAGTGTGATAGTTTGTTTTTAGGGAGCAGCATCTCAATTTCGTTGCATTGTTTATTAGCAATGGAATGACAATAAAGGCACTTTTGACTTTGAAATGGGGGTTTGTAGAGAGGTAACAGCTCTGACATGTCCATACAGTAGGTGTGGAAGGAGGGAGACGGGCTTCGGGCTGCATACCAGGGAAAAGAGTTCCTGGGCACAGCATGGAGGAAGTCTTGATGTGCTCCTGAAGAGTGGGGAAAGCTGCCCCTATTTAAAGGGTGAGCTGACTGCTGGCATGTGGTCAGTACAGTTGTTGATAATGAGTTGATTAAAAAAAGAGAGAGAGTGTGTGTGCAGCTAGGACCACTACAGTAACCCCCCCAAGGGGCACCTCCTGGTGCCCGAGGCTTGTCCAGGTTCCTTCGGTAGAAGTCCAGGATGAGGTGTTTGTCCATGATGAGTGGTCTCAAGATCCAGGATTGCTCCTTCAGCCCATAGCCTTTCCAATCAATGAGGTATTGAATGTCTTGACCCCGGTGACGAGTATCAATGATCCAGTTCACAGCATAGACTGGACCTCCGTCAGCCATCTTCAGTGGAGGAAGCGGTTCCGATGGGGGGAGAGTGGGCTGGTGGCAACCGGTTTGACCTGGGAGACATGAAATGGGGGTGTATACGGAGAGAGGGAGCGAGGCTGAGGCGGACAGAGGAAGGGTTAATGATGTGTTTGATGGAAAAAAGGGCCAATGAAGCAGGCAGACAGCTTCTTAGATTGTTTTAAGAGGAACAGTTTCTGTGGAAAGCCATACTTTTTACTTGATTTTTACCTAATATAGTAAAGCATAACATCATGCTTCCACTGATCACATACCACATGACTTATGAACAGTTCAGGGCTTCCCAGCTTCCACCATTTTGTTTTTGTTTTAAACTCAATGTTTCCAGTTCATGGTGGCTAAGCCAGTTGAACTGCTGCTAGATGTGACATTTTCTCATCTGTAAAAAGGAGACATCTGATCAATCCATTCCCTGTTCTAACTGCCACACATCAATCATTCTTTTCTGTTTTAACAGTATGATTCATTTTACATTTCTCAAATATGTAGTTAAATACATTTCAGTACATTATAATGGATGCATAATGATTTAGCTGTGTTTTATTCCCATCTTCTGTCCATGCACTGGCTGTTTTGATGCCCTGGGGGGGTCCGTCGACCTGTCCCCTCTGTCTCTTTATAGGTGGCTCAGTTGGGAGTTCAACCCATCATTGCACGCCTGGTAATGCTGGGTATGACGGTGACTGGGCTGATGCTCTCGGCCATCATGGCGAGTTTGTCGGGCCATATTTTGACAGTGCTCAACGTAATATGATGGGAGAAGTAAAGCCAATGCAAAGAGGAACCAATGGACTGCTCCCTTCCCTCCACTGTAGCTTCAGTAGTTACATCAGCTGTGCGGCCAATGGTTATTTAGAAGATTGGTGCTATCCACTATACACCATATATTGGGCCTCATGCAAGACCATGTTAGTATGTGTAAATCATGCGTACCGTATTCGTAAGCCGTGTTGGTACCAACGAGCCACTCCAGATTCAACAAACACTCATATGTTCTACGAAAGCATGTAAACAGTCGCATAATAATGATGAACTAACACCTGTGTGTAGGTTCAGAGTAGTGACACCCTCAAACTGTCATGCTGTGGAACATGGAGCAGGCAGAAGGAAAAAGGACCTAAGACTGCAGGCAAGGTACAAAGATTTATTAATAATGAAATAAAGTGCAGCATGGAGGCTGAAAGCAACTTTGACTAAATATCATAAAACAAAGATGAAATAACTGAAACACCGAACAAACTAGGAGAACCACTAGGAGCCATGAGAAGGAGAAATAAAGCATGAGGAGCACAGAGAACATCCACACCATGTTCAGAATGATGCCACAAGACAAGGAAGGACAAAACTAAACTAATAACTAAACTAAACTATCCAAAGGGCACAAAGGATGGGCATGATCTGTGACATTACTAAACTAGCATATAGTCCACACTTCTGTAGCGTATACCTGGAGAAGCTCTTCTGTCACTACATCCATCAGTCTTCTCTGTGGTTTTCCTCTTCTCCAGCTTGGCAGCTCCATGTGCCTATTGTCAAGACTTAAATGATTTTCTGATATTTTCTCTGAATTTGTTCCACTTTGAATTTTAGATTGTTTTCTTTGCTTAAACTCCTTGTAGTTACATGGTTATTTTTTTTATAGATCTAGCCTGTGTTGCATCTTTGTTACTGATGGGGTGCACGGGTGCCTACAGAACTCATGCACAACAGTGACAAATTATTTGGGTTTTTTTGTTGTTGTTGGGGTTTTTTTTGGACCATTAAGTGAAATTAGAAAATTTCCTTTGGAAATCTGAATGGTTCTCGGGATCCCAGTTCGTGTTGATAAATGTGTGCTTCCCTCTGACACTTAAGGACTAGCATCAGCCCCACTTTGTCCTAAAAAGTGTTGTGTCTCATTTCAGGTTCACTGTAAAAACTGATGAGTTAGTTCAACTCAAAGTGCTTGAGGAAACTGCCTTGACTCATTTAAGTTTGTTAACTCAAACCACTCAAGCACGTCTATTTTTTTAGCTGAGTATACTAAGTTACAGTATAAAGAGTTAACATGTATCTGCTTCACACTAAACTACCATTCAAGTTTTACTTACTCTGTTATTTCTATCAAGGTTTATCGCCACATTGGAGTTATAATTTACATAAACATTTGGCATAGCCATTTCTTCTATCAGGCAGTATACACAAATGCCATGGACCCTCAGTGACTGAGGAGCCCCACAAGCAAGACGCACAGCCCCACTATTAGAGCATCAATTACCATGGCGTTACAAGGGAGAGGAGAGGTGTGGGAAGAACAGCCATGGCAATCTGTATCACTGCCATTATTATTATTATTTACCTTTATTTAACCAGGAAAAAAAAAACCATTGAGATTAAAAACCTCTTTTTCAAGGGAGTCCTGGCCAAGAGGCAGCAAAAAAATCACAAATACACTTACAATGACATACAAATCAAATAAAACAGTTACAAATTAGTGAGGCCGTCTCAAGTGTTCTCAATCTGGATTTAAAATCGTTCAATGAAACAAGTTCCGTTAGTTTCCAGTCTTTTTGCAACATGTTCCATGTAGAGGGGGCTGAGAACATGAAAGCTCTTTTTCCCAGCTCAGTACGGGCAAATGGAACAGAAAGCAACAAATGATCATTAGAACGCAAACCATAAGAATCAACACTTCTCAGTGTGATCAAATTACAAATGTAAGGGGGCAACAGTCCAAGCATGACCTTGTAAATAAAAATGTACCAGTGAGTCAACCTCCTGGTGGACAAAGAGGGCCATCCCACTCTAGAATACAGTTCACAGTGATGGGTCAGGGCTCTACAGTTTGTAACAAACCTCAAAACAGCATGCTATACAGAGTCAATCTTACTCAGACACTGAGCTGAAGTGTTCATATACAAGAGGTCTCCGTAATCTAAAATAGATAAAAAAGTTGCAGTAACAAGACGCTTTTTAACCTCAAAAGAAAAACAACATTTATTTCGAAATAAAAAACCCAGCTTCAGTTTGTTTCTTCACAAGATTTTCAACATGGGGCTTAAAAGTCAGAGCGTCATCAAACAAGATACCAAGATACTTGTACGAGTGAACCACCTCAATTTCATTTCCCTCAAAAGTGGACACTGTGGGAAAAATTTGTGGACTCTTCCTAAAATTTGAAAACCACATCAGTTTAGTTTTGTCAGCATTAAGGACTAGTTTTAGCTTCAGAAGTGTGTGCTGCACCACATTAAAAGCTTTCTGCAGAGAAGCAACAGCATTAGCAGGGGAAAAGCCAAAGCAGTAAATAATTGTGTCATCGGCATAAAAATGCAAACTAGCATCAGACACATTTTGTCCTAGATCATTAATGTACATAATGAATAGGAGGGGTCCTAATACAGAACCCTGTGGCACCCCCTTGTGGACACTGACAATTTCAGAACACAACCCATCATATTTAATACATTGGGTCCTGTCACTCAAATAATTTGCGAACCAGGAGACTACATGTTCCAACAGACCAAAACTGATGAGTCTTTGCTTTAAAACTGTGTGGTCCACAGTGTCAAAAGCCTTTGACAGATCAATGAAAAGTGCAGCACAGTACTGCTTTTTATCAAGAGCAACAAGTATATCATTGACCACTTTTGCCATAGCAGTTACGTACTCTCATGGTGTCAAAATATCCCAACAACAAAAGCTTCAACATTTGTACAACAGTAATACACAGTAAAGTGACAAGCTAGCTAAGGAGATTTAACATTTCCCATATGCCCTTGCAGCTGCATTATTTTTGAGAGATGATGGCAAATGTTGTGTCCTCCCATTAAAAAAAACCCCACAAAAATATACTTTATGTATGCCATTATGAAAGTGGTTGATTAATTATGTGTGTGTTGACTAAACAAAGATTACAAGACTGAAACTTGTAATGTTAATTTAAAGGAACATCTGGATTATTAGTTTATTGGAGCAGAGCCTAATGATTTCAAACCGTGAATAAAAACAAGTGTCAGCAGTCATTTTTACAGCAATACTGAAGTTAACTTAGATGAAATGAGTAAATGCAACAAACTGGAATCACCAAAACTTAAAATGTCCCCAAAATGAAAGTACACTTACAGCCATGTGAAAAAATTAGGACACCCTGTATACGCCTGTGGGTGTTTTTTTTTTTTTTTTAACATATTTGGACATTTGGATATTTAACATCATTGTTAAAAATACTGGAGATTCATGTAATACAACTAAACAATTAAAAATAAATTAAAGATTTTTTTTTCAAATTTTCTGTAAAATGTAGTTCTAAACAAATAGTGAGGAATAAATTAGGACACCCCACATCTGTATTAGAACACCCCCACATTCATTCCCACTTAAAATGGCTAAAATAAATTTTAAAAAATGCAACTAAAAACAAAAACAAGGTTATACATAGATATGTGAACATTTCTTAATAAAGAACTGAATATTTAAAGGGGTGTCCTAATGTTTTGCCATGACTGTGCAACAACTGAGTTACTACAACAAGTGTGTACTTTTGAGTAAAGTTAAATTCGTAGAAATGAGTGACTCCATTTTTTTTTTTAAGGATTAAGTTCTATTTACTTACTTCTTTTATTAAGAAGTGCTGTTAGGTTTTACAGTGTTCTTAAGCATGATCCCAGATGAAAGTGAAATCCCTTGATCAAAAGTCGTAAGTCAAATGGAAGGGCCTTGTTGTTTGGTCTTATACAACAGTTAGTTCCAACTGAGCAATTTGACTGGACAACAGAGATTCTAGGAGTTACTATATTCCATGATAATCACATGCCAATGTTTCACTGGATATGTTCTGCTTCAAAGTTGTTCTAGTAACCATTAATTACTAACAGTAATTTAGTGTCCAGTCTGTCATTTCTATCACTGATTTCTTATTTATGAGGATTGCAGTGCTGTGTTGTACACCTTAATTTCCACAGTGAGACGCTGTTTGAAAATCATCATGGTGACCTGGAAGTCCAACCCTTTTTTTTTTAAAAAAAAAAAACTTTATTCAGTTTGTCTGCCTTTGTAAAAACCCTTAAGCTATTTGATGTCTGTTTAAAAAAAACAGGCAGTGCTAGAGTTGGATTTATGGTCTTGATGAACAAACCACAATAACTTTGTAATGATGGACTCTTTGTTTCCTCTGAAAATGTCAAGAAAAAGCAAGCAAAGTGTACTGAAGCCAATTGGCTAGTGTGCTAGCTGGCCACCGGAATTGATGTGGACCCTTCACTGGCACCGACTCAACAGGTGACTGGCATGTTTTACAAACACGGACTTTTGCTCTTGACAATATCTAACATGTTTCCATGTGTGTGAAATGACAATAGACGTCTTCATGCTGATTGAGATGTTTAGCAACAGTTATTGGCTACATTTAGAAGGGACTATTTTTTTTCTCAGCTGCACAAAATAACTGGTGAAACAAACAAATCAGAATATTTTGTCCATTATTGCAGTCATTTAATAAACTGTGCTTGTGGAACTGTTGCATAAAAGCAATATTACACTCAAGGTCATACAGTATTAATGAATATAGTAACTGCAGATGTGATACGTAGATGTATCACATCTGCAGTTACTATATTCATTAATACCATACTCCCTCTTGTATAATATTGCTTTATGATAATGGCAGCACAAATAAGACTTCAGCAAGGAACAGCTATCAGTTTATAAAGAAAACTAAACTTTGTGAGAGCCTGCTAAAAAATCCTTGCAGGTTTATTAAACATCCAATTCACTACCTTCCAATGAAACAAGAACAGCCAAAGTTACTTTGCTCTAATCTGAAATACTATTTATGAAATACCACAACCTGCTTTGAATTTTAAACTGCCTTCCCGTCTGCCACTTGCTTTCTCACACCTTCAAGTGATAATTCATTGTTTGTGCAAAGTTTGACAGTGTTGTAGCTGTAATAATACATCAGCCAGAAAATCATTCGGTCTGAACAAATTCAAATTCTATTTCTAGAGGTTTTAAAAGTCATTACAGCTGAACTGTAGATGTCCTAGCTTTACAAAGCTCAAGATGGAACAATACTTTATCATCTGAGATGTAACACAATGGGATGTGACACATATTTTTCCTTTCTTTTTTAAAAACACGGCCAGTGTAATAACAAGTGCAAGATGCTACATCTTGGAAGCACAGATTGTGTGGGAGTCTCCGAGCTCTGTTGCTATTTTGATCCATGGAGGTGCAGCAGTGTTGCAAACATGCAGAATGCTTGGCAGCATTTGAATACAGTGGTGATCAATATATCATCTCACATTACCGGGCTTATGATTGTGAAAGAGCTGTGCTGATGATCACAGTGAATCCAGGAAAACTTCCATAAATCTACAGGCAGGCGAAGATTTCTATCTGCAGTAAACACTCCCCTTTGGCCTCACATAGTGATAACTGGACTGTGGCTGTAGTAACGTTTGTCCAAAGATTTCACTTGACAATGTGCAGAGTTACTGCTATAAAGAGCTGTGATTAAAGCCAACACACTTTTTTTTTTTAGCCCCAACCAGTGAGTGAAGGCAAAACTATAGAAAAAAATCCACATTTAAGTTAAAAAAAAAAAAAAAAAAAACTTTTTCTGCATGACAGCTTTGCTTTCAGCCTCAATGCAGTGGGATGAATTGCAGTCTTTTATAGACAGACAGACAGATAGATAATGTAGATGTACTTTATTGATCCCAAACTGGGAAATTGCAGTGTAACAGCAGCATAGACAAAGGGATTACCCATGGAACGTAAAACTAACACTACTTTAAAAACCCATATACAACATAGCTGAATAGATGGTAACCCACATAAACACATGAATCATACCCACTGCACAATGCAGGACTATCAGGAGCAGAGTGAAATATGAGGTACAAGTTAGACTGTAAGGTGCAGTATGGCAGCATAGTTATGACCAGAATACAACGTCATAGTGAGTTATTGTACAGTGAAATGGCATGTGGCAGGAAAGATTTCCTGTACCTAGCCGTTCGACAGTGAAGCTGTAGCAGTCTGCTGGAGAAAGTGCTTCGCTGTCTGTCCAGTGTGTGGTGGAGGGGTGATCAGGATTGTCCATGATGGAACGCAGTTTATTTAGTGTTCTCCTCTCCACCACTGTCTCAAAGGTCTCAGGCCTGAGACCAATCCCAGAGCCAGCCCTCCTGATAATCTTGTCCAGTCTGTTGGTGTTGTCTGGATCTGATACTGCTACCCCAACAGACAGCAGCCAAAATGGCGTTGGCGACAATGGTCTGATAGAAAAGCTCCAGCATCCTGCTGCACACGAAGGATCTCAGCTTCCTCAGGAAGTAGAGTCTGCTCATCCCCTTCTGGTGTGCAGCATCGGTGTTGGATCTCCAGTCCAGCCCATTGCTGATCCTGACACCCAGATATTTGTAGACCTAAAGCATCCCAGGTCCAATACTATAGGGCATTCTTGACTATCCTCCAACTGAAAATGACCATGTTGAGTATTTGTACCTGCAGGAATTACACCCTAAAGTTACACCTTTGAAAGTGGCCACCGGAAATGGCTGCATGACATGGCAAAGGGAGAGAGGTTCAGTGCATGAGAATTTCAGCCCCTCATTTTCCTCTGATCTTAACGTTTTTCCCTTTTTATTGTTTGCACTGCAAAACCCAAACTATAACTGTCATGTTAAGTGCATGTAAAATTTATTGAGTAAAAGAAGAGAACTGGCAACCTAGAACAGCACTAGTCAACAAAGGTTTGCTGCTAGACTTCCTAGTTTCCTACAAGGAAGTCACTTTTGTCAGACCACCTACTGTAACTTCTTGTATGGATTTATGTGCTTTTATAAAACAGGTTACATGTTTTTGTTCATCAGGAGGGCAGCAACTTGCACTGGCGGGAAAGGTATTAGTTGGAGGACTTTTCAGAAAGTAGCACCATGAGGCCAGAATGGGAGCTACTTATGCTATATGTACCTAAAACAATAAATAAATGTCAGCAGATTTTATCCTATTTTTTAGATGATGTAATGAAGGGAAAATAAATTTAAGAAATTAAACTTGCCATGAATTTCCCCTATGAGAATGTTAGTTATTGTTACTGCATGTTGTAAACAAGCAGGGCTGAAAATATTAATAAGAAGAGAAAAGTGTTTTTTATCCTTACTGTAGCATTCATAAACCAAACTCTCTGGTGCAACAAACAAATGAGAGTTTTTCATGCAGATTTTCTGAAAACATTATAAACATGTTTGCTGAGCCTTGGCTACATTAATGGGACACTTGCCTGAATCAGGACGTCAAGAGCCCTCTGAAAGCCCCAAGACAAGCAGACGACTGCTTGCTAACAATGATCTACAGGTGACATCTCAATAAATTAGAATGCCATCAAAAAGTTAATTTATTGCAGTAATTCAATTCAAAAAGAGAAAGTATATGAATTCATTACACACAGAGTGAAAAATATTTTTTTTCCCTTGTCCTGTCAGGCAGCTAGGTGAGCAGAACAGAAATCTGCTTCCCTTACTGTGCCAAACAAATTTACTTTGCCAAAAGGAGCTTTATACAGTGCATATATGTATATGTACTGTATATTATTTATAAACTCCTCTTGTAATAACTTTTAATGCTTTATTTAAATTGTTTTACCCATGAAGGACCCGACTGGGGGGAATGGGCAAAGAAGATGGGGAGGGGGAAAGAAAATGGAGAGGAACAGACAAAGAAGACAAACAAAGCAACACAATTAAAACAAATAGACGACAGACTGTTTCTTCCACTCAAAAGGTCTCATCACGAGTCTGGTATCTGCACCTGTTAAAGGAGAGACATATGTGTGTGTGCATGCGTGTGCATGTGTGCATGTGAGTGGTTTGCCTGGACACATATGAAGAGGGTGGCCGGTCAGAGCACCCCCCCCCCCCGCGTAAACCCAGAGCAAGCAGGACAACAGAGTGATGTATTTCAAGTGTTTGTTTATTTTAATTTTGATTATTATAGCTTACAGCTAATAAAGATTCAGTTTCTCAAAAAATTAGAATATTACATAAGATTAATTAAAAAAAGATTTTTAATAGAGCTGGTACGGGAGTGAGAGGTGGGGGCGGGGGCGCCACAGGCCTACCAGGGTCACTGCAAACTCCACACTCTCACTGCTGAAGTGATTTAAAGCTGGTCAGCCCTCAAAGACCCTCTTCTGGCCTGGGGCTCCAAGCATTTGTCTGCCTTGTTTGCCGACACTGTGCCTCTGACTATTATGAATCTTATTTTACTAATTTAAAAAAAAAATTAGGGCTTGCAGCTGTACCCCCTCCAGCAGGTGGCGCCCTACGCAACCGCTTATATGCCCTATGCCACGAGCTGGCACTGCCACCAAGCTTAAGCTCGGTTTTTGTTTTCCAGCAAATTTTCTCCGAGATTTAGTGCAACCACATCGAGTTGGAACACAAAACTTCAATTTTATGTCTTTTTCTTTCATTGTTCTGATTGGACTTTAAACCTTAATCAGAGACTCTACTGGTACTCTGACAGCCTGGCCAGATGGCAGACTTCTTTCCATTTACCAGCTGATCTGTATGCCAGCATCCATCAGTATGAACTGTGGTTGTGACGTTGAGGGCAGTGATCATTATTTGGGCATTTATGTGGCCAGAAATCCCCTTTCAACATTTGGCATAGTGGTTGTTAAATAAGGAACAATTTGAAATCAGTGCTAGTGCTATTTTACTATACACCACCATGTACTATACACTTAAAACGCTCCGTTTGAAACTTGAAACTTGAACGCTCCATTCAAGTATGTGTTACAAATTTCTCTCTGTGTTGTCTTTTTATTGGTGTTAACACTTTGGCCTCTAAATGTCGCTGGACACCCTTTGTCTCATTTGACCTTGAAATCAAAGTGGGGTCTGGCTTGGTTAATACTTGAATGAAAGACCACCTGGGAATCCCAGGTGCTGTGATGGATTGGTGACCTGTCTGGATTGTACTCTGCCCCTTTGTTATGTCCACAAACCTGGTAAAGAAGACGGACGAGGATGCTGTGCCGGAACTCGAATTTTATTACATGATGTTAAATATACAGAGCACGTTAATGACTGAGCCCTGAGCTCCTATATCCCTGTGTGAGAGTGGCGGCAGAAGACAGCCTAACACGGCTGGCTCCTCCCTTATGTATGTTGGCGTGACAACGGCACCAGCAAGTTGTGTCATCACGCCGCTCACTGTTATAAATCCCTTTAATAACATTCACCCTCCCCTTGGAAAAACAGAGAACACTTTAATAAATCATAACCCTCCGCAATTTGGCATAAACAACAATAATATTCCATAATCTTAGCTAGAGTTAGCAACTGGACCGCCACTCAACCCAACGCGGCTGAGTGGATTATTCTGCCACTCATCTTGACAGCCGTGCTCCTGACTAGACAGTCACTTTATTTCCACAATCTTCCATGGGGATAACAGTTCTGCCTGGGAGGTTTTGTGGCGGGCCCGTGGCGGCTGCATCCCTGGAGCTGCTGGACCCCGGGAACCCACACTGCAGTAGCCAACTCCTGCAAAGCCTCGCCATCTGGAGCAGCCACCTGGACACACCATAGTTGGTTTGCATGCTTAACCGAATCGTCTGTCAGCTGAAAGCATGCTGTTCCCAGCTTCGCCACAATCCTCAGCAGCTCCCATTGTTTCACTGGCTGCAGCCCGGTCAGTTGCTGTCCCGATCTCTCGCCGGTGCAAGCCCGAACCCAGTCCATGACTTGGAGTGGTGACTTACTTGGTTTTATGCGTTGTTGTTGTTGTGCTCCCAGTGGTTCTGTGAGCTTGTTCAGCTTAGGACCCCTGTCGTGCTGTGGCGGTTCCATAGTCACCGTGTTCATTGCAGACCCTTCACCCATTGTCTCCGTCATCGGTTGAGGCTCATCATGGCTACGGAAGGTGTCTGGTGCCTCTCCAGTGTGGCTTGTTGAAACGGACTCCTCAACCATTTGCTCGGTCGTAACCTCCATAGCTTGTTGAGTGAGTTCATGGGATCAGTCCGGTTCCTCCTCTCTTCCATCTGCATTGTTTTTATGCTCGTTAGTTTTCGCTGCACTTCGGGGCTCTCTGCATGCTTGGGCTCCCTTTCCCATGGCTCCGATTCTGGCTGAGGGGGGAATGGAGGGAAGTCCATCTTCTCCCTCTCCAGGAGGATCTCCTCCTTAGAGCATGGGGTGGCTGGTGTGGTGCCGGTCTTGATCACATCATCGTCATCTAGGTCTGCTGTGCCCCGACTGCCACACCCGGACAGTTCGAACCCAGTGCTGTACAAAAGGTCACATCCCATAATGTTGTCACCATGCACTGCCACCTGGAACGTGAAGTTGTACAAAATTTTGGACTTACAGCAAATGGTTATTTCTACTGTTCCGATATTGCACAGTCTGTGACCACCGTATCTGTACAGTGGTGTTGGGTTCTTCTTGATTTTGTGGTTGGGGAAAAACTTCTTCACTGTGGCACAGTTTAACATCGACCGCACCGCCGCTGTGTTGAGCAGGAATGGTACAGCTACTCTGTCTAATGCAATTATGCCAGATGATTAACCACTAATGTCGGGGCTTACAGAATGAATGATCGTTGTTGGCGGGTGGTGCTGTCGACCAGCACACTCGGTTGATCCGGAATCTCTCATACATACTACTGCACCTATGGACATTATGTATATTATATGTATATTATAGTTCTGGTTAGTTTGCAAGTAGAGGGGGGACATGCTGCATGGGTAACATCTTGTCCTCCATATCTTCCTGCCCAGGCTTGAATCCTACCAACGCCCAACGCTGGAAGGTAGAACACCGGTGCGCATCGGCCTGTTCAGCCACAGGCGGTGCTGTTCCAGCAGAGTAGACGTTTAGGATTCTCTTCCATGGTCATCATAGAAGGCCGACGAAGTTTTCAGGTATGTCTCAGGGATGTGTGAATGGCTGTGCTGGGGTGGGGGGTGAGGGTGTGTGTGAGTGTTTTTTAAATTATGTTCTTTTTACTTATATGGATGCCGAGAGAAACGCAATTTCATCTTGCCTGCACTACAGTTGTATGTACAGCAACATGACAATAAAGGTTGATTTGATTTGATTTGAAATGGTTCAGGCGCCCACACTTGTTACACCATTGTCCTCTTGCCAAGCAAAACAGTGCTCTGTCCTGGTGTGTCGGGGACCCACAGTCCCGCAGACGGGGCCTCTCAGAGTGGACCTTCGGCTCACTGCATTCGTCTCGCACTATTCTGCCGTGTTCTCTTCTTCTTCCATGTCCACCATGTTAGCTAGTGCCACCTGTCCAGGTAGCTTCTGGGCTTTGCGCCCATTTAGTGCCGAGGCTAATTTCTCCACTGCTTCTAGCTGGAACGCTAGCTCAATCACTCTAGCTAGCGTCGTCATTTAGCGCCATTAGCAACCTTGCTCATAGCCTAGCATGGCATGTGTGTTCGACCAACTGGTCCCGCACCATTTCATCTTCTAATGGCCCAAAACGGCACATGCTAGCCAACTGTTTCAGGTCAACGACGAATTGCTGTACTGACTCACCCACTCTCTGTTGTCTCTGGTGAAAGTGAATCTGTTATACTATTATGCTGTCTTGTGTAGCAATATAGTTAGCCAGTAGCTTCACAACATCCTCATACGAGTCCATCAGACAAAGCATGTGAAGAATCCTCTGACCCTCTATGCCTAGGTTGTCGACAAGCAGTGCTCGCATCCTTACTTTATCTAATTTTCCCAGGTCCAACACCGTAACATAGGTCTCAAATGCATCCAGCCATCGTGGCCACAGAATGCTCGGTTCACCAGGGAACTCCAGAAAGGGCCATAGCCGACTCAAGCACACCTCTATGATTTAATCTCTCATTGCCAAATGTTATGTCCACAAACCTCAGCGTGATGACGGCACTAGCCGGCTGTGTCATCACACCGCTCACTGTTATAAATCCCTTTTGTAACACTCTTGTCTAAAGATCCTGTGATAGGTCTACACTCACACAACCCAAAAGGATAAAAGATGGTGGAGTAAAGCTACGGTCACAGTTCCTACAAATTCTGGAGTTCACAGAGATTTGTGGAAGGGTGCATAGTTTTTTACGGCTGCTGTTAAATTCGCAAGAGCAACTTGAGGCATTCTTGAGAAATGAGGTGTTTTTTCTTTCGTACGATAGCCCCTAGAGTTCTTACGTTCTTTGCAAGGGTGCCTTGGGATCTTCCTACGGCATACTTACTGCCATCTTACGAAATTTTTTGTGCAACTCACGGCACTCTCAAGTCATTGGTAAGATGATGTTACAGCTTTAGGCACAAATGTTGCACGAATGACATACTTCCGCCTTATGAGCACCTGCCTACCACATTACACACGTTCTACGAATCTCAGTACGAACTGGGATTTGTACCGCATTTTCTATGATTGCTGTAAGGGGCCCTCAAGAACAACTTAAAGTGTTCTTCTTCTTCTTTTAGATTTGATTGGCAGTTGGCAACCAGCTTACAGGTGCATTGCCGCCACCTACCGGGTTGGAATGTGGACAAGAGAATGGCAGGGAAAAAAAAACTAAATTATTTTAATTAATCCAATTGCACTTAAATATCTAAATAGACCTACATATATTTATTTGACTGTAGTTCCTAACATACAAAATCCAACAGAGGTTTTAATCATGTTTCCTGTATACAGATTACCTGGGGTTTGTCTTGTATAGCCGATATAAACTTTTTGAATTCTTGCCCATTTGATATTAAACTCCTGGCATTCCATTGCAAAATCATGATTTCCATTATAACCCACTAGCCCATGATGTCTGTGAACTTAAAGATCCCCCACTTAACAAGTCCTGAACTGCTTCCCAATGTAGCCCCTTTAACGCCAAGATATTTTTCTGCTGCTTTCACAGTGATTTTGATTTTTTCTGTTTTCTTGGAAGTCTGTGCAGTGCAGTTTATTACATCTACCACAAATAATACAAAATTATTTTCCTTCATAACCAGAGTATCTTCTTTAATTCTACTGCATGCACTGCAAGCCTGCACATTTTCGCTGTTAGAGTCCACTCCCACTTTTTTAGCTGGCACCTTTTTCGCAGCTTCTGTATATGTTAATCCCTGGAAGACTTTTACCTGCTGAATTTCTGCTGCTCGTTTGCTGGCCTCACAACCTCAATATGCAGAGCTATGTTCACCACCGCAGTTACAGCACTTTAATTTGCCTCCTCTTTCATACTTACCATATTCATGTTCACCGGAGTATCTTGCACATTGTTGTCTACCTTTGCATATCACTGCTACATGACCAAACTTTTGACACTTGAAACATCTGAGCGGAGGAAGAACGTAAAGTCTGACTTCATAGCTCATCAAATTTTAACATTACTGACAGATTATCACATTTTTCACCATTTCTATTAGTTTTCAATCTTTGTACTACTTGTACTTTGTACTACTTTGTATACTTTTGCTCCAGTTAACTTAAACTGTGTATGTCGCCAAACTGTGACATAACCCCTAGTGGTCAACAGTGGTAAAGATTTTTTTCAAGAATATATTCAGATCAGATGTCAGAACTTTCCAAGGCTGTAACTTGGAAGTGGTAAGAGATAATGGCTTACTGTCAATTAGAAAGATGTATAATATGATCCAAAGTTTCAGATAGGAGTAAATTTACGCATCTAATTTGCATACAAACAAACAAAGACATTCGTCACTTACTGCTGGCAAGGTGGGGTCCTTTCGCAGCATTCTGGTGGTAATTGTGTCCTCTCCCAGTCATTTTAGCTTTCTCTCCTACATCCAGAAACTGTTATTGGTTATTCCACCTTAATTTTGCTTTCATTCAAATGCAAATTTATCTTATATGACGACATGCAACCGGCGATTGCTCTACAGTCACATGGCGCTCCGGGTGCAGACAGGTGAAATCAACGAGCTCCACACTCCCTGTGTTATAAGAACATGTAAACATCTACCTTCATAAGCTAAATAATCTCTTTTTAGAATCATAGTTGGCAAATTTGGGACCAAATCCTCCAAATTTGCTCCTCCTCTGCAATCGCATTTGTCCACAATGATGACTGACATCCATTTTGTGTTGTAATCTCAAAGCCAACGAAGAAGAAGGATTTCTTCCTCTTTGGTGTATTATGTGTCATCATGAGTCCTCCAATGCATGCTTGCCACCTTGTGAACTGGCATGATCAGTACAAATCCTCAGTCCAGCTGGGGAGTGTTTGGCACGTTATTATGAGTTGACAGGTGCAGTGCCGCGCTCTGCCACTTGGGGCATGCGAAATCACACTATTAAGGTTTAAATTTATCATTATTTCATCAGTTGAGACAGCCATTGAAATGCCTGATATAACTCCTCTCATTGCCTTATTTCCTTCCAGTACTGAACACTGCACATTTTTCCCCTCCATCTTATTGACTCTGATTGCTTTTCCTTGTTGAACACTATCTTTACATGTAACTAGTATTGAACCACTATGAAGAATTCTTGCATTTAAAACTTCTCCAAGTAACTTGTTAATTGCTTTTGTGAGCTTAATTGGGTTCCAATCACAAAACAATGCCCTTTCCTTAGTAAGTTTAATGATTTCTTTACACTCCTGTGTATTCCGGGATTGTTCATCTTCTGATTCATCAGCACTTGATAACACTCTTGACTGATTTTCTTTATGTTTACGTTTGCTTCTTTTAGACTCCACCGAACTCCAAACTTCCTCTTTCCCGCTTCCTGCCTCCATTCCTCCTAGTTCACTCCCTGTTTCATCACCTTCGCTGCCTGCTCTGCCATCTCCTGTCCATCCCCAACCTGGTTGTGCAACACCGGTTCAAAGTTCCAGCCTCTTGTCGCCATCTTAAATTCACTCTCTACACTCTGTATCAGAAATTGCTGTCTGTCTGTGTGTCTGATGACTATCAAGTTCTTATAAGTGTCCTACTCAGTTTAAGGTGTTCTTGAGACATAGTTACAGCCAACATCTTGTGCAGTTCTGATGTTGTTCCTATTGCATTCGTACAGCCGCCCTACGATGAGGAGTTTTCATGGAGCATTCATAGAGATCTTGAACAAGACCATCATCTTGGCCACAAACTTACAGTCTACAAACGTTGGATTCTCCTACAGCTGCCTTAAGAAGGCCATACGAAATAGACCAGAAATTGTTTGTACAGTGTTCACAGCCCTTTGTAAGGGTATTTGTGACCATAGCTTAACAAAAGTTGATTACAGATGTCTATATGAGGACTTCACCTAAAAAAAAATGGCTGTTCATCTTTCACTTTCAAACCAAATTTAGGCCAGACAGAGCCGTCTATATGAAGACGCCTTTCCAACAACCTGAAAAAGACAGCTTTTCATCATTTACTTTTCAACCCAATCCGGACATTTTGTAGATAATTGGTGAAGCCATCTTTTCAATATTTTTTTTCAACCAATTTGTGCTGGGAGGGTGGACTCCTCCACTCTGTGCTCTGTCATGTGGTTTGTCACAGCAGGGAAAATCAGCTTAGGGTTAAGCATCACCTCCTCTAATGTTTAAAGTCAGAGAAAGCAGCAGAGAAACGGTTCTGAACGGTGCTGACAGAGAAACGTTACGGTGTAAATTAACTAGTGAAATGGGCAGAATAGGAATGTTCTCAATGAAATGATCTAAAATTTACTGGTGCAGAGCCGTGAGGAGGACATTAGAAATGTACATCAGTTATGCATAATTAACTTTAAATGACTTTATACATAGCATACTTACTGTACATGAATGTGTGTATGCCTAACATGGGCCCGCACTGGCTGTGAAAATTTATGGTGAAGTAAATGTGTGTCTTTAAACCATTCATAATGCCAAGGCCCTAAGAGTGCAACTGCCACATAGAGGTGTGTTTGCCAATTTTGTGCCACTGAAAATTTCTCAACTATTTAATTGATTACTATGGCATTTATTGTCTGAGGGTGAATCCGACTGAACTTGATGATCCTGTGACCTTTCTTATATCCTCATTCGAAGGCTGAGAAATGTCAGTGGCAGTGATAATTGGTGATAAAATATAAAACCCGTCATCAAAAAGGCAAGAAGAAATGATAAAGATCTGTTTAACTTAGTTTTGGTCATGTAGTTATTTAATGAAAGGCAAACTCAGTTTTATCAGCTGAAAGGCAAACTCTGTTTCAGGAAAAAACTAAATCTTTGAGGGGAAGACTGGCTTTTGCAGTTCTAATGATTTCCCCTCCTTTTATCGTTTCTTTTTCTGGTATTGTTTTGAGTGAAACATGTTAAGTTCAGTTTCCTTTATTGTTTTATTTGTCAGGGACCATGTACAGAAAAAGCATTAAACAGAGGGTAAAAATGCTCTGTACCAGATTATAGCATTCTTACTAATTTCCATCTGTAGTCCCTGGGGCAGGCAGGAAGATATTAGAAGAAAAACAGCACATATTGAAAGGCAATTCAGGTGGGGTTTCAGAAACTGTTGTCCCTGAAATAAGCAGGGAGTAAGTTTACAAGGTAAAAAGATAAGAGAGACAGCACACACAAAAAACAATTTAAAAGTACAATTTCATGACCCCATTTAAGGGGGGGGGGGGCAATGCTGGCAGGCTTGATTACTTAAAATCCATTTTTTAGTGTGGAACTGTGGAAAAGTCACTGTAATTTTTTTTTCTGGTCTCCAAAACAGTGGGGAGCTTGCTCCATTCTGTTATAGCTTTGTATGAGAAGGCTGATTGTCCAAAAGCAGTTTTACATAGGGGGATGCAACAATGCCACCTGGAGGAAGTCCTTGTTACTCTGGTATTTTGTTCAGAAATCAGGTACACAAAAGTCTTCAGGGGCGGGGTGCAGAACCATGGATAATTTTAAAGATTAACCGTATATTTGCATACATGATCATATTTTCGAACCTCAACATCTTGTGTTTGGCCAGTACACCACAATGGTGATACTGTCGTGTCTTCTTATCCAGAATTTTGATGGATTATTTATACATGGATTCCAAGGGTTTCAGAGTCATACTGTTGGCTTGTGACCAGCAAGTGATGCAATAGGAGAAATTTGTCAAAATCATGGGCTTCATAAAGGTTGTTCATCCTTTTAGAGTAAGTGAGTTTCTGATGCAACAACAGTTCGCAAGGTTATATTTCAGAGTGCAGCTCTTTATGCGCTTTTTAAAGCTGAGTGTGGGATTTAATGTGACACCCAAATACTTAAACTCTGTTACATTTTCTGTATTTGCTCCATTTGCAGTTGTAGTCGGACAGTGCGTATGGTTTTGTTTGTTGGTAAAGTACATGGTAGCTGTTTTCCCTACGTCCAGAGTGAGGCATGATTGATTAAGCCATTTTGACACTTTCTCTATTGCTATCTTTAACTTGTCAACAGCTGTTTATTGGGAGATCATTTTAAACTGATACAGGATAAATAACTGTGGTCAAGTCTGTTGCAACAGAGCAACAAAGTTCTGAGTTTGAATCTTTAGGCCAGTTCAAGCCTTCCTGTGTGATGTTTCCTGGGCACGTCTTCACTGGATGTTGCAGTTTCTACCCACAGCCAAACAAATCCATTATGTTTTCTTGGAGGTTGAAATTTAGTATTTGTTGACCTGAGTGGGAATAATTGTCTGTGTTATAGGCCATGGGCCAGAGAGGGTCACCGTGCACCACACACACACACACACACACACACACACACACACACACACATACTGAGCATGAAAGTAAATGTTAACATTGAAAATTTTGGGATGCAATACCAGTCTTGACCACATTAATATGGTACCCAGTTTTTCACAACATTACGTCAAAACTGACTGTCAGAAAGAAACAAAAGTGCCAGTTTAAGACCCCAAATCATATTATTATATGATATATTGTTATCGATCCATCCATCTTCTACCACTTTTCTGGAGGTCCGAGTCGCGGAGGCAGTAGCTCAAGCAGAGAAGCCCAGACTTCCCTCTCCCCAGACATCTGCTCCAGCTCTTCAGAGAGGATACCAAAGCATTCCCAGACCAGCTGGGAAACAAAGTCTCTCCAGCGTGTCCTGGGTCTGCACCGGGGTCTCCTCTCAGTGGGACGTGCCTGAAACACCTCAAGTAAGAGGCATCAAGGAGGAATCCTGATCAGATGCCCAAACCACCTGAACTGGCTCCTTTTGATGTGGAGGAGCAGCGGTTCTACTCTGAGCATCTCCTGGATGACTGAGCTCCTCACCCTATCTCTAAGGGTGAGTCCAGCAATCCTACGGAGAAAGATCATTTCAGCCGGTTGTATCCGTGACCTCATTCTTTCGATCAATACACAAAGCTCATGACCATAGTTGAGGGTAGGAACATAGATTGACTGGTAAATCAACAGCTTTGCCTTAGACCTCAGCTCCCTCTTCACCATAACAGACCGGTACAACGTCCACATCACTGCAGATGCTGCTCTGATCCATCTGTCAATCTCTTGCTCCATTCTCCCCTCATTCATGAAAAAGACCCTGAGATACTTAAACTCCTCCACTTGGGGCAGGAGCTTGTCCCCAACCCGAAGAGGGTAATCCACCTTTTTCTGGCTGATCACCATGGACTCAGATTTGGAGGTGCTGATTCTCATCCCAGCCACTTCACACTCAGCAGCAAACCATCCCAGTAAGAGCTGTAGGTCATTGCTGGATGAAGCCAACAGGACAACATCATCTGCAAACAGCAGAGATGAGATCCTGTCATCACCAAGCATGACACCCTCCGTTCCCTGACTGCGCCTAGAAATGTAAACTGGTTGGGCAAACTCCCACGAACCCTCGAGAATCTCTTTGAGGTAGACCGAAAGTCTTGTTCCATGACCTCACCAAACTCCTCCAACACCCGAGGTTTTCCTTCAGCAACCACCCAAGCTGGCACACCTCAGCTGCTCTGTGAGTCCCACAAGCCCACCAAGCTCAATAGGTATCCTTCTTCAGCTTGATGGCCCCCCTCACCACTGGTGTATACCACTTTGTTTGGGGGTTGCCACCACAAGATCCATCGACGACCTTGCAGTTGCAGCTCTGGGCAGCCACTTCTACAATGGAGGTGGAGAACATGGCCCATTCAGACTCCATGTCTCCAGACTCCCTCGAAAAGTGGTCGAAATTTTTCTAGAGGTGGGAGTTGAAGAACTTCTGAACAGAGGCCTCAGTCAGATATTCCCAGCACACCCTCACTATATGTTTGGGTCTACCAGGTCTGAATGGCATCCTCCCCTGCCATCGGATCCAACTCACCACCAGGTGGTAATCAGTTGACAGCTCTGCACCTCTCTTTAGTCGAGTGTCCAAGACATACGGTCGCAGCTCTGATGACATGATAACAAAATCGATCATCGACCTGCAACTTAGGGTGTCCTGGTGCCAGGTGCGCATATGGACACCCTTATGTTTGAACATGGTGTTTGTTATGGACAAACTGTGGATAGCACAGAAGTCCAATAACTGAACACCACTTGGGTTCAGATTGGGCAGGCAGTTCCTCCCAATTACCCCTCTCTAGGTTTCACTGTGGTTGCCCACGTGTGCATTGAAGTTCCCCAAGAGGAGCACTCTCCAGCACCCCAGTCAGTGTTAGGATTTGGACATGACAGTGCTCATGTTCTCACTTTGTCTTCATATTTGTTTTCTGTGATCTTCAGGACATGAGTTCAACCATGTCCCCGTCTTTTGTTATTATGTTTCTCTGTTGTATGAAATGCTCAGTTAATTTGGGCTTTTATTTTGGTAGATTGATGCTTTGGTTGGTGGGAAATGAGGTAATTGTAAAATCCTGCTTTTAGTGGTGGTGTGTTGAGCTGCAGCCCAGAGTGCATAAAGGCTTGTTCTAGTGTCCTACCTGCCATGAATCAAGACCATAAATCTGCTTCCTGCAATATGTATCATGTGCTAAGTCAATGACAAGAAGTAAGTGTCGTTGCATGTGGTTATCTGTTTAATAAGTTACCTGTCAGTTGAGCTGCAGTTCTCCAATGCAACCATTTGTTCTTTTGGCATGAGAAGTTTGATTTGTGGGGTTGAGTTCACCTGTGACTGAGACAGTAGTGAGTTGTTCTTTAGAGGGAGTTTGGCAGCCCGAATGGGCCAGCAGTGCACATTCTGGTGTGGTTGCTATTAATGTGGCTGCCACATGCAATGACCGGTTTTCACCTTGCGGTGTTACTATTGCCCTACTAGAATATTGATTGAGTCCTTACTGCTTGCATTTCCCTCCACAAATTGAGGGTTTATCACCTGTAAAGTGCTTTGATGCTATTAGTGGAGGGCAGCTTTGTTGGTTTATTTATGGATTATGTTTCAATAAGCCTGAACAATACACAATGTATTTTATTTGTGTATTTATACATGTTTTATTTTGAGAATTATCTGTTTCTGATTTAGTTTTTCTGTGTTTGCAGACTGCCAAGTACATTACTTGTATCAGATGCTGGAATTCAATAGAGTCTGGTTATAAAACCCCAAGTCTCTTCTCCATCCTTGTATCCTGGCAGATGAATCATTGTTTATACTGCTAAAACCTCTAAAGAGTCACCACAGCCTAATAACCCTCCCAAACATTTGTGCTGTGATTATCATTTGTATTTTGGTCCCATTGTGCTCTGTACAAGTACTGGCCCTAACCACCTTCATTGAAAATGGCTTCGAGAGCAGACTGAAGACAGGGGCTGTGTTTCTCGATCTTACAGCCGCCTATGATACGGTCTGGCACAAAGGCCTCCTCCTGAAACTTATAAAGGCGATCCCTGCTTGGGCAACAGCAATTATAAAAACCCTGCTGACCAACCGAAGGTTCAGAGTCCACCTCAGTCAGAACACAAGTGCATGGAGAATGCAGAAAAACGGACTCCCACAAGGCTCAGTTCTAGCTCCAACTCTGTTCAACCTCTACATAAACGACCTGCCTACTACAAAATCCCGCAAATTCATCTATGCAGACGACATCTGTTTGGCATTCCAAGCACCAGACTTTGAACCACTGGAACGGGTGCTCACGGAAGATCTTGCTAAACTGGACCAGTTCTGCAAAATCTGGCGCCTAAAACCAAGCCCAGCAAAAACCGTCTCCAGTGTATTTCATCTCCACAATGCAAAAGCTGCCAGAGAACTAAACATCCACCTGAGCGGACTCAAGCTTAAGCATGCCCCAAATCCAACTTATCTTGGAGTGACCCTTGACAGGACCTTATCCTTCAAGGAACATCTAAAGGGGACGGCTGCTAAGGTGAAAGTACGAAACAACCTGCTCTGCAAGCTCGCTGGTGCAAAATGGGGGGCGGCAGTCTCCACCCTGCGCACCTCAGCACTGGCCCTTTCATACTCTGTAGCAGAATATTGTGCCCCTGTCTGGTCCAGGTCATCTTACACACACCATGTAGACACCCAGCTCAACTCAACCATGAGAACTATAACTGGAACAATCCGCTCAACACCACTCCCCTGGCTCTCTGTACTGTCAAACATAGCCCCTCCACACATCCGGCGAGCAGCATTAACTCAAAGGATGCTCCAAAAAGTTAAAGATTTTCCTCACTTACCAATCCATGCAGATATCTACACCCCACCCACTGCCCGACTTTCATCCAGACGGCCGATTTGGAAAAACCCTCCCCCAGCTGACTTTACCATCCAGACAGCTTGGCAAGAGGAATGGGAAACCAAGGAGGTCCCAAACAAACAGCTGGTGATAAACCCCAACCAACAGGTCCCGGGCACCAACCTCCCAAGGAGACAGTGGTCTACACTCAATCGCTTCAGGACTGGACATGGCCCCTGCTTGGCCAGCCTTCACAGATGGGGCAGTAGCCCTAGCCCACTGTGCGCATGTGGAGAGGAGCAAACTATGGAACACATCATAGAGGCTTGCCCGCTCCAAAGACTGGAAGGAGGATTACACACCCTCCATACAGCAAACCAGGAGGCAACTGCTTGGCTTAAGGACTTTGCATTCGCTAAATAAATAAATTGTGCTCTGTCTGTGTAGCCCCGCCCATCCCGTGCTTCTCCGTTGCCCTTGATTTTGTTCCACCTGTCCTGTGTTATCTTGATTACTACCCTGACTATATAGGTGCATTTCAATCTGTGTCGTGTGTGGCGTTCTTGTTGGGTTTTGTGTGATTACACACTTCACTGTTTGCCTGTTTTGGTTTTTTGTTGGTTTTTTTTCTGCGTATGAGCGATGTTTTGTTTTCTTTAATAAATATTGCAAACCATGTTGATGTGTATGGGTCCTGCATTCCTCCCGTGAGGGGCTCAACCTTCATAATCAGATACTCCAAAAAGGGTGGGTACTCTGAACCATCATTTGGTGCATAGGTGCAAATGATGATCAGGACCCATTTCCCAACCCAAAGGCAGAGGGAAACAACCCTTTCGTCCACCGGGCAAAATGCCAGTATAAAGGTAGCAAGGTGTGGGGAATACAAGAATACTCACTCCTGCTCACCGCCTCTCGCCCGGGGCAACTCCAGAGTAGGCCAAGCTCCAGCCCCTCTCCAGGGGACTGGTTCCGGAACCAGAGCTGTGTTGAGGTGAGGCCGGCTATATCTAGCCCAGGGATGTCAAATTCATTTTTGCTCAGGGGCCACATACTGCCGGATTTAATGTCAAGTGGGCCGGACCAGTAAAATGATAGCAAAACAACTTAATGGCAACTCCAGATTTAGTACAAAGAAGTACAAGTACATTATGAAATGTTTACATTTATTGAACCATTGATCTTTTACAAAACATGAACAACCTGAATAATGAATCTTCATCAAAGTATGAACAACCTGATTTTTTTTTCTTTTCTGCTCTGTTTTCAACTGAAGCAGCTGATGAACAATATCTTAATCACGATAAAATACAAATGCCATTTAAGGAACCAGATATCGTATTGCTGCCATCTACTGTTTAGTCCTGGAACTTGTTTGTATTTTGAACAATGACCCCGGTTACATGGTCACAATAAACCAATTACTGGCAATAAACTGAAAATGCCAGTAATCGTTTTCTCATCTGGCTGTCCTAAAAAAGATGGCGGGGGGGGGGGGTCCGAATTTATTCTGCACTATTTGTTTAGAATTACATTTTACAGAAAATTTGAAAAAAGTCTTTAATTCATTTTTAATTGTTTAGTTGTATTACATGAATCTCCCTGTATTTTTAATGTTGATGTTAAATATCCATATGTCCAAATATGTTAACAAAAAACGCAGGCTTATACAGGGTGTCCTAATTTTTTCACATGACTGAACATGGCATTTATCGGCTTATTCTGTTTACATGGTCACTTGAATAATCAGATAACTGCAGAAATCCAATCATAACCAGTTTATTAGTGTGCATGTAAACATGATCATTGGCCATGTTTACATGCACATGAATAAACTGCTTATGATTGGCTTTCTGGAGTTTCAGTCCAGATTAAGACACTTAATCAGTTTTTGGCCGGTAACATACAGAATTATTGTCCTTTGAGACTATTTCACAAGTGTGAGAGAGCAAGTCACAGTATTATATTCACAATTTAATCCTGAACCAAATAAAATCATTTTTAAAGCATGCATACTGTTTCAATCAACATAAAGACCTTTAATCAAATTTTGGCAAATGAAATAACATATTTTTTAAGCTATAACAGCCCTTTGAGACTATTAAGATGGACAGAACATGTTATATTATAATCTTTACAATTCAACCTTGAAGAACCAAATCAAGTAATTTTTTGCTAGATAAAATGTTTGACTCCAAATTGGGAGACATTTGATGGATTGTAGTTACAATATATAATAATAGGAGGTAAATCATGCATAGACACTAGTATTCATGGGAAAGAAAAGCTTTATTGACTTTTTCATCATTATACACGGATTTTGTTAATTTCAGAACACTTTTCTTAACAAAAAAGACAAAGCCTGAAAAGCTGCTACAGGATAAAATGTCATACTGTATCTGATAATTCTAACACAAAACTCATGGGGCTAAAATTATGACTAATTCCTCACTGCATTAAATATTTACAGACATACTTTTGTTAACTTCATTGATCAAAAGTTATATCTGCTTTGTTCAAAAGCAGCCGTCCGCCTCAAAATCAGAAGAGAAACGGCTTTAGTCGAGTGAGGCGCGCTCCCACAGCAAGTCAATCAGTTTCTGGTGGCCCATCAGTTTTTTGGCATGACATCTGCAGCTTCTCTTGCTTTGAACATGTTCAAAAAATTTTATGACAGGAAAGTTCCGACCGTAAAAACATCTGGTAAACCACAGTAAACTGAAGCTCCCCCACCCCCTCCAAGCACCCGCTGAGCTGCGAGTCTGCGATCTTTCAACCTTATGCATAAGCTCAGGCTCCTTCCCACCAGAGAGGTGACAGTCCACATCCCAAAAGCCAGTTAAGGAAGTTTGGGATCAGTCCGCTAAGATCTCTGCCTTCAAACGCCACCTGATCCACATAGCACTGGAACCCCATGGTCCCTCCTGCAGGTGGTGAGCCCACTGGAGGGCGGACCCATGTAACAGACTGTTAAAATTTCTCCATTTGAAACACCCTGCAATGTCTCCTCCCTGCTCTGTGTATTACCACGGTAGCCATGGACACATACTGATATTACTGTGGACATTTTTGACATTTGGACCTATGAAACTCACCAAAACATATGTCCACCTCCCAGTTGCTACAGCTACAGCTTCACTGCCAAACAGTCCAGAGCAGGAAATCTTTCCTGCCACATGCCATTTCACTGTACAATAACTCACTCTGATGTTGAATTCTGGTCATAACTTTGCTGCCATACTGCACCTTACAGTCTAATTCATCATCATCATCATCATCATCATCATAGCAGTCTGTCATTGTCGACAATGACTGTTTCATTTAGGTCTGAGCAGATTCCTCCACACCTCCTCTGTCCTTCACCTTCCGCTGCCAAGAACTCCTGTCTATATCCAACTTCTTCAGGCTTCTTTTTACAGTGTCTTTAAATCTGAGCCTTGGTCTACCCTGATTATGTTTACCCTCACGTAACTGTGAGTAGAGTAACTGCCGAGGGAGACGCTGGTGATCCATCCTCTCAACATGTCCGAGCCATCTCAGGTTCATCTGTATTAGCATGTCCTCTATTGATGGTAGACCAGCTCGTTTCAACACTTTAATGTTGGTTATCTTGTCTTTCCATGAGATGCTCATTATGGCTCGAAGGTGTCTCATCATGTATGCAAGGAGTTTCTTTCCCCGCACCCTGTAGACAGTCCAAGTTTCAGCACCGTACAATAGAGTAGCCAGTACTGTCACGCTGTACACTTTGCATTTCACACGGATAGACACATGTCGACTGTTCCACAGTCTATCCCTCAAGTTTCCAAACACAGTGCTTGCTCTTCCCATTCTGAGAGATACTTCTTGTCATATTGACCGAATTTACAGCACAAGTGCAGGGTGCAGCACCAAGGAAAGCACAAAACAACAGTTGATGTTTGACAATTTATTAATCTCAAAAGGGCAGGATTATTGAAAACAGTCACTCGCCAGAGAAGCAACAGTCTGTGGAGGAGAGACAAGAACTGGTTAGAGTGAGGAATGGAGATGAGGAGTGGAAATCCAAATTATGCCACTTACGTGGGAGTGAGAGAAGAATCCGTTCCAGAGCCCAGCGAGAGGAGACGAACCAGCAGGGTGAAGCTGGTGTAGTAGATTGGGGAAAGGGCTGTGTCTGACAGGGTGGAATATGGAGCTGCAGCGGGAGAGGCAATGGACTAGTGAGTGCACTGCAATCCCTGAAGACACATTTCTTTGATGGCAGCAACTTGAAGAAGGAGAAAAGGGGAAAACAGTGTTAAGGTAAGCGTTACCTTCAACACAATATGACTTGCTAGTTTGTACAAAGATTCTGCTCTGAGGCAGTATACCCAAATGAGCCAGCATGGAATCTGTGAAGGGATGGTCCTTATAAACGCTGGCTCAGCAGAAGCAGCAGGTGTGTCAGTCCTCCCAGGTGAGATCATTACCAGGGAGGCAGAGGAGAACAGGACGGAGGGGACAAGCGCTCACCAGGACATGACAGTTCATCCTCCAGCCTGGCATTCTCTGAAACAGTACTCCCTAGATACTTGAAAGTCTTACACTTTCAAGACCAGGCAAGTCTTACACTTGCCTGGTGGCTCTGTACCAATGCTGATCTCTTCTGGTAGTGATGTTGATAACTGGAACTTTGGTGGTTGATAAAGGCACTCTGTCTTCTTGATGTTGATTTTGAGGCTGAATTGGCTAGTTACTCTTGCAAATTCCTCCACTAAAGATTGCATATCTTCCGCACTGTGTGCAACTAGAGCACTGTCATCGGCAAAGAGCATTTCTCTTACTACCTTTATCAATGTCTTACTCCTGGCTTTAAACTGTGCCACATTGAACAAGTCTTTTTTTTTTTTTTTTTTTTTTTTTTGTTACTTATTTGTACCCGTAGGTAGATTCGGTTTGCAGTCTGGTGACAAGCCACCGGCTGCTGGTCGCTGCGTGCGCGAGCGCCCTAAACCTACATGTTTTTGGTATGCGGGAGGAAACCGGAGAAATCCCGGAGTAAACCCGCGCAACACGGGGAGAACATGCAAACTCCACACAAGTCTGCTTCTTTCCTTTTTTGAATGTATACTCCTTCTAAAGTGTCTTGAAGGCCACCTTAAGCATGGCTGCCAGATATAGCGAGAAGAGTGTAGGCACCAGCACACACCCTTGTTTCACCCCGTTGCTTACTGAAAAGTCTTTAGACACTGGACCACTCGTTGCCACGTTTGCTTGCATACCTGTATGATCAGGCTGACAAACTTCTCTGTACAGCCATATTTCTTGAGTACCTGCCAAAGTCCTTGTCACGATACAGTATCAAAGGCTTTACTGAAGTTAATGAAGACTACATAAAGCGGCATGTTCTGTTTGATACACTTTTCTTGAACTTGTTTCAAGCAGAAAATCATGTCAATTGTGCTTCTTCCACTTCTAAAGCCACACTGGGTTTCCGGTAGTACATTCCGCGAGATGTGTTCATTGAGTCTGTTCAGTAGTACAAGTGAGAGAATCTTACCAACAGTGGCTAGCAGTGATATACCTCGGAAAATTTCCACAATCTTTCCTGTCACCTTTCTTGAACAAAGGCACAATACTTGCATCCTTCAAGTCTTGAGGTACTTTCTGAGCATCCCATATCTCTTGGAGGAGCTTCTGCAGGCAGTTGGTCAGCTGAATACCACCAAATTTCCACACTTCTGCTTGAATTCCATCCCTTCCTGGAGCTTTACTGGACTGTGTTGTCCTGATAGCTGCCATTAGTTCATCAAGATTTGGTGGTTCATCCAGACTTGATACAACTGATCGCTGCACTAGAGCTTCTTTAGCCTCTTCAGCGAGATCTCCAGAGTTGTTTAGTAGTTGGTCAAAGTGATCTGCAAATCTGTCCAGGATCTTGTCTTTCTCCTGCAAAACTGTTTAACAATCCATAGCCTTTAGTTCAATCAATCAATCAAACTTTATTTGTATAGCACTTTTAAAACATTAGATGCTGCGCAAAGTACTTTGCATAGATAAAAACAACAGACACATTTAATTGCATATTTTACATGATACAGCCCCACCCCTTCCAACCCTACCGTAAACATACCCACAAACACAACACACACAGGCACATACATCACCCCCTACTTCTCACACACACATATAAAATAAAGGAGACATTGCTCAGCATCTTTGGCAGGTACTCAAGAAATATGGCTGTACAGAGAAGTTTGTCAGCCTGATCATACAGGTATGCAAGCAAACGTGGCAACGAGTGGTCCAGTGTCTAAAGACTTTTCAGTAAGCAACGGGGTGAAACAAGGGTGTGTGCTGGTGCCTACACTCTTCTCGCTATATCTGGCAGCCATGCTCAGCAGGAGACATTGCTCAGCATTTTTTTTTTTTTTTTTTTTTTTTTTTTCTCTCGGCGCCACACGAGTAGGCTGCCTTTTGCAACAGCGGCTCGATTCCGAGTCTTTTTCCCTTCCTCTCTCTTTTGACCCGTCTTTTTTTTTTCACCCCACTTATATCACGGACACACAGATCGTCCTAAATGTCTCCTGAGCCGGTGGACGGAGCCACTGTTTATAGCAGGATACGATACAGCAGAGAACAGCTGCTAGCATTCAACCGCCACCCGGTCCCATTGGAAAAACTCGACATACCGAGAGAACTGAGGCGAAAACGCCGCGGCTGCCGGGCTGGAGTAAGGCGGAGGACAAAAAATATAAGGTACAGACCCTCCCTTCCATCTGTTGTCATGGGAAATGTACGGTCGATACTGGGAAAGTTAGATGAGCTAGCGGCTATCTCCCGTTATGATAGCACATACCGGGAGTGCTCTCTCCTTTTGTTTACTGAGACGTGGCTAACTGAACTAGCAGCAGATGCTAACATTGAGCTGGAGGGTTTTCACATGATACGAGCTGACCGAACACCAGACAGTGGCAAGGCTAGGGGCGGTGGAGTGATAATGTATGTTAACAACAACTGGTGCAGACCGGGACATATCACTGTTAAACAACGACACTGCAGCAAAGACATTGAGTTGCTAGCTGTTAGCATGAGGCCTACATATCTCCCGAGAGAACACTCACACGTGATCTGCATTGTTGTTTATGCAAATCCGACGGCGAACGCTGGGACAGCACGTGACGTCATCCATTCAGTAACCAGCAGGCTGCAGACAGAACACCCAGATGCTCTTCTCCTCATCTCAGGCGATTTCAACCATGTTTCACTGTCTCCCATTCTACCCACGTTCACCCAGTATGTCACATGCCACACTAGAGACAATAAAACACTGGATTTATTCTACGCAAACACTAAGGAGGCGTACACCTCATCACAACTCCCCCCACTCGGGAGATCGGATCACAACTTGGTTCATCTCCGGCCGGTGTACAAACCCCTAGTGCACAGACAACCTCCGGCCATGCACACTGTGGAGTTATGGTCTGAGGAGACAATGAACACCCTAAAGGGCTGTTTTGAAGCCACCGCCTGGAAGCAGCTCTGCGATCCACATGGTGAGGACATCGATGGCCTCGTTCACACCTTCACGGGCTACCTCAGCTTCTGTGTGGACAAATCCGTTCCCACCAAGACCATACGGCGTCACTCAAACAACAAACCCTGGATCAACCCTGAGATAAAAACACTTCTGAGAGAGAAGAAGAGGATCTTCAGGTCAGGGAACAGGGAGATGCTGAAGTCCGTACAGAGGGAGCTGAGGAGAAAGATCAGAGAAGGCAAGGACAGCTTCAGGAAGAAGATGGAGGACAAGCTGCAACAGAGCGACATCAGCGGGGTCTGGAGAAACCTCAAAACCATCTCGGGGCTCCAGAATACCTCCCCCCAGGCCACAGGGGGCAGGGAGTGGGCGAACAACCTGAATCTGTTTTTCAATAGATTTGACCAACCGCCCTCCCCCCTGACTGCACAACAACCACTGCTGCCTCTAAAGAAATCAAGTCCTGCTGCCCACTCCCCACTCCACCAACACCCCCCCACTCCCAACACACAGCCCCCCATCCTGACCCTGACCAGGACCCAGGTGAGGACAGAGCTGAGGAAGATCAAGGCGAGGAAGGCGCCGGGACCGGACGGCATCAGCGCAAAGCTCCTCAAGTCCTGTGCAGACCAGCTGTGTGGGATTGTGACGTATATCTTCAACATGAGCCTGAAACTGGGGAGGGTACCACAGCTGTGGAAAACATCTTGTGTGGTACCTGTACCAAAAACTTCCCACCCCAAAGACCTGAACAGCTACAGACCGGTGGCCTTGACGTCCCACTTGATGAAGACCCTGGAGAGACTGCTCCTTGCTCACCTCCGCCCCCTGGTGGAACCAGCGATGGATCCACTCCAGTTCGCCTACCAGCATGGCATTGGGGTGGAGGATGCGGTGATCTTCCTCCTTCACCGTTCTCTGTCCCACCTGGAGAAGCCCGGGAATATGGTGAGGATCATGTTCTTTGACTTCTCCAGTGCTTTCAACACCATCCAACCGATGATCCTGAAGGACAAGCTGCTGCGCGCAGGGGTGGACCAGCACCTGTCATCATGGATCCTGGACTACCTCACGAACCGGCCTCAGTTTGTGAGAACCCGGGACTGTGTGTCCGACACGATCATCAGTAGCACGGGGGCCCCCCAGGGAACGGTGCTGGCTCCCCTCCTGTTCACTCTTTATACTGCGGACTTCTCACACAACACAACACACTGCCATCTACAGAAGTTCTCTGATGACTCTGCGATCGTTGGCCTCATCTCCAATGGAGATGAAGCTGAGTACAGAGGGCTTATCCAGGACTTCGTGGACTGGTGCCATCGGAACTGCCTCCAGATCAACGCGAGGAAAACTAAGGAGCTGGTGGTGGACTGCCGCAGGCATGGGCAGCCCCTCACAGTACCAGTAAATATACAGGGAACAGACATCGAGATGGTGACATCCTATAAGTACCTGGGTATTCATCTGAACAATAAACTAGACTGGTCACACAATACTGATGCACTCTACAAGAAGGGACAGCGCAGGCTGTTCCTGCTGAGGAGACTCAGGTCTTTTGGTGTACAAGGGGCGCTGCTGAAGTCATTCTATGACACGGTGGTGGCATCAGCCATCACTTTTGGAGTGGTCTGCTGGGGCAGTGGCATTACTGCAGCCGATAGGAAGAGACTGAACAAACTGATTAAGAAAGCTAGCTCTGTCCTGGGGCAGCGCCTTGATCCGATGGAGGAGATAGGAGAGAGAAGGACGGTGGCTAAACTGTCATCTCTGCTGGAGTCCGAGTTCCACCCTATGCAGGACATACTGAATGCACTGAGGAGCTCATTTAGCAGCAGACTACATCATCCCAGGTGCACAACCGAGAGGTTTCGTAGGTCCTTCCTACCAACGGCTGTCAGACTGTACAACCTAAGCAGGGCTGCTCGCAGAGATAGCAAAAAGACGTAACAAACTAATAGTTTTTTGAATGCAAAAGATGCAATAGACTTACACAATGGTCCCCTCCGGCATACAACTAGGAACATACCGGTCGCTATGGAGGGTGAGAATATGTATGGGCACATAATCATACCATGTAGGATAACTAAGTAGACGGTTATGCTGTTTCATTCCATCTAGCAACAATGCTCTGCACTGTGTGTGTTTATATATTTACATATTTATTCCATCTAGCTACAATGCTCAGCACTGGGTGTGTTTATATATTTATATATCTACATATTATTCCATCTAGCTACATTGCTCCGCACTGTGTGTGTTTATATACTTGCATATTTATTCCACCTAGCTGCAATGCTCCGTACTGTGGGTGTTTATATATTTACATATTTATTCCATCTAGCTACAATGCTCTGCACTGTGTGTTCATATATTCATATATTTATTCCATCCAGCTACAATGCTCTGCACTGTGTGTCTGTGTGTGTGTGTATATATATATATTTTATAGTAATACGTACATATGTATATTAGCTGCTCTTGCTTGCTTGTTTTTTTCTTGCCTTCTGATTGTTGCTCTGAGTGTTGCTATCCCTGTGCTGTTGCAATCCTGGAATTTCCCCGTTGTGGGACTAATAAAGGCTTATCTTATCTTATCTTATCTTATCTTATCTTATCGAGGCACCATGTGAAGGAGCAACCATCCTGAGGAAACACTGGAGCAAAAACACATAAATACAAAATAAAACTAAGAACACAAAGAGCAAAGGGAACTATAGACCCATACTTAGAAACTGAGCTAAGAACACATCAAAATAAGAAAAGCAAAAAGCAAATGGAGCTAAGAAGAATGTAAAAACAATGGAACATAAATGACTACTTCAATAATAGTTAAACGGTTTGTTAAAAGCCAAAATTTAAAAAGGTACAAAAAGAACTAAGAACACATAAAAACAGGAACTAAAAACCCATACTTAAAAAAACCCTGAACTAAACACATCAATAAGAAGATAAGAAAATCTAAGAACAAATGGCACCTAAAAGAACAAAACAATGGAACATAAATGACTACTTCAGTAATAGTTAAACAGGTTTATTAAAAGCCAAATTAAAAAGGTGGGTCTTGAGCCTGTTCTTAAAAACATCAATTGACTCTGCGGCCCTGAGGCTCTCTGTCAGGCTGTTCCACAGATGAGGACCATAATAGTGAAAGGAAGCTTCACCAAAGGTTTTGGTCTTGACTTTGGGAACCATTAAAAGGCCAGTACCAGAGGACCTCAGGGTTCGCGAGGGCTCATAAGATAAGAGCAGCTCAGATAGATAAGAAGGCCCAAGACCACTGAGGCATTTAAAAACTACTAAGAGAACCTTAAAATCGATCCTAAAATGCAAGGGGAGCCAATGCAGCGATTCTAAAACTGGTGTAATATGCACCCAGCCCTTGGTCCTTGTTAACACTCGTGCTGCTGAATTTTGGAGCAGCTGGAGTTTTTTTTTTTTTTTTTTTTTTTTTTTTTTTTTGTTACTTATTTGTACCCGTAGGTAGACTTGGTTTGCAGTCTGGTGACAAGCCACCGGTTGCTGGTCGCTGCGTGCGCGAGCGCCCTAAACCTACATGTTTTTGGTGTGCGGGAGGAAACCGGAGAAATCCCGGAGTAAACCCGCGCAACACGGGGAGAACATGCAAACTCCACACAGCTCACTGTTGGTCGGGGGCTGGGATCGAACCCACGATCTCATGATCCCCGCGATCCCCCGGCCAAGGGTAAAACTGTGCTGCCACAGTGCTAAACCACTGCGCCACCGTGCAGCCCCCTTTTTTGAGGAAGGCCAGAGAGCAGGGCATTACAATAGTCTGTATGACTAGTAATAAAAGCATGCATCAAGACCTCCGTGCTGGCAAGAGAGAGAAAAGGGCGGACTCTGGCTATATTCCTAAGATGGTAAAATCCGATTTTTGTTACATTTTTAATGTGTGAAATAAAATTAAAGTCAGAGTTTAAAAGAACACCCATGTTCTTGACACAATGTGTCAGTTTTAGACCTAGCAATTTTGGTAGAAGTTTCTCTCTCTTGTCTTCAGGACCAATGATTAAAACTTCTGTTTTGCCCTGGTTGAGCTGTAGGAAGTTCTCTGCCATCCATGACTTTATATCTAAAATACAGTTCAAAAGGGCATTAATTGGTTTTGTGTCATCAGGAGACACAGCAATGTACAGCTGTGTATCATCAGCATAGCTATGAAAACTGACACCATGTCTCCTGATAACATCCCCAAGTGGGAACATATAAAGATTAAAAAAATATTGGCCCTAAAATTGAACCTTGGGGTACCCCATACTTGATTTCATGGATTGCCGAAGAACATGTATCCATACTTACAAAATAGTGGCGATCTGTGAGATAGGAATGAAACTATTTGAGAACAGTACCTGAGAGGCCCACCAGGTGTTTTTGAGTCTGCGTAATAAAATGTGGTGATCTACTGTATCAAAGGCAGTGCTGAGAGCCAGCAGCACCAGGACTGACAGTTTGTGGGAGTCCATGTTACACCTGATATCAATAACAATTTTTAAAAGGGCTGTTTCGGCACTGTGGTTTGTTTTAAAACCAGACTGAAATTTCTCAAGAATGTTGTTGTCCATAAGAAAATTGTTTAACTGGATAAAAACATTTTTTTCTAAAACTTTACTTAAAAACGGTTAGTTGGATACAGGTCGATAGTTACTGAGGATATCAGGATCAAAATTACTCTTTTTCAAAAGGGGCTTCTCTGCGACCATCTCAGCTTTGCTGTGTTGTCGACCAACAGAGCACCTCACCAAGGGACACTGCCTATGCGCCAAGCAGTGTCGTCATCACCATAGGTGCAACCCCACAGTTCTTTGGGTTTTTTTTGTTTTTTTTTGGGGGGGGGGGGTTCAAAAGGGGCTTCACCACAGCCGTTTTAAAGGCAGCGGGGAAAACACCAGTCTGAAGAGAGCAGTTTACAATGTTTAAAATCTCATGTTCGAAGAATCCATAAAATGTTTTAAAAAGTGATGTGGGAACTGGATCAAAAAGGCAGGAGGTCAAGTTTACCTGGGAGAAAACTCTACCAAACATCTTGGCATCAAACAGGGCAAAACAGTCCAGCATTTCCTCAGCTAAAGGTGAGTCCAGGATTCCATTAAAAGCAGTCTTCTAGTCAGATAAAATGTTGGATCTAATAGAATCAACGTTGCACCTGAAGTGGTCTGCAAAACTCTCACAGAGAGAGTCTGATGGCAGGTTTGTAAAAATAATAAAATCTGGGTTGATTAACTGATCAATGGTTGCAAAAAAGGACTTTAGGGCTATTGTTATGGGTTGAGATTATGTTGGAAAAATACTCAGTTCTCGATATCTTGACTGCATTATTGTATATTTTTAATTTATTCTGTAGTACTTGGTAATTGATAGTTAATTTGTTTTTCCTCCATTTCCTCTCAGCCATCCTGCACTCTCTTTTCAGTTTTTGAATTTGGTTATTTCTCCATGGAGGCTTTGGTTTATTCCTAACTGTCCTTGTGATTATTGGGGCAACTCTTTTTTTTTTTTTTTGTTACTTATTTGTACCCGTAGGTAGATTCGTTTTGCAGTCTGGTGACAAGCCACCAGCTGCCGGTTGCTGCGTGTGCGAGCGCCCCGTATCCCTAACCTGCATGTTTTTTTTGTTTTTTTTTTTTTTGTCAACAGTTGATCTTAATTTACTGTTAAAATTATCAATAATAAAATCACATGATGCAGGTGAAATAACTGGGGGAATGTTGTGTTAGAGTTTGATAAAATCAGCAGTCACTTCAGGTGTCAGATGGTGCTTCCTCACAGTTTGCACTGAGGTCTCCTGTTGCATAAAACCAGTGATGTTAAAAAACACACAGTAATGGCCAGATACAGTCAAGTCAACAACAGAGGACATCTCATACTCGTGGGCAGGCCATGGCTAATGACAAGATCCAGAGTGTGTCCCCTGTTGTGAGTCGGCTGCATGACATGTTGAGTAAAGTTCATGGATGTGAGCAGGTCATTAAAATCTTCTGACATATGGTCACCCTGCTATCAGTGTGTAGATTAAAACCACCAGAAATGAGAATAAAATTATATGAGGAGTGAAATATTGATAAAAACTGGAACTCATTAATAAAAACAGGGCAGTATTTGGGTGGTCTGTAAACTGTAATGCATAAAATTGCGGGGCTGCTAAAGATAAAAGCATTGTGCTCAAATGCAGTATGTTGATCAAGTAAAATTTGCTTTACTGCAAGTGAGGAAGAAAAAATTGATGTAGTATCCCCCAACCTTCCTGCCCTTTTTTAAGGAATAAACTGAACTAAAATTTGGTGGGGAGGCCTCAGTGAGAACCGCTGGTGCATCTGTGCCAAGCCACGACTCCATTAAAAATAAACAGTCAATCTTATTATGTAAAATCAGGGTAGGTGGTGAGTTATTTATGGGTGGGTAATTTGTTTTCTGTGGATTATTGTTTGGAGACTGATCCACAGAACGTAGGCTGCGTAGGCGTGAGTTCTTGTGAACTGTATGTTTTATGGATGGACGTCTGTCCGTGATCAATGTCCTAATGGGGAAGGTGGGTAGTGAATTAATTTCCAGACCAGATGGTGGAGACTGACAAAAATGGGACTCGTGCTGGATAGTCTTACTGGGGGTAAGAGATGTGAGTGGATCCAGAGGGGAGGGGTCGTGGGATGTAAACAGTCAATTGCGTGTTGTGGTTTGAATGATATGCATCAGGTTTGCTGCTAAAAGCTGGCTACCTGATGCATTTAAATGTATGCCGTCGGATTTATAGAGAGTGTGGTGGCCCCAAAACAAGTTAAAATTGTCAATAAAATTAATGTTGCTGCTGCAGGCGGATTTGAGCCAAGTTGAGAGGGCAAGAATACGGCTAAAATGGTCTGATCCATGGCGCAGTGTGGGAATGGAGCCAGAAATAAAAACAGACTTTCCACTGTTTGATAAAATATTAAAAAGTTCGCAGAAGTCATTTTTAGTGATTTCAGACTATCTGCGGGTGGTGTTGTTAGTCCCTACATGAATAATAATCTGTGTGATGGAAGGAGGTTGTGACTGCAGCAGATCCGGGAGCTTTTCTAACAGGTTGGGGACAGTAGCTCCTGGGAAACAGTGAGTGATAGAGTAAAAATACCTGATGTGCCTGATGATTATAAATTATATAATTTATATTATATTGTAAATTATATTGTAATATAAAATTATATTGTATATTGCAAATTATATTGTACATATTTTATATTTACCTGTTTTGTAAGATGTGTGCCTGTGTTTGTGTCTATGTTGAATGTAATTAGTGGCTTGTAAATATGGATGTCACCAACTGCAAAACAAATCTACCTACGGGTACAAATAAAGTAACCTGAACCTGAACCTGAACCTGAACCTGATGGAGTCACCGACAATTATCATGGTTGGAGGAAAAAGCGGGTGGGATGTTGGTGGTTGCAGGGTCCCTCGGCGAGAGTCAGTGCAGTGAGGTGGCGGCAGAGTGGGGGTCCCGTTGTTGGGGCAGGTGGTGCCCCTTACCTCACCAGCCGATGAGCAGGTCAGCGAAGAACCGGAGGAGGGATTCCCCGACTGCTCTATGCAGTGTGGCCTCCTGGAGTGCCAGTGAACAGCCTCCCTCAGGATCATACGTCAGGCACAGGACTCTCCAGAATGGGGCCGGAGCCGCTGTGGCTCGGCTGGGGCCACGCCAGCCGCCCCACTGCTGTCAGTCCTCAGGGGAGGAAAGGCCGCAAGGTCTTCCAGCGAAGGGACAGGTGCGATGTCAGCGGGGGCTGCTCGTCGAGCGGAGCCCAGGTGAACTGGAACCGGTGAAGCTGGCGCATCGGTGGAAGGTGGATTATCAGCTATTGCCAGAGCCTCATAGCGAATGGAGACGGGCAGAAGAGGGCTGGTGGTTGACACGTCTGAGGCCCTTTTCCTGCCCCGGACTATCATCTCAGACCAGGCAATCTGATTCGGTGTTCAGCAGGACAAGGGCTGTGGACAGGCGAAGGGGTCTGTGCTTTCTGTAGGAGAATTTTATCATCCCCAGGCACTTTCACGTCCATTTTTTACTTTAAAAACTCAAACAGTCCAGCTGTTGGGAGCTGTATGTGTCATGTGGTGATCCTCACGGATCACCAAGAGACGCCAAGGAGTTCACCAGTGAGTTTGGCTAAGATGTTAGTTTATTTACAGAGGTGGCAAACAAGGCTATGAACCCCGGGGTCTGGGCGACTCTTGTCAGCTGGCACGATGTCATCTGCAGCCTGAGGTTCCTCCCACGCTGCTGTCCATGCCGATGACCCGTATGGCGTGGGGGCAGGGGACCCTTGACCCACTGGCTCAGACCGCTCCAGCGAGGAGACCAGGGGACGCTTCTTCGTCGGCTCAGGCTCCGGGCCACAGTCCACTCCTCTCCTCTGTCCAAGACGTGGCTGCAGGGCCGGATCCAGGCTTTCCAGCACTGCAGGGGCCCTCTTCATCTGACGACGCTGGCCTGGCGTCGTGGACCGCTCGACGGGGGAGAACACAGAGGCAGTAGGTTTAATAATTTCTTCCACAGCAGGTGGAGGAAGCTCGGGGGGCTGTGAACCCCGAACTCCGCCCCCAAGAGTCAGACAAGGCAGATCATTATTAAGATGTGACAAATAATCGTGCACTTGCCTTCCTCCCAGGGCCAAGATGGTTCCTGCTGTAGGGGACGTTGTTCCTCCCCTTCCCCGCTGGATGGCGACAGAGGGCCCCCTGGAAAGACGAGGTGGAGCTGTTCTCGGAGGTTCGCTGACGGGATACGCCGACAGCGAGTCCAGCCGGGGATTCTGCTTGGGGATGCCTGCGCCGTTACGCCGACGTCGTCGTCGGCCCCCAGACGGTGCGTACTCCTGGACCTGCTCCGGGACGGGAACGGGACACCAACGCGGGGAGCGAGGATGCCTCCTCCTCTGCTTCCTGCTCTTCTCCTCCAGCCCACGAAGTAACTCGCGCTGAACAGCGAGTTCCTCCCTCCTCATTATCACCTCCGGGTGATATTCATAAACGAGGGGGAGGTTGTCCAGGAATTCCTCAGCGCAGTTCAGATGCCAGCACATGTCACTGGAGGTGTCGTCGAACGTAGCGGCGAGGAGCGCCCAGTCGGCGTACTCCAGCGCGCTCGCTAGCTCCTTGCCCAGGCGCCGACTGCGGCCCCTGGATGACAGCATTCTCCCAGACGTTGACACCCAACGGGAAAGAACAACAGTCTAATTATGGCACAAACTCACGGTGAAAAGGCGTCCCGGTGTGGCGTCTCCGTTCGGACGTCCTGGCAGGAGTATACTTTCATGTGGTGATCCTCGCGGATCACCAAGAGACGCCAAGGAGTTCACCAGTGAGTTTGGCTAAGATGTTAGTTTATTTACAGACGTGACAAACAAGGCTATGAACCCCTCAGGGCAAACACACACAAAAACGAGACTTGGGCTCGTAGGGCTAACCCCAGCCACTACGAGCTAAACTGTAGCAAAGCTACATACACGAACCTGACATGAAGGTCTACGGCGCTCTCAAGCATGACGAGTCGCAGACCAAGACTTGGCAAAGAAAGTTTGACGGGATGTTGACTGATATTCCTGCGTCTTACCGTCGCCAATGCCGGGCTTAAAAAGGCGAAGCACTAACGACGGTAATGACAAACAGCTGACCAGCCTTGACAGGCGGAAGCCCCACCGAGCACCTTCACAATAAGAGCCCGGTGAGGCCAGAATACAGCCCGCAGCTGTCAAGGCTGGCAGCGAGTAGAACTTAGCCCGAGCGCGATCAGAACCGGCGCTCGGGTCATAACAGTATGATCAATAAAGCTGATCAATAAAGTTCTAGCTCCAGTTTTAAATGTTAATATGATAGAAAAATTCCATTTTATCTACATCATTATTGTTATTATTAATGTATTATTATATTTGAGAATTATCATGCCTTTCAAATGCCATGTTTAATGCTTATATGTGCATGCCATGTAGGATAAGTTCATATATTTACCTCCGCCAGGCCGAAGGCCAGGAGGAGGTTATGTTTTTGCCAGCGTTTGTCTGTCTGTTTGTCTGTCTGTCTGTTTGTCCATTTGTCTGTTTGTCTGTTGGTTAGCAAGATAACTCAAAAAGTTTTGGACGGATTTCGATGAAACTTTCAGGCCTTGTTGGAAATGGTACAAGGAAGAACTGATTAAATTTTGAGGATGATCCGGATCACAGTCTGGATACAGGAATTTTTTAAATGATTCTTTAACATTGTCAGATACGGCCATTTTCAACATGTGTGCAGGGGCAATAGAGGGCGCTGGTCGTCTTGTCTGATGAACACAAACTCCGCCTTCTTCAAAGTTTTAGGCACAAAAGCACGCAGAAAGCAGTGGTGGGCAGGGCCCGCCAGAGTGCCTGTGTTTGCGCTACGCCGCAAAAGCTGAGACGGGCAGCTGTCCGGCGCCGGATTATTTGGCAGAAATTCCCCGGCCAGCCATAGGGGCTGCGCAAAAACCAGCTCTCTGCCGGGGGAGGCTTCCAAATCCTCTTTTTTCCGCGGAGCGCAAACCCAATAAAACCCACGGCAACCGTTATCGCACCTTCTTTTGTCCTGCGCCTCCGGAACAGAGAGGAATCCCGGCGCCAGTAATGCTGCGCCTGATATATGTGACTCTAATGCTAAAAGTGACTGCATCAGGGATTTTCGACCTGAAGTCGCACTTTGCTACACAGCGCCACAAAAACTGTGTAGCCAAACTCGATCGATGGATGCATATTTTCAGCCAGTGAGAGAACCGACGCCTTCCAAATCCAATGCATCACTAGCAGAAGTGATGTTTTGTCATTTTGTGGCAGAGCACAATCTACCCCCACTGGTGGCAGATCACTTCAGTGATTTGGTGCCAACATTGTTTCCTGACAGCAAGAGCACTCAATTTTTTTGTGCTACTTGGCTTATTATTTTCACATTACCAAAAAGTTATGGCTCAACATTGGGTCCATATAAGTGTACATTTGAATAAATATGTTTGAAATAGTTCATGTTGCAGTTGCTGTTTGCTTAGTTTTTGTTTGTTTGTTTGTTTGTTTTGGCTTCAGTTTTCTTTCATCTGCCGATAAATACAGTTTTTAAGTACTCAGTACAGGTGTGAAAGCCCCCCCCCCAATAAGGGAGGCATGAGGTCAGTACAGGTGTGAAAGCCCCCCCCAATAAGGGAGGCATGAGGTATGCCTTGACAGGTCGCAGCCTGGCACTTTGCAGATGCAGGAGATGGACAGAACAGCAACACTTCAGTTTATTACCTCCGCCAAAGAGGTAATGCTTTTACAAGTGAACCACTAATCCTATCAATGTGAATCCAATTGCTAGTCATATGTTTTCATGGTCAAGGAATCTGAAAACCTACACACTAACACGGTATGGGGGGGAACTGTGGTGCTTGGCGGAGGTCTGCGCTCTCCGAGTGCTTTTCTAGTCTTGGTATGTTTCTGTGAGCAATTATTGACCTTCAGAGAATTCAGTACAGGATCAGTACATGCATAAGGAATGATCTAAGCTACTCTTATAATCTCTTTGACATGACCTGTTTTGGGTCACAGGAATGCACAGGAACTCCTCAGCCTGTATAGATCAGTGGTAGAGATTAGGTATATGGACATTCTGTTAGTTTTATGGATCTCATGTCCATGTCTCCCTGACCTCATGTCTCCAGAGTGTCTGTGACATTTCCCTGGATAAGCTTTGATTATCAGGACTGTCCCGTTCTGTTCCTCCCCTTATCCTCATCCTCCCTCTCCTTTCTCCTACTTATATATATCAGACCTAAAGAAATGAATTTTTTGGAGATTCTTAGTGTACCTGAATGCCATGCTTTGTAATCTCTCCCTCAAATGGCCATTGAGATTAAACTGGATATCTATTTTTATAATAAATGTACATAAATCCAACTTTCCGCCTGATTATTTGACTGAATAATTTAAGCTCAAAATTATTCTAACATTTTGGTGCTCCGAACAGCGGATCCACATATCTTCGTCTTTCCGGTGCCTCTGCTTGATTTCAGCAAGTGCACAGCTGATAAAAAGACCTTCCCAGGCTGAGCAAAAAAAAAAAAAAAGGCTCATCGTTACTGCAGTGAAGGCATTTCGAACCGGGGTGCTGGAACTGACTGGGTGACGAATCTGAGAATCCTACAGGTGGCTTGGATGTACTAAGTACATTTGTTGTTGTTTATAGATAAAAGATAGTGAGATTGCCCAGACTGGTTGGACACAGCGGATACTGCTTAAGTTCGTTATTGCTGCCTAATTGCTGGGTTTCCCCTGCCCACAGTGAGCCATATCACAAGACCCCTGGAGAGGAATAAAATTTCCTCTGCCACGGTGAGCGTTATCGCAAGATTCCGGGGAGGACCCCAGGATTCACTGCTCTCTGAACTTTTCTGTCAGTGTGGTGGAGGTGCCGGAAGTTGCACGCAAGTAGGGAAGATTTGTGCCCCTAGCCATGACTGCATTATTGCTTAAAAACTAAGCTCTCAGCATTTCGTTGGGGGGGGGGGGTTACGTGACCCAAAAAAGTAGATTCTCAGGGACAGTTTCGTGCCTTTTGGCCACATCTGCTTATTGTCCAGGTGTCTGGGCTTTCAGCATTTCGTGGGAAGGTTGTGTGACCCTGAAGAAGAGGTTTTTTTCACAGAAGATTCGTACCCTTACCATGTCTGCTTATTGCCCATGGAGTTTACCCCGCTACGGTGAGCTATTGCAAGATACTGGGGGAGGAGGTCTTACTGGGGCTTTCGGCACACAGCGGAGGGGTTACGTGACACTGGTAGATTTTATTTTGAAAATTTGTTGAAGCGCTGGATAAAAGTTACTGCAGTCTGGTTTGTTTTGTCTCTGTGTAATCTGCTCCAGTGTGAAAAAGTGACAGAGTTCTCTGCAGAGGCGAAGGAGCAGGTTGTAAAATTGTTGTTTGTGATTTTTTTTTCTGGTATTTGTGAAGCATAAAACGCTTGGTTAACTGCTTATCCTTTTGGGAAATGATTAAAAATGTGGACGTTTGCAAATTATACTTCTGGGAAGAAATTTTATTGTGTTTTCATTGCAGTAGAAAAAAAGTTGACATGAGAACGTTGGGTTGCCACATTGTTTTTTCAAAGTATTCTGGGTTGCCATTTCAAGCTTGTTTTAAGGCTATAGTTCTGTTACTCTATGTAAACAGCTGCCCAACAGTATCCTTGGAGAGATAACAGAACTGTGCTGCATGTGTGTATGTGTGGAGTATGTGTGAGCCCTTGTGTTTGAGTGAGAAGAAGAGAAAGAGGAGTGTAAGAGAAAAAAAAAGGATCTATATATGGGTATTTTTGCAAAGTTTGGGAGTTTTGCTTTTTCAGTCTAACGTTGTGGGTTTTGACTCTAATGTTATATATGTGATAAACTATTTACGTATTTTTAATGCCAATATTTTCATTTCCTCCAGTTTTTCTTTGGAAAATGAAAAACATTGAGCTATTTTTATTCAATTTTTTGACGTATCACTGACTTTTATTGACTCAGTTGCCTTATTTCTCTGACTGAAGCATAACAGTGAACTTTACAGGGAAAAAAGGACGTAGGACTAACAATCTCAAAGGGGGTTTTCCTTCCCTCTGTTCTCTGCCCTCGCCAAATGACCAGCTTCTGGGACCCAGCCTCGCCACTGTCCGTGCTCTCCTCTCATCGACTCCAAAAAGGTGGCTGAACATCTAAGTTAAGTACAATTGCTTGCATCTTAATCAATGCTACCAGCATGACAATGGTGAAATTAACTGAACATTACAATATCATGCTGTCACTTAATAATGTCTAATCACTAAAAAAGGGGGGGGGCTTTGTGTACACATTATATTACATGATTTAAAATACAAGAGGGGTTGATGATTACTGTGTTTGTACATGTGATTTGCCAGAGTCTACTGACTATCAAACACAGGTTTTGGTAATTCTATGTCATATTGTAGCTTTGTTTAAATAACACTAAAAACTCACTTTTTAATAAAGGCCTATGTGCTTATTTACATTTTGATCCTTTCACTGTCCATGTTAAAAAATGGGGGAAAAGAGAAGGCTCAAGGTCTGATGGGTGATTGTAAATAATGGCGTAGGTAACGACCAAGGTTTTATTGCTTTATCATACCAACCTGTCCTGTTCAGGATGTCCGGAGTCATCTATAGATTAGAGCGGTTAAACTGTCTGCAGGGAAAGTCCTCTGCAGCTGTCTCCAGCCTATTGATAAACTCAAGGACGTGTGAGCAGGCTCTGAGACATTCCATGCTGTGACTATTTCCCTCCTCTGATCATTCTGACCTTAGAAGCAGAGAGCAGAGATTTGAAGCGGAGAGTAGAGATTAGGCCTGCACTTGCAGTTACTAATTCTAAATGCTGCATTGGTTTAAAGGCCAAATGTCACGTAACAGGGTACTTTAAATATCTTGAAACTAGATATTAAAGGGAACCGATCCGTTCGGGTCTTGGTGCATATGCTTCAGTAACAACGGAATATTCCTTAATTTAAAACTGCCGCGCTTGGCCTGACACGGCCCCTGGAATCGCCTGGGGAAGAAGGCGGAAGTGACGAAATCGATTGTACCCTAGTTTGATGCTTGGGGTATTTCAATTGATTGTTTATATGGAGACTGGAAGGTTGAAGTGAACAACAAGAAAGAAAAAATTGGATATTTCACCCATACCTTAAAACGGGACTATCAGGGACAGCTGGGTAATAAGGGACACTTCTCTGGGAAATGTTTTCATACCTGTCAAGTGAGACGTTTTCGCCGTACTTCAACACCGTAAAAAGTGGCTATAAGGAACGGCGGAGCAACAAGGGACACCTCTCTGGGATCTCTGTCTGTTCCGCAACCGCTGCACAGCTGAACGTGTTAAACCATTGTCCTAATGACTTCTCATTGTAGTGACAACAGCTCAAGCTGAGCGATCAGCCCGCCCAGACAATTAAACTAATGAGTGACTCCACACTTCTCATGGTAGTGCAAATAGCTCACGCTGAGCGATCAGCCCGCCCAGACAATTAAACTAATGAGTGACTCCACACTTCTCATGGTAGTGCGAATAGCTGACGCTGAGCGATCTGCCAGCACCAGCTGTGGCTGATCACACACAGGAGTGCTCCGCAAAACACTCAATTTTTTTTCCAGTATATTTTTCCTTTTGGGCGTACAGAAATGGCAATACGCCCGTTTTTGCTAAAATTGCATTTTCCCCGTATTTTCCTTAAAATATTTGACAATAACAACACGAACTACATTTAAAACATTTCCCAGAAAAGTGTCCACCACCACTCCGCCCACCAAAATACGGCAAAAACGTCTCCCTTGACAGGTATGCGCCTCCATTTTCATATTGATCTGGTCAATTTCTTGACAGCAGCGGCTCTCCTCCACTGTAATAATAATGGCTTCCGAAAAATCAATATTTATGGGGCGCCCTCGACAGACCCCCTTCGGCTTCGCAATTCTGGAGGCGATTAATGTTCAGTTCAATGACATTTTCCACTGGTTCTGCTCTCTGGTCATCGGTGGAACTGTTGTCATCAGACAAAGCATCTGATTCCGTCTCGGACGGCTCGAACCTGTAAGGTTCTATGCCTCTGTCACTGTCTGAACCACTGACAAAAAAAAAGACAAAAAAAAAAGACAAAACTAAACTAATTTGTTCACAATCGCTGTCACTTTCCGTCATGATTGTCCAATGTTGATAAGTGTGAATGTGGATAGGCAGGGCAGCCAGGGTACAACTGGTGATGTCAAAAACATGGGCGTGGTCTGGACTGGCTGTCACAAGCCAGCAAGCAAGGTGGGGCCTTCACCTGGTGTATTTTGTGCAATTATGTAAATACAGGTGGGTGATATGGTCTCTGGTATGAATATTTGGTTTAAGCTATGTGTATTTTATCTAAATTCATTGTCATTTAGAAAAAAAAATTACGTGACATTTGGCCTTTAAGGCTTCTAATATATGACACTGTTTTGTTTAAACATAATCCTAAAGTAGTGATGACCCATGTCAATTGGTAAAACATTTACTTATTCATTGAATATTTAGCAAATACTTGGTGTGAATGCCAGCATCACATTATTCAAATTGTGGAAGCTTTAGGTGTAATTCAAAGGTTTTTTTGTTTTTTTGTTTGTTTTTTCTGTTATTCTCCAAAAGATAGGAATCATAACATCACCATTACCTTTCAATTTAATAAATCCTTGGTGACATATGCAATATGTAAAAAACAAAAAACAAAAACAAAACAAAACAATAATTCACTTGTGTTTCTTAACATTACACATTATAATAAACAGTGGGATGGACAACTGGGAAAAACATTTAAGGGACACAAAACTAATGATGATAACTGGAACATTAGTAAAATCAATTTAAGTGGTGATAAAATTTCCACTCCTGTTGATGTAAATATTGACGTACGGACGGGAGGGTAGCCATGAGGCTTCCCCAAAATTTTTCTTTGCAGGATGGCACCGACATTTGATCTTTGTGGGAGATGTGAGGAGGCCGGACAGTGTGTGTGTGTGTGTGACGGGCTCATTGGCTGGAGGGGGCGACAGTGACCATAGGGGGAAGGACCTCTCAGTTGACAAGCATTTTTTGAAGCTAAGTAGAACAAATGACATTGCAGATGACATAAAGCATAACAATTTAAATGACTTTGACTTTAAAAATGTAGTGTTCATATAACTTCACACTGCAAGTGCGCCACATTGCAATCTCACACCTTGCAATGATGCCATTCACCATATAATGGTGTGACAATGTCACATTTCAGAAATGTGACAGAAATAAGGAATACTTGTGTTTTCTGTGCTCCCGGTGCTTAGCCTCGGCCGATCTGGGCCTCGAAACTACAGTCCACCCCATAATTTACCAAGGAATATATAAAATGAGGCATTCCTTGTACAAAATTGAGCCAAATTCTAATTAGGCAATATGTCCACCTTTCCATTGACTGAAGGTGTGACACAATCTTTCACATGAATTCATTTAAAAAAGAAAAAAAAAATCAACCTATCTGTGTTCAACTGGACAAACGGATGTGATCTTAGTGACTAACTCAGAATGGTTGTTATAAAGGCTAAATCATATCAAATCTCCAAAGACAACTGTATTGCTCTTTCCTAAATGGAATCTGTAAATTAGTTCAAGAGACGACACAAAAGAAGCCATGATTATAGAAACCTCATTTTGAAGGAGCTATACTACTCAAATTTCCATCTAAATTAACTGTGTAATACATAAAAAGTGGTAACACGCTTCCTTCTAGTAAATAGACACTACCCATCAAGCAAATACCCTGTAACTTTGATGCATGTGCATCTCCATGCACCGGGGGGGGGGGGGGGGGGGGGGGGGTACCAAAGCAATTAATTAGCAAAAATAATTAGCAATCTTCATAAAAATAGATAATACATAAAATTATCAATAAATGATCAATAGTGTAGAGGAAAATACAGATGAAACCACTTGGTAATGAAATCACAACATTCAATAGGAGAAGTTAAAATTTACATCAATAAATTTTCAGATCCATCCATCCATCCATCTTCTTCCGCATAATCCTTTTCGGGTCACGGGGGGGCTGGAGCCTATCCCAGCATCTTTGAGCGAGAGGCAGGGTACACCCTGGACAGATTTGCGGACGACACCACAGTCATCGGTTTGATCCAGGATGATGATGAGTCTGCATACAGGCGGGAGGTGGAGCAGCTGATCCTCTGGTGCAACCAGAACCATCTTGAACTTAACCCAGCCAAAACGGTGGAGATGACTGTGGATTTCAGGCGACACCCCCCTTCATTCCCCCCACTCACCATCCTCAACAGCACAGTGTCCACTGTGGACACCTTCAAGTTTCTGGGTACCACAATCTCCCGGAACCTGAAGTGGTCCTCCCATATAGACACTGTCCAGAAAAAGGCCCAGCAGAGGTTGTTTTTTCTGCGTCAGCTCAAGAAGTTTGATTTGCCTCAGGAGCTGCTGGTTGTCTTCTACACCGCCATCATCCAATCTGTCCTCTGCTTTTCCATCACTGTCTGGTTTGGATCTGCCACTAAACAGGACAAGACCAGACTGCAGCGGATCATTAAGTCTGCGAAGAGGATCATTGGTACCGACCTACCCTCCATTGAGAACTTATATCGGTCCATAACCAGGAAATGGGCGGGAAACATCTGTGCTGACCCATCACACCCCGGCCACAAACTGTTTGAACTTCTATCTTCTGGTCGTCGTTACAGATCACTGAAGGTCAAAACCACCCGTCACAGGAACAGTTTCTTTCCTCAAGCCATCACTCTGATGAACTCCTAACATTCACCTAGTCCTACCTGTTGCTGTACTAATGACTTTTCATCCATTATTACATTGCACATAACTCTCACACTGCTTTTTACTTCATTCACATTATATCACTGAATCTGAGTTCACATTGAAATACTGTGTGACTGTATATTTTTTCATATATTTCTGCAAAGTGTGGTTAGTCTGAGTAAATAACTGCATATATTCCTGTATATATTTGCATCCTTTTATAGAAACGTGGACAGACTGTAATTTACTGTACATACTCTGTTGTCATTGAATCCTTATTTAAATCCTCCACCTGAACAATGAGAGCAAGTTTTTAGCCAAAGTCAAATTCCTTGTATGTGTTGTGCATACTTGGCCAATAAAGCTGATTCTGATTCTGATTCTGATTCTGATTGCCAGTCCATCACAGGGCCAACACAGAGAGACAGACAACCATTCACTCTCACAGTCATACCTAAGGACAATTTAGAATCCCCAGTTTGATGCCAATCAGATATTTAAGAAAATATCTGCAGATTATTGCAAAAGAAATATCATGTTTATGAGAAACAAGATAAACTGATAAGGAAGGAAACCATGCAAATTTATGAGAAAAGTTTAAAATGTCTAAGAAAGGTCCAACTTGTGCTGAATTTATGTTTACTGTGGGACTTGATTTAGAATCTACTACAAAGACAATACAGATTCTTACTCAATTAAGGGAACAATGCTTTAGGGAGCTCAAAGCAAAACAATTTGATCTTCCCTGCATAAACTTAGTCTTTTCAAAACCCTTGCATGAATCTCATTGAGCTAAATAAGAGTGAAGGTAAAAATGTTTAGGAATTATTTACACACTTATTGAATATGCAAATGCTTTCCCCTACACTTAATTTAAATATTGCTATGGTGACACTGAAACCCTTAACTGAAATAATATCAAGATTTAAAATAGCTGAAATGATTTACTTAGATAATGGAAAACATTTAATGGATTACACTCTGTAAATCTCTTCGAGGCCAACCGAAAGTCTTGTTCCATGGCCTCACCGAACTCCTCCCATACCCAGGATTTTGCTTCAGCAACCGCCTGAGCTGCACTCCACAAGACTTTGGGTTGGCCTCGAAGAGATTCTGGCAGACTGTCCGGCAGCTCAGGAGGGGAAAGCAGCTCCCTGTCCACACTGTGTATGGTGCGGATGGGGCGCTGTTGACTTCGACTGGGGATATCGTCGGGCAGTGGAAGGAATACTTCGAGGATCTCCTCAATCCCACTGATACGCCTTCCACAGAGGAAGCAGGGTTTGTGGACGAGGGGGATGACTCGCCTATCACAGGGGCTGAGGTCGCCAAGGTGGTTAAAAATCTCCTTGATGGCCGGGCCCCGGGAGTGAACGAGATTCGTCCTGAGTACCTCAAGGCCCTGGATGTTGTTGGGCTGTCATGGTTGACACGCCTCTGCAACATTGAATGGAGGCCAGGGGCAGTGCCTTTGGCATGGCAAACCAGGATGGTGGTTCCTCTCTTCAAAAAAGGGGACTGGAGGGTGTGCTCCAACTTTAGAGGGATCACACTCCTCAGCCTCCCTGGGAAGGTCTATGCCAAGGTACTGGAGAGGAGAGTCCGGCCGTTGGTCGAACCTCGGATTCAGGAGGAGCAATGTGGTTTTCGTCCTGGCCATGGCACATCGGACCAGCTCTTTACCCTCTCGAGAATTCTTGAGGGTTCGTGGGAGTTTGCCCAACCAGTTTACATGTGTTTTGTGGACTTGGAGAAGGCATTTGACCGCATCCCTCGTGGTTTTTTGTGGGGGGTGCTTCGGGAGTATGGGGTATCGGGCTTGTTGTTCCGAGCTATTCGGTCTCTGTACGACCGTTGTGAGAGTTTGGTTCGTATTGCCAACACTCGGTCGGACTCATTCCCAGTGAGAGTTGGACTCCGCCAGGGCTGCCCTTTGTCACTGATTCTGTTCATAATTTTTATGGACAGGATTTCTAGGCGCAGCCAGAGAATGGAGGGTGTCATGCTTGGTGACCACAGGATCTCATCTCTGTTGTTTGCAGATGATGTTGTCCTGTTGGCTTCATCCAGCAATGACCTACAGCTCTTGCTGGGACGGTTTGCCGCTGAGTGTGAAGCGGCTGGGATAAGAATCAGCACCTCCAAGTCCGAATCCATGGTCCTTAGCCAGAAAAAGGTGGATTGTCCTCTCTGGGTTGGGGACAGGCTCCTGCCCCAAGTGGAGGAGTTTAAGTATCTTGGGGTCTTATTCACGAGTGAGGGGAGAATGGAGCGAGATATTGACAGACGGATTGGAGCAGCATCTGCAGAGATGCGGACGTTGTACCGGTCTGTTGTGGTGAAGAGGGAGCTTAGTTATAAGGCAAAGCTGTTGATTTACCAGTCAATCTACGTTCCTACTCTCACCTATGGTCACGAGCTTTGGGTAATGACCGAAAGAACGAGATCACGGATACAAGCAGCTGAGATGAGCTTTCTCCGTAGGATTGCTGGACTCACCCTCAGAGATAGGGTGAGGAGCTCAGTCCTCTGGGAGAGGCTCAGAGTAGAACCGCTGCTCTTCCATATTGAGTGACTTATTGACTCTCGTGCACTATGTACAACAGCTCAACCAGACTCATGTCAATCATCACTGTTTTCTTCCTGCATTACCGACTGCACTATATGGTTCTCCACAGTATCTGCTGCTCGCTAATATATTTTAACTGCTGACCAGTATCACTTACTCTTATTCTACACTTTATTGCATGTATAGTTTATTTCTTTTATTTTATCATGTTTAATGTTGCAGCATTGCACCGAGACAAATTCCTAGTTTGTGTACTACATGAACAATGGCAATAAATCTGATTCTGATTCTGATTCTGAAAGGAGTCAGTTGAGGTGGTATGGGCATCTGATTAGGATGCCTCCTGGACGCCTCCCACTTGAGGTGTTTCAGGCACGTCCCACTGGGAGGAGACCCCGGTGCAGACCCAGGACTCGGTGGAGAGACTATGTCTCCCAGCTGGTCTGGGAACGTCTTGGTATCCTCTCTGAAGAGGTGGCTGGGGAGAGGGAAGTCTGGGCTTCTCTGCTTGAACTGCTGCCTCCGCGACCCAGACCTCCGGTAAAGCGGTAGAAGATGGATGGATGGATGGACACTCTGTAAATCAAATCATGTCACATTTAGGTACAGTACTGGAATTATTAGTACCAAACATTTACCTAGGAGACCATTTAGCTTAACATCAACAATCTACAGGATTAGTGTAATATACAAATAAGAAAATAGGAAAATTGTGAATGGCAAACCCTATTATTGAAGCCATTTAACTTAGGTGATGAGGAAGAGTTTCTGGGTGATTATATGTGAAGAATGGCAACTGACAGTGATGTCATCCATACTGCCCTTCCCAGGAGGGACCATGTGATGAAGGAACCATGGGAGGGTGCACCCATCTCTTGGGCAAACCAGGGGATCTGGTCATCACAGAAACTGGACCAAAATTCCCTGGCAAGGACAGCACAAAAGTTATCTGGCTGACATGAACAGCCGCGGAAAGCGAAGGACATGGCACTTGGGTGCATCTAACATTTTACCCCACCTTAAACCCTCAGCAAGAGACTGTTTAATATATATATTGTGGCTCACATATTTGAGATGCTTAAGCTGCATATGTATATTACTGCTACCTCACGTCTTAGAAGGAACAATAAGTCTGGACCTCCGGGGGTAACAGGAAGGTGTGAAATCTGTCTTTAGAAATGGTTCTGAGAAGACTTCCTGACCACCAGGGTTTTAGGTGGAGAAGAGAAGACCTGGGGGGTGATGTATTGTCTCGGGGGATTGAATGACAATGTGATTCTGTACTTTGATGTCCCGGGTATAAAAAGGGTAGATGTGGGATATTCTCTTTTCTGATTGAGAGGATGTTGGAGATACATGAATGATTAATAAACCTGAATTGAGAAATAAATTCAGCCTCTTCATTTCACGCTCTCTACACTGGTGACCTTAAGACGTATAATGGGCAGAGACGATTCCCCCGAACCAGACTCACCAGGGACAAGCGGGGCAAGCGCAGTCTCAGTCAAGCTACCAGAATTCTGGCAGGACAACCCAGACTCATGGTTCCTCCTGGCCGAGGCCCAGTTCGCTCTCGGGGGAATAACTGCAGATGACACAAAGTTCTACCATGTCATTGCCAAACTCGACAGCCGCACAGCTCGACATGTGCCGAGCCTGGTGCAGTGCCCACCCGCTGGCGACAAATACAGCGGGTTGAAAGCTGCCCTCATCCAGCGTTTCACTCCCTCAGCCCAGCAGAGAGCCGAGAGACTCCTGGCCCTGCACGACTTGGGAGAAAGCACGCCTGTTGACCTGATGGAAGACATGCTGAAGCTGAGAGGCTCAGACAACGACGATTTCCTCTTCACTCACATCTTCCTGGGAACTCTACCATCGCAGACGAGGGCAACCCTGGCAGGTTCTCAGTTCGTGACCCAGCGGGACTTCCACGCGCTGGCCCAGGAGGCGCAACAGATCCTCGATGCCACCGGACAGCACACGACCACCGCAGCAGCGGCAGACCTCGGCACAACGACCGGGAACGGCAAAAGGCCAGAGGCGACGGAGGTAGACACACCAACAACGGCAGCGGCAAAGCCCCGACATCGCGGAGGAGACGACCTCTGTTTTTACCATCGTCGTTTCGCAGAGAGGGTGCGCAAGTGTATACCACCGTGCCAGTTCAAGAGCTCGGGAAACTCCAGGACCGAGAGTCGGTAGCAGCTGCGGCTCTCGGTGAACGGAACAAGCTGCTCTACCTGACGGATGCGCGTTCCAGGAGGCAATTCCTCGTGGACACAGGCTCCCAAGTGAGTTTCATCATGCTAACCTACGCTGACCGGCTGGCTGGCCCCGGGAGTCACGGAGCATCAGCGGCGAATGGCTCGAGCATTAAGACCTTCGGTGAAAGGACTCTACTTCTGTCCCTGCACGGCCGCACATATGAGTGGACTTTTGTTATAGCGGTGGTGAGTTTCAACATGTTAGGTGCTGATTTTCTGTGCTCACATGGGTTGTTGGTTGATCTTCCCAATAGACGCTTGGTTAATGCACTCTCCTTTTACTCTATCCCTTGTGCAGCTCGAGTGTCCCCGCCCACAGCACAAGCCGACGTCGCCACAGCAGGCGGTAAGTTTCACACACTCCTCACTCAGTTTCCAGCACTCACGGTTCCCACGTTTTCAGCAGCCGTTGTTAAACACGGGGTGGAGCACTTTATCACTACCGCTGGTCCCCCCGTTTTTGCAAAAGCTCGGCGCTTGGATGCAGCTAAACTGACCATAGCGCGCGAGGAGTTCGCCAACCTGGAAAGGTTGGGCATCATCCTTCGTTCGAACAGCCCATGGGCTTCCCCGCTCCACATGGTCCCTAAGGCTGACAACTCGTGGCGACCTTGCTGTGATTTCCGCAGGTTGAACAGCGCCACAGCGTACGACTGCTACCCAATCCCCCATATTCAGGATTTTTCGGTTCATCTGGCGGGGGCGCGCATTTTTTCTAAAATAGACTTGGTCCGCGGTTACCATCAAGTCCCAGTACGCACCGAGGACATTCCCAAAACAGCGGTAATAACTCCGTTTGGACTTTTTGAGTTTTTGCGTATGCCATTTGGGCTTAAAGGCGCCGTGCAAACTTTCCAGCGCATGATGGATGCAGTGTTACGCGATCTCCCTTTTGTGTTCATCTACCTGGACGGCATTTTGGTAGCCAGTGCGTCTGAGGAAGAACACGAAAAGCACCTCACGGCAGTTTTCCGGAGGTTGGGAGAGCACGGGTTAATAATCAACCCAGCAAAGTGCCAGTTCGGGGTGGCGCAGATTGATTTTTTGGGGCACCGCGTCTCCCCAGAGGGAGCAGTTCCGCTGCCGGACAAAGTGCGCGCAGTAGCAAATTTTCCCCAGCCACAAACGGTCAAAGCACTACAGGAGTTTTTGGGAATGGTGAATTTTTATAACCGTTTCCTCCCCCAAGCAGCGCAGCTCATGCAACCATTGTATGCCGCGCTTAAAAAACAAAAACCCTCAAACGCAATCGAATGGTCCCCGGAGCAGGAGCGCGCATTCTCGGAGGTCAAAAAAGCCCATGCAGACTCTGCATTGTTGGCTCATCCAGACCCAACGGCCCGCATAGCGCTCACCACTGATGCGTCAGACGTGGCCATAGGGGCGGTAGTGGAGCAACATGTTGCCGGGGCTTGGCAGCCGCTGGCCTTTTTTAGCAGGACCTTGCGCGAGGCCGAGCGAAAATACAACCCGTTTGACAGGGAGCTGTTAGGGCTCCACTTAGCCATTCGTCACTTCCAGTTCTGGCTAGAAGGTCGGCGTTTCATCACGTTTGTCGACCACAAACCGCTCACTTTTGCGATGGCCAAAGTTGTGGAACCATGGTCGGGCCGGCAGCAGAGGCAGCTGGCTGCAATTTCAGAGTTTACTACTGATATTCAGCATGTAGCGGGTAAACTTAACGTGGTGGCAGACTGCCTCTCTCGCGCCGTAACCGTTCCAGTTTGCACAGAGGTGGATTATACTTCCACGGCCGCGGAGCAAAATAGCGGCGCGGAAGCGTACGCTGCCCCAGTCCTCGTGGGGATAGATTATGCAGCCATGGCCGCAGATCAGGGTAGCGATGCGGACGTGTGCGCGCTCCAGTCTGGTCCAACAGGGTTAAGTCTGGAGAGCAGGAGGCTGCAAGATGGCATGCCCCCCTTAATCTGCAATGTCTCTACCAGACGATCCCGCCCGGTAGTGCCGGCCGCGTGGCGCCACCGTGTTTTTGACTCGATTCACTCTCTGGCGCACCTGGGGGTGCGCGCGTCGGTGAAAATGGTAGGGGAGAAGATTGTTTGGCCGAGCCTGCACAAGCACGTTAAAGAGTGGGCAAGAGCCTGCATGGCTTGCCAGCGGGCCAAAATACACAGGCACACTAAAGCCCCCTTAGAGCCATTTCACATCCCGGCCAAGAGGTTCGATCATGTGCATGTCGACCTCGTAGGCCCCCTACCATCGTCGCAGGGGTACACGCATCTTTTGACAATGGTGGACCGCACCACGCGTTGGCCTGAAGTGGCCCCACTGGCATCAACCACAGCCGCAGAGGTGGCCCGCGCATTTTTAACGGCTTGGATAGCGCGTTTTGGGGTCCCCGACAGGGGACCTCAATTTGTTTCTGAGCTTTGGTCAGCAATGGCCTGCAGCCTTGGAGCAACAATTCACCGCACTACCGCGTACCACCCCCAGGCTAATGGTTTATGCGAGCGTTTTCATAGGTCATTGAAAGCAGCCCTCAGAGCGTCGCTTATGGATGCAAATTGGGTAAACAGGCTACCATGGGTTTTATTAGGGTTGCGTTCTGCACCTAAGGATGACTTAAAAGCCTCCCCAGCTGAGTTGGTGTTTGCGCAACCACTTCGGCTGCCAGGCGAGTTCCTTCCTGATAATCCGGCGCCAGAACGTCCCCCTGCTCAGCGGTCACTGAACGACACGGGAGCGGACACGCTTCCGGGCCCCGTTCATCACACTTTTCCGCGTGTTTTTGTACCTAAATCTTTAAAAAAACGCCAAGTTTGTTTTTGTCAGGCACGACGCTCAGCGTCCCACCCTGCGACCACCTTACGATGGCCCATATAGAGTGCTGGAAACAGGTGATAAACATTTTTTTGCTAGATTTAGGGGACAGGAGGGAAACAATTTGTATAGACAGACTTAAACCTGCTTTTGTGATGGCTGATGAGGCAGTGCAAGTGGCGAGGGCTCATCGACGCGGCAGACCCCACAGGGAGCATGCCCCAGAGCCCCCACAGAGATTGTCTAACAGTTCTCATCCTCAGATAGCGGATTCACTGCAGGACGGCGCCGCGGGAGCGGCTAAGCCCGCTTACTGCAAGTTTGGAAGACGGTTGAAGCCCAGAGAGCCTATGGACTGATATTTGTGATTTTATCATGTGGTGTTGGCTATGTTGTATTGTTTCATCTTTGACGTTTGGGGGGGGGGGGGTCATGTGGCTCACATATTTGAGATGCTTAAGCTGCATATGTATTACTGCTACCTCACGTCTTAGAAGGAACAGTAAGTCTGGACCTCCGGGGGTAACAGGAAGGTGTGAAATCTGTCTTTAGAAATGGTTCTGAGAAGACTTCCTGACCACCAGGGTTTTAGGTGGAGGACAGAAGACCTGGGGGGTGATGTATTGTCTCGGGGGATTGAATGACAATGTGATTCTGTACTTTGATGTCCCTGGTATAAAAAGGGTAGATGTGGGATATTCTGTCTCTTTTCTGATTGAGAGGATGTTGGAGATACGTGAATGATTAATAAACCTGAATTGAGAAATAAATTCAGCCTCTTCATTTCACGCTCTCTCCAATATATATATATATATATATATATATATATATATATATATATATATATATATATATATATATATATATATATATATATAGTATACTTATTTGAAAAAAAAAAATGACTGTTTAACTGTTTCTCTATGCAAGTGTCAGCTAATGGCTTGGCGTCCAGTAACGTCCTTTGCTAATAGAGAAGCAGGCTGTTTGTTTATCATGACAAGGGAAAAAATACAAGAGAAAGAAAAGTGTGGTTAGTGTTGTTACCTTATCATCCTCCTCATCCCCTAGGCAAAATATCTTTTATTGCTAAAATGATGCAGCTACTACAGGCTGGGTTTTTTTTTGTTGTTTTGTTTTGTTTTTTAAAGAGAGGCTATATACAGAAATAACATAGCAAACTTCATTTTGAATCACCTGGCACAACACATCACTCCACTGATTACAAACATGATGACACTCCTTACTCTGCAAATGCAAGGTCAGTTTCATCAGGGAACTCCTCTTTTTGAAGCGGTGATGTTCCTTTCCAGCTTACAGTGTGTCTCCCCCCTGTACTGCTACCCTGCTTGACCAACGAAGCGAGCAAGTGTTATACCAAGGATCTACACTGTCAAAGGTCACTGAGTCATTAGGCGTATTCACGCCTGGCCAGGACACTGGGCAGGGTTGTGTACCTCGTTTTGGCAACTGACCGTACCCTCATCATGTCGGAAGGGCAGGTGGGCAAGGTAAAGAGAGAGTGATGCTTTTCTACCACATGATGCCATTTATGAAGCAAGAATGCAATTTCAGAAGGAAAGTACAGGAGTGAGGTTTTTTTGTTCACAGATTCTTTGAGTGAGAGTGGAAACAAAATACTTTAGGGATTAAAACACTTAATTATAGACTACAGTCATTTACAAAATTATAACAAAGGATAGAATGGTCCTTGATTGACTAATTACCACCCGTAGGGGTGTAGGTCCTATTATAGGAGATTATTGTTTTACTTCTATCCATGAAAATGATGCAAATGGTCATATTAATACATCAGACACACAAAGCTTTATTGCTTTGCAGGCAATGATGACAAAACTGATTGAGATAGTGTTTCTCTTTATGGAGAAGTCTCATCATAAACTTGGTAATGATTTTTATAACTTCAGATTTTTATTGTGTGAGTCCTTAATATGATGATGAGGATGGTGAAAGGGGAGGTAATACTGACCTAAGGGTTTTTGAAGGTTGCAATATAATTTAAGGCTGTTTCATATTATTTTCTACGTTTTTGTTTGACACAGTCTAAGATTGATTTTGATCATGTTACACGTTTACTCTTAACCTCTTGCACTCTGTTGTACCGCGGGCGGGCAAGTCTCTGCATCCCAGAGTGCACGAGGGTGCTCTCGTGCGCCCTCGTGCACGCGCACCGGCATGTTTGGCCACAGGCGGTGCTTATTTTGCTTTTGTTCCAGCAGAGTAGACGTTATGATTTACTTCCATGGTCATAGACCGACGGAGGCAGACGACGAAGGCTGAGTGACACACACGCATTCGCCAGTCTTTTTTTAATTACTACTGTTATTTGTTTTGAAAAATTGCTCGCCAAAAACCGCAATCATGGAAGCACAAAACCGCAATAATGGAATTATGTTTTGATCGGGTCGCGAGACCAGCGTCGCGTTCGTCTGACAATGAGGAAGAAGTTCGCCAGCTCCGCTTCTGCTGTGAAGAGGTAAGGTGTTCTAAGCTAATTATTCTTTATCCCTGAAAATTGTAATCAAAATGACTTTTGACCGATCGATAAATTACAGCTGTGCGTCATCGCTGCATGACGGACCGTGGCGCGACGGGCGATGCCTTTCCTCTGTAGCGGGGGGGGGGGGGACAACCACACACACACACACACACACACACACACACACACACACACACACACACACACACACAGCCCTGAGTGTCACCTTTCATTAGAGCCCAAAATGAAGCTTCTACATTGAATCAATCTAAAGTTACAGACGTTTTTCCAAACTGTACCATTTGGCACAATTTGGCACAGTTCCAAAACGCCTGGGAACTACCTGAGGAAAAAGCTGTGTAATATATCCATTTTTTGTGGTATTGTTACAAAATTTGGACCTCAGCTGGATAACACTTGGTTCTACATTTCTGTTGCATTTTTCAGCCCGGATCTGAAGCTGTGTGTTATTTGCAAGCATTTGTATCCAAAAAAACACCCAGGCCAAATTTATTTTCTTCAAGTTCACTATGTTTAGATGACTGTAACTCAGTGGCCAGAGCACTTAGAGTGATTATGACTGTTTTGCCAAAAAATTGGCAAAACATGAGACCAACCCCATGAAGATGCTGCAAAGGGTTGAAGAACAGCTGTCAATTTACTTTGGACACGTTATTTTTTGTCGTTTTTAGGGAAATTGACCGGAGTGCAAGGGGTTAATGACATATTCTACACACATTTTTAGCTTGCAAAGACACATAACAGCATGTAAATTCTTACACATATCCTTATGTTAATTCATTCACTTTATTTTACTACCACTTTTGTTATTTTTCTTTTAATCCTGATGCTTTATTAAGCATCAAGGGGGAATATTCCGTTTTATCTATATTATTATTGTTATTAATAATGTATTATTATATTTGAGAAATATCATGCCTTTCATATATCATGTTTAATGTTTATATGTGCATGCCATATAGAATAAGTTCATATATTCTTGGTATGTTTCTGTGAGCAATTATTGGCCTTCAGAGAATTCAGTACAGGATCAGTACATGCGTAAGGAATGATCTAAGCTACTCTTATAATCTCTTTGACATAACCTGTTTTGGGTCACAGGAATGCACAGGAACTCATCAGCCTGTATAGATCAGTGGTAGAGATTAGGTATATGGACATTCTGTTAGTTTTATGGCTCTCATGTCCTTGTCTCCATGACCTCATGTCTCCAGAGTGTCTGTGACATTTCCCTGGATAAGCTTTGATTATTGTCCCGTTCTGTTCCTCCCCTTATCCTCATCCTCCCTCTCCTTTCTCCTACCTATATATATCAGACCTAAAGAAATGAATTCTTTGGAGATTTTAGGTGTGCTTGAATGCCATGCTTTGTAATTTCTCCCTAAAATGGCTATTGAGATTAAACTGGATATCTAACTAACTAACTAACCTGCACTTATATAGCGCTTTTCTAGTCACAAAGACCACTCAAAGCGCTTTCATTAATACTAACCCTCTATTCTAAGGGCCTATAGGAAACAGATATCTAGGGACAATTTAGAACAGCCAATTAACCTAACATGCATGTTTTTGGCATGTGGGAGGAAACCGGAGAAATCCCGGAGTAAACCCACGCAACACAGGGAGAACATGCAAACTCCACACAGATCACTGTTGGTCGGGGGCTGGGATCGAACCCACGATCCCACGATCCCCACAATCCCCTGGCCAAGGGTAAACTGTGCTGCCGCAGTGCTAACCACTGCGCCACCATGCAGCCCATGGTGCTGCATGGTATTTTTATAATAAATGTACATAAATCCAACTTGCCGCCTGATTAATTGACTTTGAATAATTTAAGCTCAAAATTATTCTAACATATCACTAGATAGAAAGTTAATATCAATAAAAAAGATTAAAAAAAATTTAAAACGGAGTAGGTAAAAGAAATAAAAACAGATAAAATAACCAGTCTGTGTAAGAGTGACCGAGGTTTCAAACAGACGACGACAGACGCCGACACATGCACAGTGTCTGCAGAAAAGGGAAGCTCAATTGACCAGTTGGATCAATCCTCTTGGTTGAGGGCCATAGATTTCTCTCAAACCTGTGAAGAATGGTTTCATGTCCTTCATGTCTGCTGCAGTTTGAAGTTCCTCCGCTTTTCATCCCACCAGTTGGACTTCATCTCTCTGGTGTACTTCTGTAGCTCACTCTGAGCCTTTGAGTATTTATTTTTATTCGACCTTGTGTTGCACTGTAGGTTTTCCTGCCTAGCTGTATTCCTCACTTCTTGTAGTTTCTTCAGATGTTCATCATGCTCATCAAACCAATCTTGATGTTTCCTCTCAGGGTGGCCTAAAACATCACTCGCAGTCTGATACACCGTCTCCTTCAGTGTTGCCCATTTCTCTTCTATGTCATTCTCTGAGTTGTTGCTGTCCCAGTCTTTCAAGTTTTCATCCATTTCCTATGTAAGTTCTTCCTGCTTCTTTTGGCCTTTCAGTGCACTAGTGTTTAGCTTCCGTGGTGGCTTCACACCCATCCTGCAGTGTTGTTTTCATCTGCAATCCTTAATCTAGATCTCAGCATAACATGATCAGTACCACAGTCTGCACCTCTCATTGCTCTGGTGTTCAATACATCCCTTATGTCTCTCTGCCTTACTATGATGTAGTTTAGCAAGTGCCAGTGCTTGGATCTTGGGTACATCCAGGTCTTCTTGTGTGTGTCCTTGTGCTTAAATAGGGTGTTGGTTATCACAAGGTTGTACTCTGAACATAGTGCAAGTAGAAGTTCTCCATTAGCATTCCACTTGCCTACTCCATGACTGCCTAGCACTCCTTTCCATTTCTGTGTCCGAACCAACTCTAGCATTAAAATCTCCAACGAGCCTGTCATCAGTTGGCACACGCCTGATAGTCTCAGGTACAGTAAATCACTGTAGAACTCTTCCTTTGCCTCCTCTGTGTTGGTCATTGTTGGGGCATACACACTGATGAGTGTGGCATACATCTTCCGCTGTAGTGGGAGTCTCATAAGATAAGATAAGATAAGATAAGATAAGATAAGCCTTTATTAGTCCCACAATGGGGAAATTCCAGGATTGCAACAGCACAGGGATAGCAACACTCAGAGCAACAATCAGAAGGCAAGAAAAAAAACAAGCAAGCAAGAGCAGCTAATATACATATGTACATATTACTATAAAATATATATATACACACACACAGACACACAGTGCAGAGCATTGTAGCTGGATGGAATAAATATATGAATATATAAACACACAGTGCAGAGCATTGTAGCTAGATGGAATAAATATGTAAATATATAAACACCCACAGTACGGAGCATTGCAGCTAGATGGAATAAATATATAGATATATAAAAACACAGTGCGGAGCATTGTAGCTAGATGGAATAAATATATAGATATATAAAAACACAGTGCGGAGCATTGTAGCTAGATGGAATAAATATATAGATATTTCATAGTCATTATCCTGTCATTGATTGGCACCGGTTCCTCATCAAGCATTGCTGCTATCTCCTTTCTAACTGTAAAGCCCACTCCTGCTTCTCTCCTTTCTTGAGTTGATTTCCCACTCCAAAAGAAGATGTACCCATGGTCTTCCAAGCTATCATATCCAGGCAATCTTGTTTTACTAAGTGCAGCTACAGACGTGGACAAAATTGTTGGTACCCCTCTGTTAATGAAAGAAAAACCCACAATGGTCACAGAAATAACTTCAATCTGACAAAAGTGGTAATAAATAAAAATTCTATGAAAATTAACCAATGAAAATCAGACAATGCTTTTGAATTGTGCTTCAACAGAATTATTAAAAAAAAAACTTATGAAACAGGCCTGGACAAAAATGATGGTACCCTTAACTTAATATTTTGTTGCACAACCTTTTGAGGCAATCACTGCAATCAAACAATTTCTGTAACTGTCAATGAGACTTCTGCACCTCTCAGCAGGTATTTTGGCCCACTCCTCATGAGCAAACTGCTCCATTTGTTTCAGGTTTGAAGGGTGCCTTCTCCATGTTTCAGCTCCTTCCACAGATGTTCAATAGGATTTAGATCAGGGCTCATAGAAGGCCACTTTAGAATAGTCCAATGATTCACTCTTAGCCATTCTTGGGTGTTTTTTTGCTGTGTGTTTTGGGTCATTATCCTGTTGCAAGACCCATGACCTGCAACTGAGACCAAGCTGTCTGACACTAGGCAGCACATTTCTCTCTCGAATACCTTGATAGTCTTGAGATTTCATTGTACCCTGCACAGATTCAAGACACCCTGTGCCAGATGCAGCAAAGCAGCCCCAGAACATAACAGAACCTCCTCCATGTTTCACAGTAGGGACAATGTTCTTTTCTTGGTATGCTTCATTTTTGCATCTGTGAACATAGAGCTGATGTGCCTTGCCATAGGACATTCTCCCAGAAGCTTTGTGGCTTGTCAACATGCAGTTTGGCAAATTCCAGTCTGGCTTTTTTAGGATTTGTTTTCAACAGTGGTGTCCTCCTTGGTCGTCTCCCATGAAGTCCACTTTGGCTCAAACAACGACGGATGGTGCGATCTGACACTGATGTACCTTGACTTTAGAGTTCACCATGAATGTTTTTAGATGTTGTTCTGGGCTCTTTTGTTACCATTCGTATTATCCGTCTCCTCCTGCGGCCACGTCCAGGGAGGTTGGCTACAGTCCCATGGATCTTAAATTTCTGAATAATATGTGCAACTGTAGTCACAGGAACATCAAGCTGCTTGGAGATGGTCTTATAGCCTTTACCTTTAACATGCTTGTCTATAATTTTCTTTCTAATCTCCTGAGACAACTCTCTCCTTTGCTTCCTCTGGTCCATGTTTAGTGTGGTAAACACCATGTCAACAAACATCACAGTGACTACTTGTCACCCTTTAAATAGGCCGAGTGACTGATTACAAGTTTGTAGACACCTGTGATGTTAATTAGAGGACACATCTTGGTTGAACATGTCCCTATGGTCACATTATTTTCAATCTTTTCTAGGGGTACCATCATTTTTGTCACGCCGCGCCGTTCATCAGCGGCGCCACCTGCTCACACACCTGATCCTCATCAGCGGCGAGGGATAAAAGCCGCCTCGCCCGGAGGCTCGGCCTGAAGCCGTCAGACTTCGTTTCCTCACCGCCGTGAGCATACCTTTCTTCAGCATCGCTATTTTGGGTAAGAACCCTTACCTCCTTCTCCAGTCTGCTCCCCTGTGCACAGGTGGATTCCCCGGCGGCGGACATCTCCGTTCCATCGCCCATCCTTCGCCGCTGCACGGAGCTCTCCAGGTGGCTGTCTCCCGGGCTACGTTCCCCTTGCTGTGCCAGCTATCCTGACAACTCAAGTAAGATCTTCTCTTGCCATAATTCATCCTGTGTTGGTGTATGCCCGTCACCCTCTCCCTGTGCTCTCTCCATAGGGTTGCTCGGCCGAACGGTCATCTGCCTCTGTGCCTGAAGCAGACGCCACCACCAACACATCTGCATCCCGCAGACACACACTCATTCACCCCTGCTGTTAATAAACTCTTTGAACTACTCTAAGCCTGTGTGTGCGTGTCTCCTGAGCCGTGCGTTATGTCAATTTTTGTCCAGGCCTGTTTCATGAGTTTGTTTTTTAAAATAATTCTGTTGAACCACAATTCAAAAGCATTGTCTGATTTTCATTGGTTAATTTTCATAGAATTTTTATTTATTACTACTTTTGTCAGATTCAAGTTAGGGTACATTCAAGAGGGGTACCAACAATTTTGTCCTTGTCTGTATGTCTACATTGTACCTGTTCATTTCCAAGGCCACAAGCGCGGCCTGTCTTTCTGGGCACTGTGATGTTGATCTGTCCAACAGAGTACGTACATTCCATTCTGCTACACACAAGGCTGCTGTTGTCCTCTTCTTTTCTCTTCCTGCTCGTAACTTACTTTTTGCTGCCTGTCAGAGTGTGAACAGATCAGTGTGGACCTTGTTAGCCCGGGCGACGCCCGAGCTGGTATGAGTTGCTTTCTGACTGACCATTTCATGAAACTGCTTGCAAAGTATTTGAGTACCGCTAGCTTTTGCTGGACTAGCAGCACATTCTTGGCATTTAGAGGTATTATCAGTGGCAAGGACAAGCCACGACAAACTGATTCCAGTATCTGTTTCAGTGACTGACCAGATGATAGGTTTGTTTATCTCTGCTCTTTGTGTAGTGCATGTCACGATGCACCAACTGGCACAGTCCACCACAGACCTTGTGACAGATGCGTTTATCTGCCAGGATGTCCAGTCTCACCCCATGTAACTGGGAGTGGTCTACCACAGACCTGTGGCAGATATTGTTGTTAGTCTGCCAAGATGCCCCGTTTCACCCTCCACACCCTCAGAAGGGTGGGGATGCCAGTTGAGTCGCCGACGGCCCAACCCATGAGACAGGTAGTACCAGTTTTCATGGTTATCCAGTAGCAAGCAAGCCAGTGCCTGACCTCACTTACACAAAAATAAAAATTGAAATCCAAAAAAGGCATTACACAGAAAAAAAATGTAAAAATTGAAGAAGATGCAACATAGAGATGCATCAAGATGCATCATGAACCATTTTGCATTTGAATTGTTAATGCCTGAATGGTGAGACCACTGAAGATTCACACCTCTAGTAGCTCCCATCACATGGTGCCTCACATTTCACCCTGCACCTGATAGTCCTGCACTGTACAGTGGGTGTCGCTAGTCCAGCAAAAGCTAGCAGTACTCAAATGCTTTGCAAGCAGTTTCATGAAATGGTCAGTCAGAGAGCAACTCATACCGGCTCGGACGTCGTCCAGGTTAACAAGGTCAGGAGTTCCTGGCAGCGGAAGGCAAATTACAGAGCTGCGTTGAGGAATCTGATCAGACCTAAATGAAACAGTCATTGTCGCCCCTGACAGACTGCTATGATGATGATGATGATGATGTACAGTGGGTATGATTTAAGGATCTATACAGGTAATCATCTATTCATCTATGTTGTTTATACTGTAAGTTATTTAGGCAGTTTTACTTTCCATGGGAAATCCCTTTGTCTATTATGCTGTGTGTTTCTGTCATTTTGGTCATCTTCAGTCAAACTACTGTTACACTGTAATTTCCCAGTTTGGAAATCAATAAAGTACATCTATCTATCTATCTATCTATCTATCCACCCATTTCGGATAACTCACGTGGAATTGTATAGTAGGAGGAGTCTTTGTCTAATTTGACCTTGTTGTTATATTATACAGTTTCTTTTAACCTGTACTGTACTATCCGAAATAAATTCATTCATATCTATCTATCTATCTATCTATCTATCCATCCATCCGAAAAAGTATTTTCCCCTTCCTGATTTCTCTTTTTTTTTTTGAATGTTTGTCACACTTAAATGTTTCAGATCATCAAACAAATTTAAATATTAGACAAACATTACACAAGTAAACACAAAATGCAGTTTTTAAATGGGGGTATTTATTATTAAGCGTGGATTTTTTTTATTTATTTTTTTTATTTTGTATACTTTATTGATCCCCAGAGGGGAAATTGAGGGCGTCCATCTGGATGGATGAAGCAGCCACGGTACGGCGCTGTCCCTTAGCCATTCACACACACATTCACACCTAGGGCCACTTTAGAGTCTCCAATTAACCTAACCTGCATGTTTTTGGCCTGTGGGAGGAAACCGGAGAAATCCTGGAGTAAACCCACGCAGATATGGGGAGAACATGCAAACTCCACACAGATCACTGTTGGTCAGGGGCTGGGATAGAACCAGGGATCCCATGGCCAAGGGTGAGTTGCTGTGCTGCCGCAGTGCTAACCACTGTGCCACCGTACCGCCCAAAAATCCAAACCTACATGGCCCCGTGTGGAAAAAAATGATTGTCTATAGTTATATTAAACAAACCAGAAGTATTGACTTATTATTATTACAATTATTATTATTAGATGTTGATATTATTGTCATTATAAATTATCATTGTCGTATTATTTCTACTGCAAAATTTAATTATAAGATGTATTATATATTATGGTATTGTATAATGAATGAAATTATGGGATGGATAATGACTATAATGATATTATAACTTATTGGGTATAGAGAATGGGTGGGACTATAAAAGTGTTGGCGTCTTCCCACTCCTTTTGAACAAGGACCTTTTTTGCTATGTTTATTTATTTATTTATTTTTTGGATTGATAACTTGTTTTTAATTTTCTTGTCTTGATGTTGAAATCAATCAATCAATCAATCAGTTAATCAATCCCCCCTCCCCCCGTTAAAACATAAATTAACTGTGGTTTATCACATCTTTGGAAAGCTGAGTTCAATTTAGCGACACCAAGGCCTGATTACTGCCACACCTGTTCTCAATCAAGAAATCACTTCAATAGGACCTGCCTGACAAAGTGAAGTAGACCAAAAGATCCTCAAAAGCTAGACATCATGCTGTGATCCAAAGAAATTCAGGAACAAATGAGAAACAAAGTAAATGAGCTCTATCAGTCTGGAAAAGGTTATAAAGCCATTTCTAAAGCTTTGGGACTCCAGCGAACCACAGTGAGAGCCATTATCCACAAATGGCAAAAACATGGAACAGTGGTGAACCTTCCCAGGAGTGGCCGGCTGACCAAAATTACCCTAAGAGCGCAGCGACGACTCATCCAAGAGGTCACAAAAGACCCCACAACAACATCCAAAGAACTGCAGACCTCTCTTGCCTCAGTTAAGGTCAGTGTTCATGATTCTACCATAAGAAAGAGACTGGGCAAAAATGGCCTGCATGGCAGAGTTCCAAGACGAAAACCACTGCTGAGAAAAAAGAACATTAAAGGCTCGTCTCAGTTTTGCCAGAAAACATCTTGATGATCCCCAAGACTTTTGGGAAAATACTCTGAGGACTGACAAGACAAAAGTTTAACTTTTTGGAAGATGTGTGTCCCATTACAGCCAACGTAAAAGTAACACAGCATTTCAGAAAGGAACATTATACCAACAGTAAAATATGGTGGTGGTAGTGTGATGGTCTGGGGCTGTTTTGCTGCTTCAGGACCAGGAAAACTTGCTGTGTTAAATGGAACCATGAATTCTGCTGTCTACCAAAAAATCCTGAAGGAGAATGTCCGGCCATCTGTTTGTGACCTCAAACTGAAGCACGCTTGGGTTCTGCAGCAGGACAATGATCCAAAACACACCAGTATGTCCGCCTCTGAATGGCTTAAGAAAAACAAAATGAAGACTTTGGTGTGGCCTAGTCAATGTCCTGACTTGAATCTGATTAAGATGCTGTTGCATGATCTTAAAAAGGTGGTTCATGCTCATAAACCCTCCAATGTGGCTGAATTACAACAATTCCACAAAGATGAGTGGGCCAAAATTCCTCCACAATGCTGTAAAAGACTCATTGCCAGTTATTGCAAACACTTGATTGCAGTTGCTGCTGCAAAGGGTGGTCCAACCAGTTATTAGGTTTAGGGGGCAATCACTTTTTCACACAGGGGCCATATAGGTTTGGATTTTTTTCCCCTATAATAACAAACACCTTCATTTAAAAACTGCATTTTGAGTTTACTTGTGTTATCTTTGTCTAATATTTAAATTTGTTTGATGATCTGTAGTGTTGTAGTCAAGACCGCACTAACCGAGACAAAGGAATTACCGAGACCAGAGTGAGCCGAGACCAAGACTTTAAGGGTCTGAGACCAAGACCAAGATCAAGACAGTTCGAGACTAAGACCACATACAGTATCCTATATGCAGTCATGTGAAAAAATTAGGACACCCTGTATAAGCCTGTGGGTTTTTTTTTACATATTTGGACATATGGATATTTAATATCAATGTTAAAAGTACTGGGAGATTCATTTAATACAACTAAACAATTAAAAATGAATTAAAGACTTTTTTCAAATTTTCTGTAAAATGTAATTCTAAACAAATAGTGAGGAATAAATTAGGACATCCCCAATTCATTCCCACTTACAATGGCTAAAATAAATGTCAAAAAATGCAAATAAAAACAAAAACAAGGTAACACATAGACATGTGAACATTTCTTAATAAGGAACTGAATATTTAATAGGGCATCCTATTTTTTCACATAACTGTATATATATATATATATATACGTATATATATATATACACTCACCGGCCACTTTATTAGGTACACCTGTCCAACTGCTCGTTAACACTTAATTTCTAATCAGCCAATCACATGGCGGCAACTCAGTGCATTTAGGCATGTAGACATGGTCAAGACAATCTCCTGCAGTTCAAACCGAGCATCAGTATGGGGAAGAAAGGTGATTTGAGTGACTTTGAACGTGGCATGGTTGTTGGTGCCAGAAGGGCTGGTCTGAGTATTTCAGAAACTGCTGATCTACTGGGATTTTCACGCACAACCATCTCTAGGGTTTACAGAGAATGGTCCGAAAAAGAAAAAATATCCAGTGAGCGGCAGTTCTGTGGGCGGAAATGCCTTGTTGATGCCAGAGGTCAGAGGAGAATGGCCAGACTGGTTCGAGCTGATAGAAAGGCAACAGTGACTCAAATAACCACCCGTTACAACCAAGGTAGGCAGAAGAGCATCTCTGAACGCACAGTACGTCGAACTTTGAGGCAGATGGGCTACAGCAGCAGAAGACCACGCCGGGTGCCACTCCTTTCAGCTAAGAACAGGAAACTGAGGCTACAATTTGCACAAGCTCATCGAAATTGGACAATAGAAGATTGGAAAAACGTTGCCTGGTCTGATGAGTCTCGATTTCTGCTGCGACATTCGGATGGTAGGGTCAGAATTTGGCGTCAACAACATGAAAGCATGGATCCATCCTGCCTTGTATCAATGGTTTAGGCTGGTGGTGGTGGTGTAATGGTGTGGGGAATATTTTCTTGGCACTCTTTGGGCCCCTTGGTACCAATTGAGCATCGTTGCAACGCTACAGCCTACCTGAGTATTGTTGCTGACCATGTCCATCCCTTTATGACCACAATGTACCCAACTTCTGATGGCTACTTTCAGCAGGATAATGCGCCATGTCATAAAGCTGGAA